>CM035416.1:59169298-59251798 GCA_020310875.1 Ceratopteris richardii | reverse complement strand
AGAAGAGCTCGAACGTAATTACATTTTCATAACCATTATATATTTCCAAACGTTTTTCTAAAATGATACATGAGGGAGCTACTATAAAATAAACCCACTCCCTCACATCGGAGTAACTTTTCCTTATGTCAGTAGTAAGCTCGTCTTTTTGCAAATTTTATGCACAAGTCTTGTTCTCTCTCCCTCCCTCTATAGTATAATTCTTTCATGTTCTCTCTCTCTCTCTATAGTATGATTCTTTCATGTTCTCATTCTCTCTCTATAGTATGATTGATTCATGTTCCACAAGTGTTATCCACACTATAACTCCTTTTTTTATGATCATTTCTTTAGTTTTCAAACTCTATAATGTATGATATGAATGCAAATTTGTGAAGTACAACAGCACTTTTAGTTCTTTTTAGCTGTGCTTTGAGCTTTCATATGCATGATTCAATAAAACATTGAGAGGGTTATGTTTATTTTTGTGAGAAATCATTGTGATCTAATAGCTTGTGTGAAAAATTTTGCTCTTGGAGTTGATGATCATCGATCATCGAGCCAATCATAGATAGTTGGTTCTTAATTATGGATCATTCATCATCGATCAAGGATTCTTGATCATGTGATGCGGACCTTGAATGATTGCTTTGTACGAAGTGTTCCAATCATCTGATCAATATCATATCATTGTGTACAATTTGGTTTCATCATGTCCATGATAGTAAAATACCTGGGAGTTTGACAAGGGGCCTATCATCGCTTTTGGGTACTACCTCTCACTACAACTTAATTGATTCTTATCTTCATGGATTGATGAATTAAAGGTGTATGAGTGTGTAATCATACTACAATGTCAATATTAGGTCAATGTCAACACTTTTTATTTTCATTTATGAATTAAGCTTTTTCACTCTACAAAAGGACGCTTCCACTCAACCTTAGGTAGTATTGTGTGCCAAGGGTGTGGGATGTTTTGTGTGTGAATTATTCTCTTCTTGCTTTTGTTTAACAATTATAATTAGGTTTCTCGTTTATGTTTTTGATACTTCTTATTCTATTGAGGTTATTCTAATTCGATGTATTTGATCATTAGGTGAAATAAAAAGATAACCTATTTCAACAGAAAAGATTAATTTTTTGGGAAAGATCATGGGTCACATTGCCTATATGCTTGTGCCTCCAAGAGAATGTGGATATTATATCTTAGTGATTGATACCTTCCGCAATGCCTATGAGAACTTAAATGATATATTGAAACCATAATATGGTTATTGTAATTGCTTCAAAGGATCCCAAAAATCAAGTAAAACACCTTAGAAATCTTGGCTTAACAATCACATAACATAAAGTAAAACCATATGTCCTTGAACCCATCTTTTGCATAAAGGTTGATGTCAAAAGTGATTATACACCCTTAGATTGAAATTTCCACAAGAATGTAATAAGATTGTATGGACTAAAAATCTATAACCTCATGCACCTCTTCAAACATGACCTCATGTAATCTTCAATCAAGAGATTTCATATAATCAAGGAGTAAGTGATCCATATGACCAAAGCACACAAAATCACTTCTAACATCTCGATGTGATTCAAATCCCATACAATCAAAGTGGAAGATATCATAGCACTCATATTCATGTCCATGAAAGTCTATACAAATATGATCATAGTGCTTTCACAAGGGAAAAAGATGAACCAACTAAACATCTATATAACATTTCACAAACTTTTATAATGCAAGTTCTTGGAGGCACAAGTCTATATGCACATATTAGCTCATGCATACATACATACATACTGATAGACATGTATACCAAAATATAAGCATATCTGTTTGATGTTTATGTGCACTCATAAATGCATGTAAACACGTACACACAATTATAGATAGCTAAAAAAAATATTTTATAGATACCTATCACGCACATGAATATACTTATATGTCAGCAATGCAACACTTGCATAATTCATATGCATCACTTGTGGGATTCAGGGTGTCAGCATCACTTGTGGGATTCAGGGGTCCCGTGGGCACTAGTCCCCTTCTCTTGTACTTTTCTTTAATTAATTCAAGTATGGGAGAGTAGGCTAATGCCGAACTTCTTTTATTAAAAAAAAAACCCTTGCATAATTCATCTACATCAACATGTGTGCACAAGAACTATACATGCACACGCTCACACATAATACGCACATGATTTTGCATACACATAAATAGACATGTGTGTCTTCGTAGACTACTAGAAGCAAATACATGCAAACTAAATATACCTGCATATATGCAGAGATGTAGTTTTCCATAATCTACTCATGCATATAGAAATGCACATACGAATTTGCATGCTCATATGTATAATATGTATACCATACACTTTTTTAATGCACCTCTACTTCCACTACAAAAACGAACTTTCCATTCATAATGAAGAAGAACAAGGAGGAGCAAAATACTATCCATGAGTTCGAAATACTATCCATGAGTACCTTAGTAGAAACCTTTAGCTACTCAAATATGCATTCAGACCCACTATGTACCTTGTAACATCATTGCCATATAGTTGTGTCAAAACAAATAACTTTCAAGATAGATGAACTTCTCAAAGCTTGCAATTTTTGGACTTGAACTTCTCAAAGAAATGCTAAGCTCTCACTCTCTAATAGCAATTGACCCAAGGGCTACCTAGCTATCCCAAGTTATTTCACTAATTTAGAGTGATTATATGATGAGAGATGATATTAAGAAGTTAGGGGTGTAATCCCGATTTTTTATGAAGATGAGACTATGCAGACATAGGTAGCTTGTTGAGCACATATCTTAAATGAATTGAAAATTGCTATGTAGCAACTAGTCTAATCATGCTACCTATCCCAAGTTAAAGTACTTCAAATGATTAAGTACACATAGAGAATTTGATTGATTAAGTTCATTAAAATGATGAGATAGCAATAGACAACAGTAGATAGAGATTAACTTGCACTAATGACTCAAAATGTATATGATCATGAATGTATGATACAAAAGAGATGAAGTGGACTTATTCATACATATGTGAGCTAAGTATTAGCTCAACCATGAGGCTCAATGGCTCATCTTTCTCTGTTATTCCGTGCGACTAAGAATGACTCCTATTTATACTCATAAATGAATTCGAATTTGGAAATTCTTCCACGTAAATGTGTTCCTATCCTTTTGGTGGTGATTGATTTGATTCCAACCACTAAGTAGTTGTGATGCTGTTAAGAGATTCCCTCAATCCTATTCCTTTTAATTTTATCTCAAGAGTTAAAGTCTATGACTTTACAAGGGGTCTTCAGGTGCACTTCAAGAGTGATAAAAAAAAAGATATGTGATAATTCTTGCAATTTGTTAAAGCATCAATGCTTGCCAAATGTACCAAAATTTATGAGGGAGAATTTGCACTGGGATTCAATTATATTACAGAACATGGTTCAATCACATGAACTGCATAGCAACATTTGTAAAACAATAGAAATTGGAAGAGATTTTCATAGCATGCCATAGCTTTCTTCATCTATGTCTAAGCCCCCTTCCTCTAATACATCTGTTTCATTTTTTGACTTTTGTGAACTCTCTTCCTCCTCTTCCATAGCAGTAAGATCTTTATTTTCATCTAAGCACATACCAAGTTCTATAGGATCAATCATGGATCTTCTCGTTTGCCTCTAATTACCTATTTCACATAGATCTAAAAGTTTCTTCTTTATCATATTGATGGTTGCTTTTCTCAAGTGCATTGTTTTTGTTAACACAAAATTGTAAACAAGAGTATCCACCTCATCCTTTTTAAAAGTAGATATACTCTTAATCTTGTTTTTCCTTTTCAACTTATTTTTTTCCCAGTATCGTATACTATTTCTAAAGTGTACTTTCTTTTGAATGCATTACTACTTTTAGTATATTACCAGTGGACTATCAAAGAGGTTGTTCTATCTTTCTATATATCCTTAGTGACATCCAGAAGTTATGCAAGCCAAAATGTTTTGGAAGACTCATCACTCTTATTAAGGAGTGCAATAAGTGTGCCAACATTTATCTCCTTCAAATTTCCATGCCATTTTCCTTCAGCTTGTTTTGTCATCCTTGGACTTACATAATTATTCATCTCTAGTGGGTCCATTAAGACTTGAAGTGTATGTGCACTACGTGATTTCTCCACATTCACATGCGTGTTAAACACCCCTGTGAATGGAATGTCAAATGGCCGATATTTGGCAATGTTATTCGTTATTATCTTTTCTTGATGCATTAAAAAATCATCCTGCCAAGATACATCTTCATTGTCTGCATTTTTTTCTACACCCTTAATCTTTGTCTTCATTTCCATAGGTGTTTGTATCCACCTTTTACGTTGCTCAAGCATGTTGCCAGATTCTACCATAATGCTTTTATCTTCATATGGACATTCTTTTGCATCATGAACTATTACCAAATTAGGCACATAGGATAAAAATCAGCATCCATCCTTAGGCTCCCACCCATCAAAAGATGAATATTTTGAGAGCCTAAACAAGTATGGTATGACAGAGGTTCATCTAATTTGCTATCATGCAAAGTCTACACCAACCATTTTGGCATAGTTTTTGCCTCCTCAATATCAGCTCTCTCATCAACAAGTATATCACGTAAATTTGCATCAGAAATGGAATGATTTGCATCATCACATGTAACTTGCAAAGCCTAAGAAGTTCCCTCATTAAGAGTAGCACTAGACTGTCCACCTGTAAAAAGAGGCAGCAAAGTATCATACATGTCTTTGGAGCTTATAAATGTCTTCTTATGATAGATGAAATTAAAGGTTGAATAGCATCTTCATAAAAAATAACATCACCGCTAACCAAAATGTGTTTAGTCTATGGATGATACAGACAACAGCCTTTGCTCTCACAATTGCACCCAATAGAAATACATTTTACTAGTTTATCATCCAATTTCCTAGATGTTGTTCAGGAACTAATGCATATGCCTGACAACCAAAAACACGTAGATGAGTAGCAGATGGCTTGCAACCATGCCAAGCTTCATATGGAGTGATAGACTACAATGTGTTAGTGTGACACCTCTTAAGTACATATGTTACACACATGACAACCTCAAGCTAGAAACTATGTGGTAAGGCCTGAGTCTTGACCATACACCTCGCCATCTCCATGAGTGACTTGTTCTTCTGTTCAGCAACTCCATCTGTTGAGGTCTATATGGCATTCTACACTAGTGTTTTATCCCACATTCATCCAAAGATGCATTGAAGTCAGAACACCTATATCCCCCCCCCCCCCCCCGATCAAAATGAAGGCTGCCCATTTTACATGCTAACACATTATCTGCCAAAACCAAAAACTGTTTGAAGAACATATGCACTTTGGAATTTTCTTTCAATGGATATACCCATGCATGCCTAAAAAAATCATCAATGGAAGTCAAAAAGTAAAGATAGTTTCCAAAAGAGGGTGTCTGCATAGGACCATAGACATAAATGTGAACAAGCTATAATTTCTTATTAGATGGAATTGAACCATCTTTTGGGAAGCCTTCACAAAGATGTTTACCAGGTGCCTTAAGTTTGGGCAGAGAGGACACCATTTCAGATTTTACAGGCATAGCAAACTAGCAAAATTCAGATGAACAAAGCATGCATGCCAAAGCTTTGCATCTGACATAGCCTAAGAATCATGTATTGCACATCTTGAATCATTCATAGATTTTTCATAGTCTATGAGCTTATACAGCCCAAGACATAAAATGCTAGAAGCAATAATCACATCGCCATTTGATAGATCATGAACTGTACATCTGTCACCAAAGTAATGTAGATCATGAAACTCACAAGGTAATGTGTAGGAGTTTATATAAACACTCTAGACACTTCTATACAAAGTGAGAAGTGAATTCGTATCAGCTTTGATCTACTCCTTGTCCATTGTGCATATCTTTGCATCATCTTCTCCAAAGTTAGAAGACTTTTAGACATTGGTTCTCCCTCCTAAAAAGTCCAATCCTTATGATTAAGGACTCTTTGGAGCTCTTGGGGTCATTCTCTGGACATTTATGAAAAATAGGGATGAGTGGTTGTCATACTTATGATTACAATTGAGTAATGCTTAGACTATGTATTGAGTTCTTTTGCATGATATATATATAATCCTATAAGCTATCATCCTATAGGAGGAATTCAACCAATTAAAATTGGGCTCAGAGCACTGAGCATTTGAAGGTGCATGTTCCAAACATAAATAGTAAGCTTTCATGCACTAGCTCATATGCAAGGTAATCTACTTTGGACCAATTTTTCTCAATGACTTTCCAAAGTATCTAGGGTGCAACAAGACTATAATTACAACCACCATGTGCTTGAGAGATGACTCTCCTCCAAACCAAATGCCTCTATAGGCTCTAGATCTATTTGGGCAACATACTCTCCCCATGTCCAGCATGGGGATTGAACCCAAAACCTCTTCTTTCACATCCTTGAGACTTAACCACTAAGCTAAGTGGATCACTTGCTAGTAAATCTAAACTCAAGATCTTTGATCATACACATGGATGACCAAATGGTGTCCGATTTTAGATCTGTCTGAACCGGCGTGACCCTTGGATCATAGACTTACTTTATAACATTCTTTCCCCCTTGGAAAATATTTTCGTCCTCCAAAATAGAGCTATATATCTACTGTAGGCAACCCCCAAGCCTCATGTTCTAAAACTGGAAGAACATGGTCATGTTCTAGAACTTGAAGAACATGTCTCATCTCTGTGGTGGCATCCCTGTTCAAATGATTCAAAACACTATCTTGCTTTGCACTTTGATAAACTGATCAAAGTTCAAAGTAGTGAATGAATAATAAAGGTGGATCTAAAAATATCCCTGGCCAATTCATAGTTTCTTGATGTATCTAGGCACAAACATGTGAACGGGGTGGATTCAAATTACTAGTCCATTTATGGGCATGATTGGTGCATGGAATTAATAACAAAGGTGGGATTCTTATCCCTCACAAGACTTTGAGAACTCTTGATTCACTTGAATTTATTTTGGATAACTTAAAGTTTGTTTGTCCCAAACATCTAACTTGGATGTTTTTAATGGTTTACTCTTATCCAACAGCTACTTGATTTTTTCACCTGACTAGAGGACTACTTTGTCCTAATGAGCTTAAAAATCCTATATGAATTGTAGAAGAAAGTTACCATTTTCTTTGAGCAACCATACTATAACTTGCCCAACTCAAATTCGAGATAAAAATTATCCAACTTAGGACACTTTTCTCAAAGACTTTAGCTGAAAGTTCTTGGGAATTGTCAATCTCATGAACAATTCCTAACTTGTCTATTCTAGAGTATACTGGACTCTAGGAAATCATTTATGCTATAACTTGAAACAAATTCAAATGAATAAGTCAATTTTGAACTTGTCATCTTTCGATGTTTGAAAACGTTCTTGTATAGAACATCTATCTAGGATGTTTTAATTTAGTTATCATTTCCTATCCAGCTAATCCTTGACTTTTATGAAAAGAGTCAAATACCATATCTGAGTCAAATCCAAAAGATTTGGAGAGCAAAAAGAAATAACTAAAACACTGTACAACCAATTCAAACTTTGAAGATACGTAAACTTGCTATGAGTCAAAGTCTAGATGACTCAGAACTTTAACTTCTCAAAGATCTGTTTCAACAAGGTATCGACACATTTTTTCTATCTTTAAGAGAAATAAGTAGGATTCTCAAAAAGATTCAAGGCAAAATGAAAACATGATCCAACCACAAGATACTAGTGCGGTAACCAACATCAGTGTGTCGACCCATTGAAGTTCTATTGATGAGTTTTGTAGTCAAATAATGCTTCACTTGAGACTAAGTTCAGGTCATATTCAGTCTTTCTGACTCCTTACTAGGAATGCAATTCCTGTGCATTCCTTTGAGTCAAAAGAGTGAATTTACTAAGTTACACTAGGAACTTGGTGCTTGACTTAGTCAACCAAATCCTTGGTTGAAAATATCAACTCAAAATCAAAGTCCAACTTCTTTCAGAAATTTATGAAATATTTCCAAATTAACAACACTTTGTCTTGAAGTGTCTTCAAGAAGTATCTGTTATGCCTAGCCGACCAACACTCATGGCTTATTATTCAAGATTGATGTTCTTGCCAAGTGTATATATGCAAACTTTTGAAGAAGCGTTCTTTATAGGCTCTTTTGAGATTGATTCAGAAGTCTTTTTGAAGATGTCCTCTAATTTGAATGCCCAATTAGTGGCATACGAACTTAGCTTCTTCGCAGATCATCGACAGCCACCCAATGATGGTGTAAATGCAGAACAATGGAAGCAATTAATGATACGTGAAGCCAATTTGCTTAATGAAACTGAGCAGAAAATATATAGAACATATGCCCGTCGCTCGTCCAAGCCTGTCGGGGACGACAGAGTCCAGGAGGGGGGCAGTGCTGAAGGAGAATCAAGTAAAAGGAAGAAAAGAAGAAGACAACGAAAGAAGCTTCACTAAAAAGGAATATCTGAAGATATATCTCTGCAAGAAGCCCCGCAGGGGCACACACACCAAGGAAAGGACGCAACCCACAAGGGTGCTTCAACCTCTTGATCTTTTGCAGGTCCAGATCGAAGACTGAAGCACCACATCTTCAGACCTTCCACTGGTGGCGTGCGTGGCAACCCGACTTATCAAGCAAAGACAAATGTATCAGGCCCAGAGAATGTAAAACAAGAATTAAGAAGAGGCCGTCAAAATTGAACACCTGTTTTATAAACAGGTAAAACTGAGCAAGGGTTGCGTGCAGACAACAAACTGAAGACAAGAAGTAAAGCCTGTCAAGGGACGACAAAGACAAAGAGGGGGAGAGTGTTGCAGAGCTAAAGAGAACACAAAGCAGAGAAAAAGACGGGCCCCAAAATTTTTCCGATTTGGACACCCAATTGTTGTATTATAACCATTTTTGTATATATTTTCCGTTGTAAATGCACTAGAGGAGTCCTCTAGATGTATCCCCTCAGAAGATTAGAACCTTACCCATGTAAAATAGTAGGAAATTAGTCTTTTAGTGAATAAAGTGCCGGTCTCTTGTGTGAAAGGACCATTTTTAGGGCACAAGTATATAAGTCAATTTGTGACTCTTTGTAAAGACTTTTTGCCATTGTGAGAAGAGAGAGCACAGAAATTCGAATTTGTGTCTTCTTCACTCTGTATCTTCTTCTTTTTGAGCTTGTATGCAGGTGTATTGCTTGGAAAGAGTGTTAGGAAGTGTTGTCTATCCATGAGAGTGTTTGTTTGCTGTAGTTAAGGTGTGTGCGAAGTGTAGGAAGTGTTGAAGTGTAGGAAGATTTTCCCGCGACTCAGTATTTTGCTCATAACTTGAAGTAAAAGTGTCCAAATTGAGTGAAACTACTGCCATTGGATGCGTCTTCTCGAGAGCTTTGAAATGCATATGCTATTTGCCATATTTGGAGTTCGGAGCTGAGAGAAAAGTCCAAATTACTGACAGTTGCTGCACCAAGTATCGTGACACCATGACCGACAGTTAAAGCTTGTTTGGATTAGTCTTTGCCTTGTTTGCACTCTTTGAGTAGTTCATTTGCATTGATCATCACTGGATTGCATGTCCTCATACACTCGGCTAGGTTTGTATACTCATCGGATTGATAATTAAAGCGTGAATCCCCACTATATGCACTTGAGGGGTATTGAGGTATAGTCTCTTTCTCCACAAGTCCCTAAGTTGGTACTTAGGTCAAGAGTTTGTATTTATTTTTCATCTCTTTCTACATTCCTTCTTGCTCCAAATATGTAATAAATTGATGAGAAAAATACCCACTTCCTCCATCTGTAAGAATTCCTTATAGATATGATCTGGGCTTCTTCCTGAGCATGTTCTCTATGTGCTATTCTCCTTGCTTCATATTTTTTTGCATCTTGTAACTTTCTAAACATCTCTCCAAAAAGGGGTTTGTTGTAGATTTTTAGGAAAAACTTCACCGTTGAGTGTCAGTAGGTAAATGGCTCCACTAGGCGATATTCAATGTATGACATAGGGTCCATATCTCTCTTATGTAGTTTCTTTGTAGTTTACACAAATGTATACTCAAGAACGAGATCAATTCTTATAATCTTTAATGTATTAAGCAAGCATCAAAACAGGCTTTTTGTTGCTCTTTGTGAGCATAGATGCCCTTGGAAGATCACAAGCATGTTTCTAATAATTCACTGAGTTTATGCATTAAAGAAGATAGTTGTTGATCATTCCACGCATAGTCTCATCCTAAATTGAGAGTTAGAATGGCATGTTGTCTATATACAAACTTGAATGGATTTTTGGTGCATATGGAAAGCCTCAATGCTTGAACATATATTCAGGACTTCACAGCCCTAGGGATCCACATGTATCTCACATAAACGTATTAAAGCATTGCAGGTATGCTTCACTACGTACACACATTATGGTGTGCTTTTGATAAACCATTTCTATAAGGTATATGAACCTTAGTTACTAGTTGGTATCTATCTATCTATCTATCTATTTATCTATCTATCTATCTATCTATCTATCTATCTATCTATCTATCTATCTATTAGTGAACCCCAAGGGCTTGGAAACATAGGTTAGTAACCTTCATAATAAATGATTCTTAGTGAGAAAAGTAGAACCCTCCTTATTTTCAAATAGGTCACATGGATTAGGCATATATCATATATATGTTAATGACACTATCGTAAGAGGTAATGATACTAAAGTTATAAAAAAAATCAAGAAGTAAATTAAAGAAGAATTTAAAACTAATGTTCTAGGGAAGCTTATTTCCTTGGATTGGAAGTAATTTAGAATGAGCATGGTATGTATCTTACTAAAAGTAAATGCATCATACATATGCTTAAAACTTTGAAGATGGTAAATGTAAAGCCAAAAAATACGGTGATAAACTAAAACTAAGTTCCCATCAAGAGGAATTTATCAAAGATATAATAGGATATCAAAGTCTACTTTGAAGTCTCAACTATGCTACTCTAACATGAGTAGATATTTTCTATAGTGTGATCGTTTTGATTCAATTTATTCACTCACCTAAGAAGTCACTCATGGAGGCTGCAGCAAGTCAAATCTTATCTCATGGTCATCAAAGAAGAAGCCTCCTCTTTCTCTTTAATATAAAAAAGCTAAACATACAGTTTTGCTAATGTTACACAAGAAACCATGTTGATTAAAGCACTAAATGGTGATATATGTATCACTATCCAAAGACTAGATTTTCTTGGAGATAACATGAGATCTTTACATCTTCCAAAACATCCCATTTACCATGCAAGGATGAAACGCATTGAGATCCATTATCACTTAACAGGGGAGATAATTACTATGTTATTGAGCTCTCATATACATCAAATCAACAAAAATGTGCAAATATGATGAAAAAATCATCTGATGGAGTAAATTTATGTAGATTTAAGTCTATGATTGAAATTTAGGTGACCATTTTAGATTGAAGGCACGAACATCTTAGGCTGAAGGGGGATTTTTTTGTGCATATAGCAAGCCTACATTTAGCAATCTATAAACTACTTCAAGGCCAAAGGTATCCCTATGTATCTCACATAAATATATTAAATCATTGGACTTATGATTCACTATGTATACACATATATGCCATGCTTTTGATAAATCATTTGTATAAGGCATATGAACCCTAGTGAATAGCTCGTAAGCCCAACTTCAAGAGATCAAGTGAGAGATAAGATCCAAGAGTCTTTGGTGGTTGAAAGGATTCAACACGTTAGAGTAAATTACTAGAGAATCTATTCGTTTGTCAATCAACACCAAATTGCTATATGCTTGGAATGATACACATATATAGAACTTTGAATTAATTATCAGGAATCAAAGGTGATACATACACTCTAGTGTGCTATACCATGTATAGTTGTAGTCAATGGTTTACACCAACACCTCAAGCATTTTACATTATCATGAAATACATTTACATGAAGTTTCATCATCTATTGGTTTTTGTGTACTATTGTCTACATTTTGTACAAGATTGCTTACTTCTCAGTGTTCTCCAAGTGTATGTATGGTCTCAAGCTATCAACTATCAAATAGAACATTAAGATAACATCTTAGAAAGCTATACGTGCAAGGATTTTCTCATTGGAGCTCTATAGGCGGAGAGATGAATCATTCAAGGAAATTGTGTATGCACATTATTAGTCTCATGAAAATTCAACATCACATCTTTAACTTCATGATATTTCTCTTAACATAGATACTCGAAAAGATTTTTATACCTTATTATAGCTTGCATGTCTTCTCAATAAATGTTGTAAAAAAGCACTATACTAAATTTGATCAGGCTCATAGCTTTGAGCATCTAAATTGTACGTTCATCCTAAAATAGAAGGTTTTCTGTTCATTATGAAATTTTGTAACAAGTGTATTTGGCAAAGACTTGGTCTTTGCGACAAAGTACTCTAATTTATTCTAGGTATCTTTGGCAAGCATAGGAGGTCCACATATGCTTCCAATGAAGAACTCTGTAGGTCTAGAACAAGCTTTTTGGAAGACCATCGCATCTTTAGAGTCTAGCACCACCTCCTCACATGGATTAGCACCAAGCACAGCCTTTTAGGCTACTGGATTAGCCCATATTGTTTGATGCAATTTCTTATGTATGTTTGATTGTCTATTATTAACGATTTTGATGAGAAACATATATAGAACTTTATTGGAGCTCTCAATTCGACCACTTAAATATTTCAACTACCACTTGAATATTTTCAGTACCACTTTAGAAGCTTCTTAAAAAATGGTGCACTCTCTCCGTTCTCTTGACTTTTAACAGAATCCCAAACTTCTTGAACTACTTCTTCATCTATAGGTTGAGAAAGAATGGGAGATCGTGAAGGCTGTCATAGGGGCATATAAAATGGAGCTTGTGTAGGAGTGATTTCAAAGTTATCCTTTCCTTCATCTTTGTATGCCTAAGTAGGGCATTGCGAAGGTTGATTGCCCCTTGTATCAATAAATATAGGATCTAAATTTCCTTTACAAAACTCATAATTATCTGGAAAAGTAAACATCTAACTTCTAAATTTTTGTCATAAATATGATGCTCAAGAATATAAGCACTCCATTAGAGTAAGATTTTACTTGTTTCTAAAACATAGAGTTTATAAAGCTTTCTTTCAACACCATAAGCAAAAAAATAGAAAATAATTCTCTATTACAAGGAAAAAATATAAGTGGCATGCTTATTTTGTCAAAAATCAGCCATGCTAATCTTGCTAAGTTACCTACCCCTTCAAAGTAAATTATGAGGTTATGGCATCCACGATCTGGTCACATCAATTAAACAACTCTCAAGCATAAGAAGGATAAAGTTATAATTGAAAATTTTCCAATTTTTGCTTTTCCAGATAATGCACATTCATGTAAAGGAAGTATTCAAGTGAAGTTACATAAACTAGTATTCACGAAGCATTAATTTTCTTTTACTACCAAAAAAGTAAAGATTATTCATTCTGATGTGAATGGACTCTTTACATGGTCATAGATGTTTCACCACCATTAGTGATAGTTTTTCAATATATTCCTTGGTGTTTGGTTTAAAAAAAAATCCAAAGTTCTTGCTACTTTTGACAAATTTGTACTAATTAATGAAAATGGAAATCTATCTAAATTCATATTTTGTGAAGTCATTGAGGAGGAGAATACATTTCTAATGACTTCAATTCATATTTGGAAGACAAAGATATTTTGCATCAAATTACTATTGCTTATACTCTAGAGAACAATGTTGTTACAAAGAAAGAATCGTACACTTTTTCAAATCTCATGTACTATGTTACCTTCAAGGAAACTTTCACCTATTTTTTCGTTTGATGCTACTAACACACATAATCGCAATCTCAATAGGTCTCCAAAAAAATGTTTGAAGGTGATTACACCTTATAAAGCTTATTATGGCAAGTAATGTAGTGTGAACCACTTCAAAGTTTTTGGTTCTCCCTCGTATGTTCACATTGAAAAGAATGGTCATGGCAAGCTTGATGATAAAGCTATCCAAAATATTTCTATTGGTTATGGTGTTTGAAGAAAAGGTTATACATTCTATGTTCTAGAGAATAAGGGTTCTTATTCACACATAATGCTTCCATTTCTAACAATCATATTGATGATAAAGAATTTAGAAGTTTTAAAGGTTTATTAAAGCACATATTTATGCATTTTTTGAAAGGAATTTACAAGGAGGGTGACCTAGAATTCGAAAAGAAGAACAAAAAGTTAGAAAGATCAAGTAGATCATGTAAAATATGCAAATCTTTTTGAAATTCATGACATTCTTGCTCTAAATCAAATTGAAAATGAACATGCTAAATCAAATTAAAAATGAACATGCTAGTGTTCAAGATGCATTACGTAGTCTTGTGTAAAAGAAATCAATGCAAGAAGAGATTGATTGTACTCATAAGAATCAAACTTCAAAGCTTTGTGAGTTATCTAAACGAAAGAAAGCTACTGGTGTTAAGATCAAGAGAAAAACTGATGGTCTATTTATAGGCATGAAACCAAGGTTAGTTTTCAAAGGTTATGCACACAAAAACATTATAAACTATGATGAATCTTTTGCACCTACTTCTCAAATGACTATAGTCAATATTGTATTATCTTTAGTGTATTCTCTAGTTTGAAAGCGCACTAGTTTGATTTTGAAACAACATTTATTAATAAAGATCTACATGAGGATGTCCACATTCAATAACATCATGTTTTTCACAAGTTAATAAAAAATCATCATGGTTTGAAGCAAGCATCTTCTTATGAGTAAATTCATTTATATCTTATTTCAATTCGTTTTATAAACTCAAAAGCTCTTCCTACTCTCTACGCCAAGTCAAAGCCTAATGTGTTTCTTATAGTGATAATTTATATTGATGTCTCCCAAAGATTCAGATCTACCACTTCATAATTCATAGTTTAAGCAGGTATTTGATGTTAATGGTCTTGGTTCTTTACATTAGTATCATGGAATTGAATTCATTCACAAGGATATATATATATATATATATATATATATATATATATATATATATATATATATATATATATATATATATATATATATGTATGTATGTATGTATGGCACATCAAAAGTATATTGAGAAACTTCTAAAACGGTTTGAAATGATAGACTCTAAACCTAAGCATACTCCTATGGATCTTAATATGTGTTTACAAGCAAAAATAGTTTTACATCCTTTTTATGCTACTATTCCTAAATTATAACCTTGAATATCGTTTTATTCATTATAAGTTAATGGCTAAGATTTTACGTCCAAAAAGTAGGTCAAATATGGCTGACATTAGGAACTATGTTAAAGCTATATCTTGTTTATCTCCATCTATAAACCGTTTTTTTTAATCACAGCTCTTATTCTCTCTACAAGAGATAGAAAAGCTTCATCTGAAGAGTTTATCTCTTGTTATTTCAAGATGAATATCAACAAAAGATATGGAAGAGAATGATGCGGCCATCATCATCCAAAGACATGAAGAAAAAGAAGAGATTAAGAAGAAGAAGATAACGAAGGAAACTCATTAGTCAAAAAAGGAAAATAAATCACATTCTTCTAAGTCATAAACCACATCTAGTTCAACTTCTAATTCAACTACTTCATGTACACCTAAGGATAAACCTATTTTATCCACATATAAACCTAAAAAGGGCATCTACCATTATTTCAAGAAGCGAAATCATCATATTGCATAGTGTAGATTATTTTTATGAAGAGAAGAGAGCTTTAGATAACAATGGTGATGAGGTATCAAAAGTAAAATCTTGTGATGAAAAAGAAACTTTCACGTGTGTTAGTATAGAAGAAATGTCCTTTGATTAAGAGACATTTAAACTTATATTAGAAAATCCTTAAGATTTTTTATTGTCAATCTGCTAAACATATGAGAGGTTGTAAGAAGGTATTTTTGTCACTTACTAATTATATAGCAAGAAGAGTTACTGCACATGGTCATGATCTAGACTCTTTTTTTAATATAAAGGAAGTTTGGCCTTAGCCTACTCTCCCAGACTTGTATTAAATAAAAGGAAAAAAAAAGTACAAGAGAAGCGGACTAGTGCCCATGGGACCCGCCAAGTCCCATAGAGTAGGGGGAGATCTTATAACGTTTAGATGGCATTACAAAGAAGGTTAATCACCTTTTCATTACCCTCATGTGGGGCCCACTTGGGTTTAAGCTTATTGTTGATCAACAGGAGCACTTTATGATGCCCAAAGGGGGGGGGGGTTTCTTATAGTTGGTGATTCTCTTACCAAGGAGAAAAAGTGACTTCTCAAGCGACCAGTCTTTGGGGGAATCGCCGAAGTTATAAGCACATCTTCCCAGCCACATCCTCCAAAGGACCTCCCCTTTGATGGTGTTCCAGAGAGTTGCTGAGTAGCCGATTGTTTCTTCCAATAGAGCTTGTTTCTAGCTGATATGCTTCTAAAGACTAATTTTCTTTCCAACGATTTGCCAAAGCCTGTTCGAATTGGGACAAGTAAAGAAGATGTGACCAACATCTTCAATGGACTGGGAATAGCGCTTGCACCAAGGAGATGCCCTGAAAATTTTGCTAGCCTTTAGGTTGGTCTGAATTCCTTGATGAAGAATTTTCCATAAGAGGAAAAATTTTTTGTTTTCTATGAGAGGGTGCCACATAGCCATGAACTTCATATCCCATTCCACTCGGATCCATGATAGGCACCACTTCTTATTTAGGTTGACCTCGTAATCACTATTTCCTTCGATATTCGGGATTTTTGTTAGGCAATTACTATTGTGCCATCTAAGACCTAGTGGTCATGATGAGTCATGACCCATGTGGAGACGGACTTTAGAGCGGTATCAGGAAAGATGTGTGCTTTATAAAATATTGCATTCTTCATAGGCAATTCTAACACTCGGGTCAATATCCTCAAAGTTGATCCATTGGTTGATGTCTTGTTTCCAAAGATATTTCGATTTCCTAAAGCCCTTGTTCCAGAGTCTCTTGGCACTTTGGATGTTCCAATATTCCACGTTCCTGATGCCATGGATCAAAAAACCAGATTGAGTCATTTTTCATGATACCGGCTAACCACTTCCAATCTTCATTGATTCTTATGAAGCTTTTGACTTTATTCCAACTCTTCCATAGGGAGCACACAAGATTCGAGCCTTTTGGGAAAACTGGGATTGGGGAAAACATAGGGTCAAAAGGTCCAGATTCTTCCAATTTGGGAATCCCACAAAAGTCAATGTGTTCTTGTTTCTATAGATGAATTTGGCCCACAAAGTCTCCCCATTGCACCAAACCTTAATCATCCATTTTGCTGCAAATTTGTTAGCCATGCACCCGATGTCTAGAATACCAAGGCCCCCACTATCCTTTTGGCTAGTGCAGATGGACCATTTGATTTTTGGCAGCCCCCTCCTATTGTGTTTTCTCATCCACAGGAAGTTTCTACAAATACTTTCCAATTTCGATAGCTCTTGCTCTTTTGATCTCCAACATGAGAGGAAGTAAATGGTCGAAAAAATGAGGAATGTATTAATAACCATTGTGTGGCCCACGAGATTGATTTGTATACCTCTCCAATAGTTTAGCTTGCTTTCGAGTCTAGCCAGGACCTAGTTCCATCGTTGTTCAGATGATATACCAAAGCCCTAGAGAATTCCAAGAAGCCTGGAGAATTGGCCTAGAGGAATGTTTTGACAGCTCTATTCAAAGAAAAGGTTGGGTTGGATCTCTACAATATCTCTGAGGGCGGTCTTTGAGTGGTTGATTCTCGATCTAGAGGATTCAGAGAAAGTATCCAGGCACCTCCAAAATGTCTCCAAGATGGTACAATTGTTGTGGACAAACGTGTTCATATCGTCTGCAAAAAGTCTCATCCTTATCTAGCCTTGGTTAAGGGGCAACAAAAGGCCTTTGATATTACCAACTTCCACCTGTTATTCCACCAGCCAGCTAAGCCCTTCTCTGGCAATGGCAAAGAGAAGGGGAGCCAATGGGCACCCTTTTCTAATAAATCTTTTTAATTGGATCACCTTCGAGAGATGTCCATTAACATTAATTTGAGTTGATACGTTTGCCAAAAGGGTTGAGATCATCTTGGTGAATTTTTGGCTATAACCAAGGTCTTTAAGAGATTGCAAAATATAGTCCCATTCCAGCCTGTCATAAGCTTTATCAAAGTCGATCTTGAGGAAAACCACGTCTTGTCTTGACTCATCTGCAAATTCAAGGCCTTCGCAAATATCAATAATGGCTTCCAAGATTAATATGCCTTGGACCAAACCTCTTTGGTCCTCGCTTAACCAAACTTTCAAATGGCCAAAAACTCTATTGGCTATGACTTTAGCAATGATCTTATATTCCGTTTGAAGCATCGTAATCAGACGCTAGTTCTCAATTCTGTTCTTTTCCCCTTTCTTGTGGATTAATTTGATGATTCCATTGTTGAGAGAGGTCGGAAGCACACCAAACTTGAGTGCCTTTTTCTGGACCAAACAAAGAGGGGTGGCCATCACCAACATGAAGGACTTAAATATCTCACTGGTGAGCCCGTCCGATCCAGGGCTTTTCCCACTGGGAAGTGCATTAATGACTTCAATGATTTCTTTTTCTGAGATAGGGGCATCAAGAAGGGAGTGAATGTTGTGTGATATCCTAGGAGAGGATACCCTAGAGATGGCCGCCATGCAGTCACATCTATGAGGGGAGAGACGGGTCGAGATCCCCCGGAGTCTCGAAAATTGATCTCGGATGATTCCGATTTTATCTTCTTTTGTATTGCATACATCGCCATTTGAGTCTTTTTCTGGGCTGGCATGATCTAGAATCTTGTTGGTGCAAGAGAGGTCATTCTTAAATCATGGGTAGGTGGTAATATCACTAGCTCTAATTTTTTATACGTATCAAAGATAAAGAAGATGTTTTTTCTCTATCTCAAAATTTCTAACACATGGTTATAAGTTGATTCTTAGGAGGGATTCATGTCAAATCCTTACACTTGATAAAGAACTTTGTATATCATAAGGTGAAGAAAGAAGTGGCATGTTTGTTTTGTCAAAAATCATCCATGCTAATGTTGATAGATCATCTACCTATCCAACGGCAATTATGAAGTTATGGCATGCAAGATTTAGTCATATTAGTTATAAAACTTTCAAGCATATGAAGGACAAATGTATGATTGAAAATTTTTCACCATTGGCTTTACTAGATGATGGAGATTCATCTGAAGGATGAAGGGAAGTTACATACACTACCATTCAAGAAGCATGGATTTATAATAGCTTCTATAAATTATTAGATCATACATTCACATGTGAATCAACCTATGAGAGCATAATACTTACAAGGTCATAGGTATTTTTTCACTTTTATTGATGACTTTTCAAGATATTGATGGGTTTTGAGAACCATACAGTTCTTCAAATGGAATTTATTATGTAATCCTTGAAGAAGGTTTCACCAAAGTCTTGGTTTGATGCTATTCAGTAAGCTAATCCCAACTTGTTTTTTCCTTGTCAATACAGTTCATCCAATTTTGAAGCTTGACGAGCTATTCAACATACCCTTTTTTTTGCATACTCCTAACTTCGCATAACATTGATATGGAGCTTACCAGAAACAATTCTACTCCTTGAAAGCTCACTCAAGGTCATTGGATTGAGGTTCTCCATGCGTAGTACTTCATGAACAAGAGAAAAGATACTATTATAAAGATCTATTTTGAAGAATAGAGTATAAAAGCACAACACATTCTTGAAGCACAATGTATAGCTTGAAAAATAAGAGGGAGTACTAAAAATTCACCAAAGCTTGGAGGGACAGAATCTTTGAGGTACATCACTTTTCATGTTTTTCTACACACTTTTTTTTCTCTTCAAATGAGTCTCCATGGGAACTTTGAGGAGAAGCTTAATTTCAATTAAGCACAAGTAATGAAAATCCTTACATATCTCCTTTTTTTCCTAATGGAAAAGCACCAAAAACAATGTGAGTCCACAACTAATTTTCATTCAATATAAACCACCACAAGTGATTATATATTCTGATATGAAATGAAATTTTTAAAGAAAATAAAAAACACCTCGAAGTTGAAGCACTCAAAAAGACCTCATAGGTATCAATATAAGGAACTAGAAAACTAAACTAGGAGAATCATTCTTTTAATGAGATTTCTCAATACAAGTGACTTGCTCTTTTTAAAAATAGACATCATTACTTTTATCCCAATTCTTAAACTTCTTTTTTCTTCATGCATGTGTGAGAATTTCACATCTTATTACGACGCAGTAATTCAATCCATCCACATGCCTAACAAAAAACTTTAGAGCTTGTATTCAACGTAACATGCATTTATGTATGTTTTGATATGTATGTGCATGGGGTCGTACCAAAATTTTATGGTCGAAGGAGAGCAATCTATCAGACCGAAGTGCTTAAAATAATAAGAACCTGATGCTTTCATTGGCCTCAACTTGGACATTAACGTGTACAATGAATGGCAACCATGATTGAGAACTCTCGTGTTGATAGTTAGTAACTGCGTAAGTCAAATTTATACTTTGAAAAACTTGGTCAACGACTCTGTAGTTGAATAATCAAAGTTAAAAGTAGTTTTCTCTTGTAAAGTGTGTGATCAATGTCTGCCCCTAATTGGTGGACCAATTATGAGGAGAAGCCAATCTTCATTACATCATTGATGAGAATCTTAGTTTGCATGCTAAATGAAGGTCGTCGTGGACATATGTAGACTTGGCTATCTCGCAAGTTGGATTTTGGTTGGAATAGTATGCACGCCAAGTTAAAGTTAGTGGTGCTTGAACTTATAAATGTACACCTAGAGGCTTAGATGATTCTAGATTGCCAATTTGAGCTCAATCCTCACCATGGAATTTGATTTGATATATTTTTTTTTTCTCATATTTTGATTTCTATTAGCACATAATAGTAATCGCATTGCCAATGAGCCTATACATGCAATCTGTTTTGGAAACTGTTTTAACCTAGATGCCTTGTGGATACTGTTTTAGATAATTTTGTACATGAGGGAAAATTCTGCCCATAAGAAACTAGAAGAGAGGAGCTAGAATTTAATTACATTTTCATAACTTCTATATTTTCAAACTTCTTAAAATGATACATGAGAGGACTACTATAAATTCTCATTCCCTAACTTTATAGGGATTTTTTCTTATGTTAATAGGGATCTCTTTTTAGGCAACATTAATGCTTAATTCGTCTTTTCTCTCTCTGTAGTATGATTCTTTCATGTTCTTTGGCCTATGATGCTTAATTCTTTCTTCTATAAGTGCTATCTTCCCTAAAGCTCCTTTTGTGAAATTTCTTTAGTTTTTAACCTCTATTGTGTTTTGAATGCATTATTGTAGCTCCTTCATATGTAAACCCTTGTGATGTAATATATTTTCTATATAAATAGTGTAGAAAATAACAGCATAGCAGAATAGATCTCTAGACAAAGTTGATAGAAAAACACAGACAAACATAGATGCACATTGAGAGATAGAGAACTCAAATTCTCAAATTGTTGAGCATAATGTAGTTACAATGATGGTGTTGTACACCCGCGTGCTCCCATTGTGGAGCTTAGATGGCGATCTAGATAGACTATAGATGAAGGGCTTACTTGTGTGCAATGCTATGTAAGGCTCAACTTGGGCAGTGCTTATATAGCTTTTACAAGGCAGTTTGGTATAGATAAACGTAGTTAGGAGATACAAAATAGATGGTAAAATATACAATCTGACAATATCTCCATGACCAGAAGTCCTACCGTCTTGGCCCTACAGGTCGAGGGGTAGGCCCCCTCAGAGCCCACAGAAGGGGGCAAGCCCCCCTCTACACTCCCCCCATTAAGGTTCATGGGGAAACTGTGCGATGCCATAGGGCCTTTATTTTCACATTAAATGTCAACCCAATGGCCTCGAAGTGTATGCCCTACCTAACGTGACGACTAGGCTCAAAAAGATCATCTACAACCATCAACGGTCACACATAGACCTCATCTAACTTGGAAGTTAGGGTTCCACAAATGCTCAGGCTCTCATAATGGCTTCTCCTCATAATGGAGGCCTTACAAATTAGAGCACCATGGATCATTTGTGGTCACATGAGGGTGGAGTATTGAGCATATCTAACACTCCCCCTCAAAGTCCACCCTACGGTGAACTACCTCCTTTGTCCAATCCCAAGCTTTGGAAAGTGTCAAAGAAGTTGCTCTCTCCCAAGAGCCTTGGTGAAGATGTCCACTCCATTTCCTTTAGTAGGACAATAGCTTATCTCCATGACCCCATGCTCAATCAACTCATGCACATAGTGATGCTGGATTTTTATGTGCTTGGTACGTGCATGGAAAACAAGATTTTTGGTGATGGCCATGCAACTTTGGTTGTCACACTTCAACTCTGTAGCCTCTTGTCCTTGTATTCCTATGTGCCATAGGATCCTCCTCAACCATGCTGCTTCACATGCTGCAACGCATGCAACTTTGTACTTAGCTTCAGTAGAAGATAATGCTATAGTCGGTTGCTTCTTGCTAATCCAAGAGAAAATCCTTGATCCTAAAGAAAAACAATATCCAGAAACTGATTTTCTAGTATCAATATCTCGTGCCCAATCTGAGTCATTATATCTGACTATGAGTTTGGCAAGGCTCATTAGAGAACCTGCTTACTACTCCAACAACATAAGAGACGTCTGGTCTGCTATTGCACAAGTAGATGACTCTTTCAACTAATTTCCTGTATCTTCCATTATCCACTAGAGGTGAAGTATCTTCAATAGATAATTTTGTTTTGACCTCCATAGGTGTAGAAATTTCCTTGCAATCCTCCATGTCGAATGCGTTCAATATCTGCCTTGCATACTTTTGTTGAGATATGAAAATCTTCCCTGGTTCCTGCCAAACTTCAAGACCTAAGCAATAATGCATTAAGCCCAAGTCTGTCATTTCAAATTCTAAAGTCAGGGCATCTTTTGTTTGTTGAAGAAGAGCATCATCAGTTCCTATAATCACAAGGTCATCTACATAGAGTACAAGCACAATTGTCTTCCCTCTTCTCTTTAGAACATACAAGTTAGCATTAGAAGCACATCTTTTGAAACCTAGATCCAAGAGATACTTATCTATCCATTGGTACCATGCTCTCGGGCTTATTTTAGCCCATATAATGCCTTCTTCAGCTTATTCTCTGAATGGGGAGCCTCAAACCTTGGTAGTTGATGTTGGTGCATTTTGCCCAAGCCTACATGCTTGATATGCTTGATATTATCCTCATTTGTAAGTCACATGAGTAGTCATGTGAACACCTCTTGTAAAAGAGTACATTTTATCTCTTGTAAATGGAAAAAGAAAAAAGGAAAAGGATGGCTTACCTCATCCATGATGTAAAAGCAAATTCGTGGCTCTAACTACCTAAAACCACGAAATTTAGAGCTGAGGGAATCTCTCCTAACTTTGGGGATCACTTTTAGGTGGAGCCATTCGAATTCGAATTCAAAACTCCCTCCAAGAATAGCTATAAAAGGAGCAAGAAGGAAGAGGCGATTAGCAAGCCTTGTACGTGACCACTTCATGTCATTTTGTAGAGATTGAAGAGCTTAATCCATAGCTCTATCATTCTACTCCCATTGTGCAAAGATTCATTGCCAATGTGGTTGTAATCATATGTGAATCTATACATTTATTATCATCTACTTCTCTATTTTGTTCTCTGCTATACTCACTCAGAGCAGTACCTTCAGACGGTCATATCTCGCGTTTTACTGAATATTTTTCAGTGATTTAACTTGCGTTGGATAGCTCATACTATCTCCTTTGTGCATATCAATTTGCAAGATCATTGGATTTATACTTTTGGAGATATCATCATTTTACTGCTCACTGGTCTATCTCTGTAGAGCCCCGAGAATTGTGGGGATGTTCCACAAATTGTTGAAACTTGTTCTCAGTGCTCAGCCCATCATTTGAAGTGTTTTAACTTGGATTGGGGAGCTTGCTAAGTCTATTTGCTATGCCCAAAAGGAATATTTCTAATTCCTTCCAGGTTGAGAGCACTGTTCATTTTTTCGAGCAGGTGTATGTCCAAAAATAGCAAGTTTTGGGAGCTAGTCATTTCGCAACTTGTCTGTCTTGACTTAAACTTTTGGGATACATGTTCCGAAGTACTTGGCTGATATTTTGGTGGATTTAGGAAGCTTAAAGGGTCTACTAATCAACTCTGAAGTCTCAGTTGGCTGGTGTGAAGCTCGTTGTAGCAGCACCTACTCATCTTTGGATTGCATCCACCATCTCTCTTCAGAGTGGTATGAGAGCATAGTCGAGCAACATGGGAGATGGATTTCCATCAACAATTGACAAATTGGATCGAAACAACTACCCGGCATGGTCTCTAAGGATGGAGGCTTACCTTCAAGAGAGGAATCTATATGGGTTCATATCCGGAGATGAAGCAATGCCAACAATGAGGAACAAAGGGCAACCATCACATGAAGAAGTGGAAGGACTTTCGAATTGGTGTTCGAAGGATGCACTCGCAAGGTCCTATATTCTAAACTCAATCTCTGATTTTCTTTTACCTCATGTCAAGGGATGCAAGACATCAAGAGAGACCTGGAATGCACTTGCTTCTTTCTTCTCTTCCAACACTCGAGCAAGGAAGAACCAATTGTGGATGAAGTTCACAACAATGAAGAAAAGCCCGAAGCAAAATGTGACTGATTATGTCACAAAGATGAAGGAGATTTCGGACCAGCTTGGAAGCATTGGAGAGGTAATTGAAGAGGATCAAATCATTAGACAAATCATGAATGGAATCAAAGCAGACGACAAGTGGGAGTCATTCACAACAGCCATGGATTTATACATGGATATGCATGTACCCGACGTCAACACACTCATGGGCCAACTCTTCACTCATGAAGCAAAGATTAGCAAAGGTGGTGAGTCCTCAAGAGGTAATCAAACTTCTGCCTTATACTCTGATAAAGCTAAGGTCAAGGAAAAGCCAAAGAATAGGAAGAATGAAGATGAAGATAGCTCTTTCCAAGCAAACTTTGCAGGTAGAGGAAGAGCTAGAGGAAGAGGCAGAGGTGGAAAGCAAGGCAGGGGGAGATTCCAATCATCTCAACCTTGCAACATATGTGGCTTATCTAACCATACTACTGAAGAATGTTTCAGGAACCCGAGGAACTCAAGAGGAAGAGGATTCAATAGAGGTGGCTATGGATCAAATAGAGGTAGATACAATGGAGGCTACAACAACAACAACTACTACAACAACAATTACAACAACAACAACAACTATCAAAGTGGCCATAGAGGAAGAAGAGATTACAATAACTATGCAGAGGACCAAAGTCAAGAAGATTCATTATTGATTATGAATCTATCAGCGAAGAAGGGTAAGGATGATGATCACATATTTTACATTGATTCGGGATGCTCGAACCATGTAGCAAGAAATGTGGCTTTACTTTCTGATTTGGAAGATCCTCATAACAAGCATGGAGTGCAAATAGGAGATGACACAAAGCACTCAGTGGAGAAGATAGGTAATGTGAAAACATTAGATGGGAATATGAACCTCTTAAGCAAAGTCTTCTATGTCCCTACAATTACCAAAAATTTAATAAGTGTTGGACAGATTGTTGAAAAAAGATTGCAGGTTAGATTCAATCGATTTGGAGCATATGTTGAAGACCCAAGGCAAGGCTTTCGAAGGATTGCCAAAGGAGAAAAGAGAGGAAGGCTTTTCACTTTTGAAGTGGAAGATACAAAGAACATAGCTTTGTTTAGCTATGGATCTCAAACTCTAACAGAGTTGGAGATATGGCACAAAAGGCTTGCTCAAATTGGTGAGAGGACACTCAAACAAATTTGCAGGGACCAAAGTGTACTTGGTTTGCCTAATATCACAAGGAACACATGATTTATAAGTGTGAAGCTTGTCAACTCGGCAAGGCTCATAGACAACCTTTCAATAAGAAAGGATTTATGTATCAAAATCCTTTGGATCTAGTGCACACGGATGTGTGGGGTCCAAGTAAGGAGCCATCTATATCAGGCTCAAGATATTATGTGTCTTTCATAGATGATTGTAGCACGTGGACCATTCTGTTTTTCATGAAGCACAAGGATGAAGTGTTTAATTGCTTTAAGAAGTATATTGCTCTTTTTGAAAACCAAACAGGTAGGACTTTGAAACGACTCAGATCAGATGGTGGAGGAGAATACTTCTCTTCTGAATTTGATGCCTTCTTGCATGAAAGAGGCATTAAAAGGGAAGTCACTACAAGGTATACACCCAAACTCAATGGTGTAGCAGAGAGAAGGAACAGAGCTATTGTCGAAGCAGCAAGATCCATGCTCAATGAAAAGGGATTGTCGAACTACCTATGGGCAGAGGCTGTGTCTATAGCCACATATCTCATAAATAGACTTCCATCTAAGTCACTAGATGGAACCACTCCATATGAAGTGTGGAATGGAAGAAGACCTAGTCTAGAGCATTGCAAAATCTTTGGATGCTTAGCCTATGCTCACATTCCTTCTCAAGTAAGAGGGAAATTGGATCCCAAGGCAGAGAAGTGTGTATTCATTGGTTATGATCAAAACCAAAAAGGATATAGATTGTACAATCCAACCAATAAAGGATTTTCTGTGAGTAGAGATGTAATTTTTGATGAAAACAAATCATGGTTTGATGATGACACGAAAGTGAAGCTGCCATATGACTTGGATGAAGATTTTCCATCACTTCAACCAAAGGAGCCAAAGCAGATTGAAGAAAGTGATTCGGAGATTGACCTAGAAGACTTGGAAAGAATAAAGCTATGGAAGAACAAAGGTAAAGCAAAGATGCAGGATGCTACATATGGACCCGAGAGCTCACATCAACCACTTAGAAGGTCTTCAAGGGAGAAGAAGAAACCTGAGAGGTTTGGTTATGATACTTCTTTGGTCACAAAGCACTCAATCTACATTGCGAAGGATTCAACCAATGAAGAACCTACCACATTTGAAGAAGCACAAAGCAAGAAAGCTACGAGAGATGCAATGGATGAAGAAATGGACGCCTTGAAGGAGAATGACACTTGGGAGCTTGTACCTAACAAGCCATCTATGAAGGTAATTGGATCTCGATGGATATACAAAATCAAGAGGAATCCAGATGGAAGTATAAATAGACACAAAGCAAGATTAGTTGCTAAAGGGTTTGCTCAAACCCATGGTATTGATTATGAGGAGACTTTCTCTCCTGTTGCAAAAATGCCTACAATTAGGGTTCTCATTAGTCTTGCTGCATCTAGAAATTGGAATCTTTATCAACTTGATGTAAAGAATGCTTTCTTGAATGGATGGATTTCTGAAGAAGTGTATATGGCACAACCTCCTGGATATGAGGATGCACATCATCCTAACTATGTATGCAAACTAAAGAAAGCTTTGTATGGATTGAAGCAAGCTCCAAGAGCTTGGAATTTCAGATTGGTGACTTATTTGCAGGACTAAGGATTCAAAGCTAGCAAGGCGGATACCTCTTTGTTCATAAAGAGGAATGGATCTGAAGTGATCTATTTATGTGTGTATGTTGATGATATTATCATCACAGGCAATGATCTTGAAGGAATCAAACAGGTAAAGAGTCAGATGAAGGAGGAGTTCAAAATAGGTGACCTCGGACCACTCACTTATTTTCTTGGATTGGAGTTGATCTACACAGATTCAGGTATATACATCACACAAAGGAAGTATGTCCATGACATGCTCGTCAAGTTCAAGATGGAAAATACCAAGTGTGCACGTACACCTATGGAGCAAAATCATAAGCTTAGTGCTTATGAAGGAGAGCCAATTGAAGACTTCACAAGCTATCGAAGCTTGGTTGGAAGTTTGAACTATGCAACACTCACAAGGGTGGATATATGCTATAGTGTTAGCATATTGAGTCAGTTTATGCATAAGCCGAGAAGACCACATATGGAAGCGGCCAAGCGAGTCCTCAAGTACCTAAAGGGGACCATGAATGAAGGTTTGTTTTATTCATTTACTTCAGATATTGAGCTAAAGGTCTACTCAGATGCAGATTGGGCCGGATCTAAAGATGATAGAAGAAGCACATCAGGGTATATATCATTTGTAGGTTCAAAAATCATTTCTTGGTCATCGAAGAAGCAACAAACCGTGGCATTATCTTCTACTGAAGCAGAATATAGAGGTTTGGCTAATGCAACTCAAGAAATCATGTGGTTAAAGTCTTTGTACACAGATCTTGGACTTCATTCTTCAACACCTCATATTTTTGGTGACAACACAAGCTCACTACATCTAGCAGCTAATCCGGTATACCATGCTAGAACCAAGCATATTGAAGTCCACTACCATTATGTAAGGGAGAAGCTATTGAGCAAGGATATTCAACTATCCTATGTCTCTACAGATATGCAATGTGTAGACATGTTGACGAAAGCTCTTGATGGTACGAAGTTAAGTAGATTCAAGTTGATGATTGGCTTGCAAGACATCAAGGACAATTAAAGACTTATTTGAAGGCCAAGCATGTCAGGCTTGAGGGGGAGCTGTTGGTGCATTTTTCCCAAGCCTACATGCTTGATATGCTTGATATTATCCTCATTTCCCCATTGTGCAAAGATTCATTGCCAATGTGGTTGTAATCATATGTGAATCTATACATTTATTATCATCTACTTCTCTGTTTTGTTCTCTGCTATACTCACTCAGAGCAGTACCTTCAGAAGGTCATATCTCGAGTTTTACTGAATCGTTTTCAGTGATTTAACTTGCGTTGGATAGCTCGTACTGTCTACTTTGTGCATATACATTTCAAGGTCATTGGATATATACGTTTGAAGATATCTGCATTTTACGCTCACTGGTCTATCTCTGTAGAGCCCCGAGAATTGTGGGGATGTTCCAGAAATTGTTGAAACTTGTTCTCAGTGCTCAGTCCATCATTTGAAGTGTTTTAACTTGGATTGGGAAGCTTTGTAAGTCTATTTGCTATGACCAAAAGGAATTTTTCTAACTCCTTCGAGGTTGAGAGCACTGTTCATTTTTTCCAGCAGGTGTATGTCCAAAAATAGCAAGTTTTGGGAGAAATTCGCAACTTGTCTGTCTTGACTTAAACTTTTGGGATACATGTTCCAAAGTACTTGGCTGATATTTTGGTGGATTTAGGAAGCTTAAAGGGTCTACTAATCAACTCTGAAGTCTCAGTTGGCTGGTGTGAAGCTGGTTGTAGCAGCACCTACTCATCTTTGGATTGCATCCACCATCTCTCTTCACAGTTGAGACACATATACCTCCCCCTTGAGGTCTACATTTAGGAATGTTGATTTGACATCCATGTGATAGACTAGCTAATGCTTCTGTGCAGCCACATCTAGTACTACTCGAAAGTAGTCATTCTTGCAGTCGGGGCAAATGATTCACAAAATTCAATGCCTTCAACTTGTTAGTAGCCCTATGGAACAAGTCTTGCTTTATACTTTTCTAGAGTACCATCAGCCTTGTACTTTAGCTTCGAGACCCACTTGATGCAAATGACTTTATGTTTAGGGGGTCGATCCACTAGCTCCTAAGTTCCATTCTTCATGATATTGTTGTATTCTGTTTGCATGGCAGCCCTCCAATTCGGATCATGGAGTGCCTCTTCCACATTGGTTGGTTCCTTTGCTTCTTCTTGAATGAGATCAGCCATGAAGGCTGTGTTTACAATATGGGCACTTGCCTGTCTTTGTTCCTCTATTCTTTGTGATCGCCTTGGTCCATCTGCAAGTTGTTCTAGTGGCTATGGGATGGGGTTTGCAGAATCCTAGAGCTACCTCACCCAATGTGGCAATGGCTTTTCCACTTGGGTGTCGGCAGGTTGGTGTCTTTGAGACTCATCATCTGAAGATGATGCTTCCTTTTCTTGTGTAGAAGGGATAGCTCTTGGGCCAAGTTTATAGTGGATTGCCCCTTTGCCTGATGATAAAGTGGAAGCTCTCTTTTCCTCCTCCATTGCATGTGGATACTCTTCCTTAAACACCACATAATGACTGGCCATGATCTTCTTAGCCTTAGGGTCATAAAGCTTATAAGCCTTCTTATCTTTGTTGTACCCTAGGAAGATACATTTGATGCTTTTTGGTTGAAGCTTGTTTTTCTCCCTATCTCGAACATGTACATAACATTCACTTCAAAATATTATGAAATGTGAATTTCTTCATCTTCTTCCCTGTTTCAGTAACAAGCCGAAGCCATTCTTTAAATTTACCAAAAGCTTGAGCCTTATCGCGAAGGAAGTACACCCACATTTTCCTGCTATAATCGTCGACAAGTAATATGAAGTAGGAAGATCCACCCAAGGCCTCTGTAGACATTTTTCCACACAATTCAGCATGCAACAACTCTAGAGGATAGCTTGCCCTGCTCTTGCTTTCTTGTGAAAACACCTTCCTCCATTGCGTGCCCATCATGCAAGCTTCACATGGTTCCTTCATTTCTACAATCGATGGTTAGTGTGCAACCATACACCTGTGATGCATCTCCTTCACTACAAGGTATCCAATGTGGTCGAATCTCTCATGCCATAGGTTACTTGTGCCCACGTTTGTAGTGATTGTAAGAGCACACAACTCATACAGGTTGTTCCTCCTTATTCCAATCCTAACAATGTTGTTGTTACCATCCATAATCTTAGCTCTTGTCTTATTAAAAGATACTTGATGACCTTGATCGTTATAGAAACTACTGAAAGTAGATTTTGTTTTATTTGTGGAACATACAACACATTTGAAAGCTTTCTTATATCGCCATTAGAGTTAATGAAAGAAATCGTACCTCCGCCCTGTGCAGAACATCTTGCATTGTTCCCTAGCTTTACTGTGATGGGTTCCTTTAGAGGGTGTAAGGAACTATAAAGGTCTTTTCTACTCGTCATGTGATGAGATGCACCACTATCCAACACCCATGAGTCATCTCTTCCTGAATCTTCAACCGAGGAGCACACCTCCTCTATTGTAACAAATAACTCAAGTTTTGTTTCTACTATGTTGGCAGACTCCTTGCCATTGCCACCTTTTGAAGAGCCACTCTTATCTTTTGCCTTCTTGATGCGACAATCTTGGATTCTGTGTCCTTTCTTCTTGCAGTGGAAACACTCTCCCTTGAACTTCTTTTTGTCGTTCTTCTTTTCGTCTCCATCTTTTGAAGAGTCTGCTTTGCCTCCTTTGGCATTTGCTATGAATGTAGCATCTCCTTTGTTATCAGCACTCCTTTCCTTGAGCCGCGGCTCCTCCTCCATGAGTAAGGCACTTAATTCTTCAAAAGTTAGTGGTTGAGGTCTGATTTGAGTGTTAAGAGCAGTTACCAAACCATCTAACTTAGGTGGACAGATTCGAAGACAACGTCGAGCTAGCTCCTCACTTGACTTTTGAAAACCTACTCCCGCCATTTGATCTCGTAGATTCGTTATGCGAGTGATAAACACCTCTACAGTCTCCCCATCAGCAAAATGTTCTGCTGCAAGCTGATTCTCCAAGTTCTAGATCCGTGTCTGATTATGAGTTTCATATTTATTTCTCAATATGTTCCATGCTTCACATGCCTTCATAGTATGCTGAATGAGAGTCAGAACACTATCGAAAGTACTTGTAACTAGAGCACAGAGTGCATGTGCATTTCTACGTTTCCAAGCACGTAGAAGATCAGAATCAGGAGGAATCATTCAACCAGGATTATTTGGATCAGGTCTTTCTTTGGGCTGATGATCAATTCCAAGAACACTCTCTAAAAGCTCATACGAATCAAGAATAGAAGTGATTTTGAACTTCCACAGGGTGTAGTTCGTACCATCAAGTTTACCTTCTGTGAAGGCTCATGGCCGTATCCACAACATTGGAATCAGCGGCATCATTGCTGCTCTTGCATGTGCGCCACCTACTCCTGTTGATGAACCATCTTGACTCCTAGTCGTAGATGATGATGTGTCACTTGACAACTTCTCTCTTTTGTTGCTCAAACCTCTAAAACCTCTTCGTTTCTACTTCTGCATCAGTCCAAGCCTCCTAAGCTCTGATATTAGGTAAGAAAATAACAGCACAACAGAATAGACCTGTAGACAGAGTTGACAGAAAAACACAGACAAAGATAGACGTAGACTGAGAGATAGAGAACTCAAATTCTCAAATTGCCGAGTGTAATGCAATTACAATGATGGTGATGTCTAGCCGTGCGCTCCCAATCTGGAGCTTAGATGGCGATCTAGAGAGACTCTAGATGAAGGGCTTACTAGTGCACAATGCTATGTAAGGCTTAACATGGGCCGTGCTTATATAGCTTTTACAAGGCGGTTCGGTATAGATAAACGTAGTCAAGAGATACAAAATAGTCAGTAAAATATATGATCCGACAATATCTCCATGACCACAAGTCCTACCGTCTCGGCCCTACGAGCTAGGGGATAGGCCCCCCAGACCCTACAAAAGGCAGCAAAGCCCCCCTCTGCAGTCTCCCCATTAAGGTTCTATGGGGAAACTGCACGATGCCACGGGGCCTTTATTTTCACCTTAAATGGCAACCCAATGGCCTGGAAGTTTATGCCCTACCTAACTTGACAGTTAGGCTCACAAAGATCATCTACAAACATCAACGGTCACACATAGACCTCATCTAACTTGGAAGTTAGGGTTCCACAAATGTTTGGGCTCTCATAATGGCTTCTCCTCATAATGAGGGCCTTACAACTTAGAGCACCATGGATCATTTGTGGTCACATGAGGGTGGCATATTGAGCATATCTAACAACTAGTTTATTCAACATAGATGTTTGATAAATCATAGGGCTTTGAACAATATGCATGTAAACCATATTCTCTATCTCATAGAAATCCATTCAAATCATGAAGTGTGCAAAAAGTCGGGTAGCCAATTGTTAGGATTTATTGGATAAACACCTCCATTTGTCCATGTGTTGAACTCTTTTTTTTTTCTTCTTTGTATATCCTTTGAATTTCTAAGGATTAAGAGCTATTCAACATACTTTTCAGGTTTCTTCATAATTTATAAGAAGATGTAGATTTCAATCGAGTGGCAAAAACAAAACTTTGGAAGCTATGCCAAGGTAATGGTCCTACCTCTACCTATGCATCAAAACTTAGGTAGTTGATATGTGATGTCACTTGGCATGAAGATTATTTCACAAGCCAATTTAGATTGGGTTTAAGAGATGATATGAACGACCTTCTAATGATGATGCCAGAGGTTAAGACATTGAATGAATACATCATGCAAGCTATTCAATTCGATAGCTGGATTTTTGAAAGGGAAAAAGAAAAACAAGTAGAAGGAAGACCTCACCAACAAAAAGCCTTCCATCCCACTCCTTAAGATGAGTCTATGCCTCAACCTATGCAAATAGATGTAACTAGGTTCTAGCCTCTAACACCGCAAGAGAAATAGAGGAGAGATAACAAGTTATGCCTCTATTGTGAAAACCCTCAACATATTGTAGTTTATTATCCCAACAAGAGAAAAAACTCAAGAGTGACAATCACCTTTGTAGAGCACAGAAACGAGGAAGTCTAGAGTTAAAACAGATTGTATAGCCAAACCATGATATAAGAAAGGGTCTCATAATTCTAGCTACACCCATAAAAACATGTCTTGCACCTGTCAAGTTAATCATGCCCAAGACGACCCTTCCCCTTATAGCCCGAGTAGATTCAAGAGCCTCCTCATGTTTCATCGATGAAGGATTGGTAAAGAAACATGGAATTCCTATACTTTGGAAGAACAAACGAGTAGTAGCTGAAGTATAAGATGGATGACCTCTAACATCTAGGAATATAACCATGGAAACAACACCATTAAGAGTACACCTTAGTGACCATGAATCCCACATATGTAATATCCCACATTAAGAGTACACCTTAGTGACCATGAATTAGTTTATCAATGGAATGCCCTAGTTAAAGAAACATAATCTAGAAATTAATTGGGAAAAGAATAAAGTCACCCTCATGATATCCAAAAGAACTTGGCATATTCCAAAGCCAAAGGCTTCATACATGGACTAAGGAAGGAACCAACATATATGATTTATGCCATACCAACTCAAGGGATTAAGAAAGATGATTCACTGAAGCTAGCTAATGAATACCAAGATTTTGAAGATGTTTTGGAAAGTAGAATGCAAATACCCTCCGAGAGCATAGCCTTATGATTTTGACATAGAACTTCAAGATGGAGCACAACCACCCTTTGCACCAATCTATAGACTATCCCCAAAGGAACTTACAGAATTACACAAGAATATTGATGAGAATCTAGCCAAGGGGTTTATCAAACACTTGAAGTCTCGGGAATCTCTGAAAATTTGTAGACTATGGTGGGTTGAATAAGGTCATAATAAATAACACATATCCTCTACCACTTATATCAAAGCTCTTGGAATGCCTTGAAAAAGTAAAATTCTTCATGAAGATGACCTTCAAGGAGCCTACAATCTTGTCAGGATCAAAGAAGGAGATAAATGGAAGACATCATTTCGAATAAGATATGGGCATTTTGAATATGTACTTATCCCATTTGGTCTCACAAATTCTCTAGTTGTCTTTCAATATATGATGAAGGATATACTTTGAGAGTATTTAGATGACTTTATGGTAACATATCTTGATGATATCCTGATATTCTTCAAAAATATAGAGGATCATGAATATCACGTGAAGATAGTCCTAGAGAAACTAAGAGAAAAAGGGTTATATGAAAAATTGGAGAAGTGCTCTTTGCATCAGATAGAAGTGGAGTTTCTAGGATACACTGTATCAGAGAAAGGAATCTTTATGGACCCTAAGAAGTGTCACAAGGAAGGAGATAAGGAAGAGAGCTCACACACACACTCTCACTCTCAAGGAGAGGCAAGGAAGAATGATCTTCTTCTTCTTCTATTACATAAAAAGGAATGTACAAGAATGACCTAAAAAACAAGAATAAAACAAGTGCAATATATAAAGATCAGTACATAAGGAAAAACCTAATGTTCATGAATGAGTGATCTGGCAAGAAATAAATGTGCCATCACTCTCAGTAGATAAATCTAATAAATCTCAATGAAGTATCCCTGACATATATCCACGTGACCACTATACATGTCAAAGAAATGAAAAACTGGTACATGTCATCCTGGATCATCACATGTTGAGCTTGATATCTCAACACTCCCCCTCAAGCTCAATGCCATATCTTGTAATCCAAGCATCTCTGGAAACTTCTTCATCTTCTCAACTCCAAGTTCTTTGGTGAAACTATCAGCAACCTGCTCATCTGTTCTCACATAAACAAGATCAATATCACCTACTAATACCTTCTCTCTGATGAAGTGATAATGTACCTCGATATGCTTTGTTCTAGCATGAAAAACAGGATTTCATGCTAATTGTATGTTGGTAAGATTATCACAATAAATAGTGATAGGCTTTCCCACTTCTACACCTAAATCTACAAGTAGCATTTCTAGCCATGGTGCCTCATATGCTGCCATTGCAGCACCTCTATATTCAGCCTCTGTACTCGACAAAGCAACAGTGGGTTGCTTCTTGTTGCTCATGTAAGAGCTGCACTCCCAAGTGAGAATAGGAAACCACTAGTAGATCTTCTATCTGGAATGCTACCAGCCCAATCTGCATCGGTGTATCCATAAACCTACAAATCTACACCAGCCTCATAAAACAATGCATAATCCAAAGTAGCACTCACATAACGTAGAGTGCACCTCAGAGCATCCAAATGTGGCTTCCTGGGAACCTGCATAACCTGACTTTCAAGTGCAATAGTATAACTTAGATCAGGCCTTGGAATTGTGAGATATATAAGACTTCCCATAATTTTCTTATACATAGTCACACTTTCCAATGCTTCACCTGATGTAGTATCCAAATTCAAATTTTGATCTAATGGCATAGAAATTGGCTTACAATCAGCCATAGCATACTTTTGTAGCATATTCAAGGCATATTGCCTTTGCGACATCCATATACCTGTTTCTGAATGTATAAACTCAATGCCCAAGAAATAGCGCAACACACTAAGATCTTTCATGTCAAATTCCTTCATAAAAAGTTGCTTTACCTCTTTGATGCTTCCTTCATTATCACCCCCTACAATCATGTCATCAACATAAATAGCCACAATAGTGATGCCATCATCAACCTTCCTTGCATATAGTGAGTGATCTACATCACACATAGAAAACCCAATGCTGGTTAAGTAATCAACAATCCTTGCATGCCATGCATGAGGGGCTTGCTTCAGCCCATACAAAGTCTTTTGCAACCTGGAAACATATTTTGGATGCTTTGAATCTTCACACCCTTATGGCTGGTCCATATATACTTCTTCATGTAACTCACCATGTAGGAAAGCATCCTTCATATCCATCTGATGCAAAGTCCATCCTTTTGTTGTAGCTAATGCAACAAGTGTTTTGACAGTAGACATTTTAGCTAGAGGGTTGAATGTTTCGTCATAATCAATGATGTGTCATCACTTGTTTCAACATATCCAAGAACTGGCAATTTCTGCAAAGTACTAAACCATTTCGCATGACTGGTCATGTGATTTGAAACACTTGAATCAACATACTAGACATTATCATTTGATTTTGAAACACCAACAGACATCGTATTCATCATGTGATGTTGAACCAAGAATAGCTTCTTAGAATCATCTCAACTTGTGGATGCATAGTTATTTTGCTGCCTTGTGTTATTTTGATTCTTCAACCTACTATCATGTTCAAAGTGTCCAAGTTTACCACAATTCCATTACCCTTTACTATCATTACATGAATCATTTCTTTGGAAATTTCTGCGGCCTCTTTGGCTCTTCCTGCCTCAAAACTCTCCTCTTTCTCTTGCATGATTTTGTTGTTGACTTTGTTCTTAGTTACTATTTCCTATTCCACTTCCAAAACCTCTACCTCTGCCTCTTCCTCTACCAGAGTAGAATACCTGCTCAGAACGAGATTTTCCTTCGGAGTCTGAATCCTCACCAAGATTCTTTTCTTCAATAATCAGCATAGATACCAGATCTGCAAAATTCAGAATATTTTCCCTAGTCTATATAGAAGTTCTAAACTGCTTATATGCAGCTCCTAAACCATGAAGACACACTTCCACTTTATCATCATCATCTACATTCACGCCAATAGATGCAAGTGACTCACATATGCTTTTGATTTTCAAGGTGTAATCACTTACCAACATGCTCTTCTTCTCCAATGTATGCAACTCGTTCTTGAGTTGCAATTTTTGTGCCTTTGTATTTGTCTCATACAATGTGACCAAACTGCTTCAAGCCTCTTTTGGAGTCTTGGCATCCTGTATGTTTCCAATCTCAAGTCCGATTCCTTTCTGGTAATTATAGAGCATTTTCATTCTCTCCTTTGATGTACTTCCAGTAGCCTTCTTCCCATCAGGAAATTCGTCATTTTGAATCTCCAAGCAATGAAGTTGTTCTTTTCCAGCTTATCGCTCATAAGCTGACTCATTCCATCTGTGTTTGCCATTTCTGCAACAATTCACAACACTGCAAAACACTACAAGCAACACTTCTACTTGAACAATGTCGCAGTATGACGTGATAGTTGGATCTCAGAAAAACACAGTTTTTGTGTATCAAGAGTACATGGAATCGCTTGAAATTCTGGATCTGGAATATATGAGTGTCATCAAACACAATGCAAGTTATAGTTTTTGAAATTGACCTAGTTTTTCTGTGGGCCCCACCTTGGGGTCTTCTACCTTCACGCCGATTTTCTTAGCAAACAGAGGTCATTTGTGAATTGCATTTTCTCCACTCCTTGCTGAGTACTCTTGACTGTCTCCTTGTCCACGAGCTCTCTACAGCCACACTGGCTCTGATACCATGTCACAAGGAAGGAGATAAGGAAGAGACCTCACACACACAGTCTCACTCTCAAGGAGAAGCACACACACAGATTGAGGGAAGGAATAATGATCTTCTTCTTCTTCTATTTCATAAAAATGAATGTAAAAGAATGACCTAAAAAACAAGAATACAACAAGTGCAATATATAAAGATTAGTACATAAGGAAAAACCTAATGTCCGCGAATGAGTGAGCTGGCAAGAAGCAAATGTGCCATCACTCTCGCTAGATAAATCTAATGAAGTATCCTTGACACATACCGATGTGAACACTATACATGTTAGAGAAATGAAAAATTTGTACGTGTCATCCTAGATCATCACATGTTGAGCTTGATATCTCAACAAGAAGCAACAAGAATCTATCTCAACACAATCCTTGATTTGCAACCACCTTCCTATGTTCGAGATGTACAATGTTGTCTAGGGTTTGCCAATTTCTATAGGATATTCATCAAAGATTACTCCTAGATAGTGACACCTCTTAGCAAGCTTACAAGAAATGTGAAATTCTCATGGAAGCAAAAAGCACAAAAAGCCTTTTAGACCTTGAAATCAGTATTCATCACTCCTCCAATTCTCGTTCATCATGATTCTAGCAAGTCCTTCTTTCTAGAGGCATATGCATCCAACTTCACCCTAGGGGCCATTCTATCCCAATATGGAGATGATAGACACCTACATCCAGTTGCATATCATTCAATGAGATTTTCCCCTCTAGATATCAATTATGAAATCCATGATAAAGAACTTCTTTCCATAGTGGATGTGTTTAATACGTGGCATCACCATCTAGAAAGAGCAGCTCATAAATTTACTATGTATACAAATCACAAGAACTTAGAGTATTTTATGGACACCTGCATCCTCATTAGAAAGCAATCTCGATGGAGTAACATTTTATCAAGGTTTGACTCTCTCATCACATACCATCCATGACATCAACAATGTCAGTCAGATGCATTATCCAAAAGATCTTACCTTGCCACCAAAGAAGGATGAAGAGGCCTTTGATCAACAAGAGAGTGTATTATTCAAGCCTGAGCATCTCTAGATAACAACTATCTCTTCAAGCCATCATGAAGATGCAGCCTTGAATCATTTGGTCCGTGAGAATCCACCACAAGATGAATTGTTTTCTAATGTTAAGCTGAAAATGCAAGAAGGAAAAGTCCAAGAAGTAAATGAATTTCAAGAAAAGGATGGGTTACTATTCTATAAGAACCTATTGTATGTCCCCTCAGGAAAGACCACGATCCAAGTATTTCAACAATGTCATGACAACGTTGTAGTAGGACATCTTGGAGTGAATAGAATAAAAGAACTCATATCAAGGGATTTTTGGTGGCCTTAAATGTGGAAGGAAGTCAAAGGATATATCCAAACATGTGACATTTGCAATAGATCTAAGGCATTGTGACAAAAACCTCATGGAATCTTGCAACCTTTACCTATTTGAGAAAGGCCATGGGCTTCATGATCCATGGATCTCATCACAGATCTACGAAAGTCAGATAAGTATGATGCCATTCTTGTTATAGTGGATAAATTTACAAAGATGGCACACTTCATTCCACCTACCAAGGAAATCACAAGTGTAGCCACTGCTAGACTTTTATGCCTGATAATATTGTTAGTGATCGAGGTCCGGAGTTCATATCTAGCTTTTCGAATAGTCTTTGAAAGCTCCTTGGTGTTCAAGTTAAAAAATCTACAACCAATCATCCATAGACTGATGGACAAACAAAAGGGGTGAATCAAGTCCTATACAAATATCTTTGTTGCACCATCAACTATCATCAAAATGATTTGTTTGAGCTTTTACCCTTTGTAGAGTTTGCCTATAATAATAGTGTTCATACATACTAAGCAGACTCCCTTCTTTGCAAATTATGGACAACATCGAAGGATGTATATACAACTCTAAAATCATGTCAAGAACCCAGCTGCCAAAGATAAGGCTCAGTATCTCATGGATATTAACAAAGAACTCAAGGAAGAGATCCATAAAGCTCAAGAACAATATAAGTATTATGTAAATTAGCATCATATTCAAAATCCATCCTATCAGATTGGGGATAAAGTGTGGTTACTTAGAAATAACTTGTAGACTTTGAGGCCTTGTGAAAAGCTAGACCATCTTAGATTTGGTCCATTCACTAACTTGGCCAAGATTAACCCAGTAACTTTCAAGCTCAAGTTACCAAGTACCATGAGAATACATACAATTTTTCATGTATCTATGTTGGGACAATATCAGATTTCACCATTGAGGGAGGAGAGAACAAGTCCTCGACCACCTATCGAGATTGATGATCATGAAAAATTCAAAGTTAAGCATGTCCTAGATTCAAGAATATCCCGAGGAAGATTGGAGTACCTTGACATTATTGATCACACTTGGGAACCTGTATAGAACCTTCATAGAGCAACAATCAAGGTTCTAAGGTTTCATAAGAAAACTCCAGTGAAGTTGAGAGTAGAGATGATGACCACTCCTCATGGAACTCATCGCTTGAGGGGGAGTTGATGTCATGGACCAAGGAAACCATCTTCAACCTCGAATTCCATGTGACTTCTATATCTCATCAATGGTTCACAATTTGGAGAAACCAATGCTTCCATTGCATCCAAAATGTGCCAAAACCTTAAGATCATTTTCCTTCTTGCTGGATTCTGACATCCAGAGATCATGTTTCAACTTGATGACATCATTTATGATATCATCAATTTCTAACCGCTTTTGATGCGTCGCCCTTGAGAACCTATATAAGGAGGGGTTGGCCACATACATACTCAGTCTTACGAATACCATTCTTGGTAGCTCAAGTGTTGGAGCAAGACAATCAACAATTGGTGATTATATGAAGCTTAGGAGTGGACTTGAAAGTAAGATTGAAGTCCAAGAGCATGAAATAAAGTGGAAGTTCAGAAAGAGAAGGTCTATAAACACATGTACATTAGTTTTGTAAATACTTCAAAATACTTGAAGTAATGATGAATCAATACTCATATGTATATATATAATATATATATATATATATATATATATATATATATATATATATATATATATATATATATATATATATGTGTGTGTGTGTGTGTGTGTGTGTGTGTGTGTATGGTTTTAGAAAGAGAGAGAGAGAGAGAGATGAAGTATAGATGAGATACTAAGGAATATATCATAAGTATTGTGTGTATCATCCATCAGATGTATGATGAGTTGAACAGAAAGAATTCTCAGAAAATTGTGCGTCGATCTTTTCTCCATTTCTCCTTCTGTGTTTGTGTATATCAGAAATCCTTTTGTAGATATCTGACTCCATAGTCAATGCATCTATGGTTAAGATCTGAGAGCTTAATTGTAAATAGGCAGAGAGAATTATGTGTAGGAACATTTATATATGAAGAAGTGATAAGTGTCTTTTGAAATAGGCATGATCTCGATGATCAAAGAATTGATCAGTTCTCAGTGCACAGTGTAAAGTTTTGCACAAATTAGGAGTCAAAATCTAAGTTGGAAGGTAAGCCATCTATGGCTTAAATCATTTTCTTAAATGGGTTCTAGTTTGGGAGAACCATGTGTTAGAAGATGCAGTTGTCAAAGTCAACTCTACAAGAGGATAGTTTCAGACAAAGGTAGATTGTTTTGATCATTTCTCATAATCTACTGAGTCTTTTGAGATAATTTTAACTTGGAGAAGGTGCACAACCTTTAGCCAATACCTTCTACAAAGTTTCATCAGAAACTTTACACATTTGGTTAGTCAGTGAGTAAGTTATGTGCAGCAGACTTTTCTCTGTAATGACTTTCTTCACAGTTAGCTAAAGTCTTGATCGTTTGGCACCTGTCTTCCAAAATTAGATAAAGTTTAGAGTTATAGAGAAGGTCGAACATCAAGGATAGCTTGTCTTTTGAAGATTAACACTCTGCATCAATGGTATGACAACAAGATTCATCATATTTGAAGAAAAGGAAGACCTCGACCGCTGAAGATATACAAAATTCAAACTTTGAAGATTCAAAAGGACAAAAGTTGAAGGGAGACACACAAGAGCAATCAAAAGGATCAGAAGGAGTAAATTTTGAAGCTAAGGTACATTCATTCCTTATAAGGTTAAAGATTTGATAGTACGATTGAGAAAAGGATGGTAGATAGTCTCCAAATTGAGAAGTTGGATAGAGAGAACTATCAAGCTTGGTCTATGAGGATGGAAGCTCATCTTATGAGCAAAGATCTGATGGGATACATCATAGGAGAGGAAGAAAAGTGAGAGTTTAAAGATCCTAGTGTTCCAACTAGGGAGGAACTTCTAGATTTAAATATTTTGATGAAGAAGGATGCTCAAGCAAGGAGCATAATTTACATGGCAGTGAATGATTATTTGCTTCCTCATATGAGAGTACTTGAAAGTGCAAGTGACATATGGAGTTCTTTGGAAGAGCATTTTTAGAATACAAACAAGTCAATGAAAGCATCATTATGGGCAGAGTTTACTACATTCAAGAAGAAGACTTCACAATCAATATCTCATTATGTGACAAAGATGAAAGACATTAATGATTCATTAGGTGCAGTTGATGAAGACATTGAAGAAGATAAGTTGGTAAGACAAATTTTCACAGGTCTAAGAGGAGATGAGAAGTGGAAACCTTTTATATTGTCTACAGAACTTTCATTAGATCATTTCACTCCTGATTTGAATCAATTGTTAGGACATATGCTAACTTTTGAGAATGATATCAAAGGAGATGTTGATAAGAGTGTAGTTCATGCAATGTATTCTAAAGACAAGAAGAAAGCTAGAAAAGGAAAGCAACAATCAATTGAAGATGAAGGTACTCCAAGTCAAGAAAACTTCCTAAGAGGAAGAGGAAGTGGCAGAAGTAGAGGAAGAGGCTGAAATAACAAAGATATTATCAGAGCTTGTTGGATATGTGGTAAGACCAATCATCTATCTCATGAATGTTGGCATAATAATCAAAGCAATGGCAATTTTAATCAGAATCTTAATCAAAGAGGAAGAGGTGGCAGATATCAGAGAGGAAATTTCAGAGGTAGAGGTGGTACGAATTTCTTTGGAAGGTGGAGGAAGAAACTTCCAAAATCAATCCTATAATAACACCTACTACAATTATGCATCAGATCAGAAAGAAGATTCAACTCTTATTATGAATGCAACATGTGAAGCCTCACATGAAGACTTGACAGTTTTCTATATTGACTCCAGATGTAGCAATCATCTGAGTGGAAACATTGCTTTGACGACTGATCTGGATCATAAGGCAATCAATCACACAGTTCAAAGAGGAGATAATACAAAGCATAAAGTGAAGTCAGTTGGTTCAGTTAAAGCCAAAGATGGAAGTACTCTCTTGAGTAAGCTTTTGTATGTTCCTACAATTCCAAAGAATTTGATTAGTGTAGGACAGATTGAGGAAAAAGGATATGAGGTAAGGTTCACTAATGATGGAGTTTATGTTGAAGACTCTAGCCAAGGGTATAAGAAAATTGTTACAGGAAAGAAGGAAGGAAGGCTCTTCACATTAAAGATACCAGGTACTGTTGGACATGCTATCTTCACATATGGAGAGCAAAAGGTGTTTGAATTGGATTTGGCATAAAAGGCTTGGATACTTCAATGAAGGAGGTATCAAAGATATGATTAATAATGGTTCAGTACTTGGATAACCTAATGTTGCAGGTCAACACATGACATACAAATGTGAAGCATGTTAGTTAGGTAAGGCTCATAAGCAATCATATAATAAACATGGTTTTATGTATTCAGAAAGACTTGAATTGGTACATATAGATGTGTGGGGTCCTTCAAAGGACTTTAGTATAAATGGTTCAAGATATTATGTTATATAAGTTGATGATGCTACCAGGTGGATCAATATCTATGTGATCAAAGACAAGTCAGAAGTATTTAATACATTCAAACATTATCATGCATATGCAAAAAGAATTACAGGACAAAAATTGAAGAGGTTAAAATCAGATGGAGGGGGAGAGTATTTTTCAAATGAATTCAGTGATTATTTGTGGAATGCAGGTATAAAGAGAGATGTTACTTGCAGGTACTTTCCTCAACAAAATGGGGTAGGAGAAACGAGAAATAGAACTCTTGTTGAGTTTGCAAGATCAATGATGAAGGAGAAAAATTATCCCAATTATTTGTGGGCTAAGACAGTAAATACAACCACATACTTGGTCAATAAGCTAACATGCAAAGATTTGCAGGGTATGATACCATATGAAGCTTGGTGGGGTAAGAGACCTACCTTGGATCATTGCAAAGTATTTGGATGTTTGGCTTATGCATATGTGCCATCTCAGTTGAGGCATAAATTAGAACCTAAAGCAGAAAAGTATGTGTTCATTGGCTATGATGATAAGAAGATGGGGTATAGATTGTGGAGACCATCCACAAAGCAATTCCTTGTGTCTAAGGATGTTACATTTGATGAGCAAGGTACTTGGTATGCACGTACACTTAATATTCATGCAGGTGATGAAGAAACATTGGTTCAGAAGAAAGGTATATCAAAGGTTCAAATATGCGATGAAGAAGAGAGTAATGAAGGACAAGCTGAAGTAGAAGAAAGGCCAAGGTTTGATCCAGAATATGATGAACTAGAAACTTCAAGAAGTGGAGAACTCAGAAGATTATCAAGGCACAAATGACAACCTACAAGGTATAGCTATGATACTTCATTCTTGACTACTAAAGATTATGCTTATATGATAAAAGCAGATGAAGATCTATCCACATATGATGAAGCCAAAGGAAACAAGAATTGGGAAAAAGCTATGCAGGAAGATTATTATGCATTGATGGAGAATGAGACATAGGATTTGATTCCTAAACCAAATAGTCAAGAGATCATTGGATGTAAATGGTTCTACAAAGAAAAAAGGTTTGCATATGAAAGTGTATCTAGGTACAAAGCCAGGCTTGTTGTAAAAGGATATGCACAGACATATGGTGTGGACTATGATGAAACTTGTAGTCATGTTGCAAGGATGACAACCATAAGGACTCTTATAGCAATTGCTGCTTGCAAAGGTTGGAAATTATCTCAATTAGATGTGAAGAATGCATTTTTGAATGGTTATATTTCAAATGAAGTCTACATGGAACAACCAGATGGTTTTAAAGATCAAGTGTATTCAGATCATGTGTGTAAGCTCAAGAGAGCTTTGTATGGTTTGAAGCAGGCCCCAAGGGCATGTAATTATAGGCTTGTAAAGTTCTTGAAGGAACTTGGGTTTCAAGCATAAAAGGCAAATAGTAGCTTGCGAGTCAAAGCAAGTGAGGATGGATTTATTTATGTTTGTATTTATGTTGATGACATAATACTTATAGGAATAGATGACAAAGGTATACACATGATTAAGAAGCAGATGGAGAAAGAATTCAAAATCAATGACTTGGGAAATCTGTCATTCTTCTTGGGAATGGAGATTTCATATACTCAACATGGAGTATATGTAACTCAAGAAATGTATTTGAAAAAATTTGCTAATCAAATTTAAAATGGAAGATTGCAAGATAGCATGAACCCCAACGGAAGTGAATCATAGATTGAGTAGATATGAAGGAGAGGACTTCAAAGATATGAAGCTTTATCAGAGTTTGGTGGGTAGCTTGATTTATGCTACATTAACAAGGCATGACTTATCATATGCAGTTGGAGTTTTATCTCAATTCATGCATTGTCCTAGAAAGGAACATTGGATTGTAGGACAAAGAGTACTTAGGTACATCAAGGGCACACTTAAAGAAGGTTTGCACTATGGGTTTACTTCAGATGCAGGAATCAAGATATATAGTGATGCAGATTGGGTAGGTTACTCTGATGATAGAAGATCAACACATGGATATTTGTTTTATGTTGGAGACAAAGAGCTTGGATGGACCAAAATTGCTGAGGTTTAAAGATATTGCAGGAACAAAGAAGATACAGGTAATCACAATTGATGATTGAGGCGGAGCTGGTGGAGCAAGACAATCAACAAATGGTGATTATATGAAGCTTGGGAGTGAATACTTGAAGGAAAGATTGAAGTCCAAGAGCATGAAATAAAGTGGAAGTTGAGAAAGAGAAGGTCTATAAACACATGTACATTAGTTTTGTACATACTTCAAAATACTTGAAGTAATGACGAATCAATACTCATATATATATATATATATATATATATATATATATATATATATATATATATATATATATATATATATATATATATATATATATATATATATATATATATATATATATATATATATATATATATATATATATATATATATATATATGGTTTTATAAAGAGAGAGAGATGAATTATAGATGAGATAGTGAGGAATAGATCATAAGTATTGTGTGTATCATCCATCTGATGTATGATGAGTTGAATAGAAAGAATTCTCAAAAATTGTGCATCGATCATTTCTCCATTTCTCCATCTGTGTTTGATTATATCAAAAATACTTTTGTAGGTATCTAATTCCATAGTTAATGCATCTATGGTTACGATATGAGAGCTTAATTATAAACAGGTTGAGAGAATTATGTGTAGGAACATTTATATATGAAGAAGTGATAAGTGTCTTCTAAAAGAGGCGCAATCTCGATGATCAAAGAATTGACCAGTTCTCAAAGCACAGTGTAAAGTTTTGCACAAATGAGGAGTCAAAATCTAAGTTGAAGGTAAGCCATCTATAGCTAAACGAATCTGCTTAAACGGGTTCTAGTTTGGGAGAACTATGTGTTAGAAGTTGCAGGTGTCAAAGTCGACTCTACAAGAGGACAATTTTAGACATAGGTAGATTGTTTGGATCATTTCTCACAATCTACTGAATTTTTTGCGATGATTCAACTTGGAGAAGGTGCAAACCTTTAGGCGATACCGTGTACAAATTTTCATCAGAAACGTTACACATTTGATCAGTCAATGAGTGAGTTATGTGCAACAGACTTTTCTATGTAATGATGTTCTTTAGAGTTAGCTAAAGGCCTGATAGTTTGGCACTTGTCTTCCAAATCTAGTTAAAGTTTAGAGTTATTCTTGATATGAGGAGGTCTAACATCAAGGATAGCTTATCTTTTGGAGATTAACACTCTCCATCATCAAGGATACATCCCTGCCAAGTAAGCACTCTCCAAGTCCGAGTTCCAATACTTGTTTTGTTCCTTGTTCTACTCTTGTCTAGTCTTGTATCTTGCACATCTAGCCTTGTCCTCTTATTATTGCATAGTATGAGATCTTGTCTAGTTTATTCTATATCTAGATCATCTCCCTAAAGATCGTTCTTGTAACCCACAGATCTTGCTTCAAACCTATCATTCCGGGGTTGTGCGACTTCTTGTATCATCTCTCGTCCAGTTATTCATACCTATCGGTCCCGGGTTGTGGGACATCTTGTATCAATTACTTATTCTTGTATCATCTTCCCTATGTGGGTGTTCTTGAATATTTTCAAAATCTTGTCTACTCTAGTTAGAGAGCACAATCTAGTGCTCCCTTGTTAGCCGCAAAGAAGATAATGAAGATCGGCATTTATTCTACATAGATTTAGGATGTTCAAACCCTATTGTAGGTAACATTTATCTTCTATCTCATTTGGAAAGTCCAAAGCATAGACATGAAGTACAAGCAAGAGATGATACTAAACACAATCTAGAGAAGATTGGTAATTCCAAAGCTTCCAATGGAAGGACAAACATTCTAAGTAAGGTTCCCTGATTTCTATGCCAATTCATGCACTCTCCAAAAAGAACACACATGGATGCAACGAAGAGACTAATTAAGTACCTCAAAGGTACAATCAATGAAGGTATATTCTATCCTTACTCTTCTGATTTGAATATCAAGATATATTCAAATGTAGATAGGCAAGAGCTAAGGATGATAGAAAAAGTACCTTTAGTTACTTAGCATTCGCGAGTTCAAATCTAGTGTCATGGAATTCCAAGAAGCAACCAATAGTGGCTTTATCCGCAACTCAAGCAAAGTATAGAAGTTTGACCATAGAAAATCAAGATAAAATATGGCTAAAAGCATTGTATAGAAATTTGGGACCTCTGAGTTCCAAATCTCACATATTTGGAGATAATGTAAGTTCAATGCACTTAGTAGCAAACCCTGTTTTGCATGCAAGAACCAAACACATAGAGGTTCATTACCACTTCATTAGGGAGGAGCTCATGGAAAAAGAGATTAACATTTCTTTTGTTCCAATTAAACATCAAGTAGTAGATAGGATAAAAAAGGAAATTGAAAGAATAAAGCTTTTCATATTTAAATAAATGGCAGGTATTCAACCTATGAGAGAATAAAGACTAAAGCATTCTTTAGCTTGAGGGGGATCTGTTGGATCATCAAGCTTACACTATTCCTAAGATGATTTGATCTATATAAGAATCATCCCTTGGATTGCTTCTCATTAAAGAGTTTTTATTTATGCTCATGTTTTTAGAATTTTATAAAGATCATTAATGATTACTTGTTTAAGTTAAATCCTTGAGCTTTATTTCTGTAAAAGGATAAAATAATAAACTCTACTTCCACAAATTTGAGGTAGCTGAAATTGATGACTCATCAATCAATGAAGTCATCTAGATCAAGTCATCGAACTTGACTTGACTTTTCATAGAATGTAGGAGATTGATTCTCTTTATTCCAACAAACTATCCTACCTTGATTTGAGTTCAAAAACCACTTGTTAAAGTCTTGGAGCCCTTTATGATTCTATATAAGGACTCCCAAATTCATGTACAATACATTGAAGCAATATACATACATGTTTGGTTATCATTGTGTTGCTCCTTCATTTCTCTACACCATCATCTTCAACAAGAGTTATGTTGTAGGATCTAGATCTCTCTCTTCAAATCTTCAAATTGAATGAGTGAGCATCAATTGGAAAGATATCACTCTCTAAATTTTTTATAAAAAGTTTGAGAACATTTGAATCTGTAGATTTGGAGAAATCTACAACTTTAGGTTTTCGCGGCTATCTCTACACAGCCCTAAAAAATCGGGGACACCTTTGTTCGGTGATAAGTTTATTTGAGGAGCACATCTTCATTATTTATTCTACTCTTGTGCAATTTAGACACTCAATCCTTTTTAAAACATTTCTCCAAAAGGAAATTTTCCAATTGTAATCATAATGGCTGCTCTCAGCATTTGAAGTTATGTGTTTCATCCAAAGATAACAAGTTTTTTGAGCTAGCCAAAGTGCAAACTTATTTGTTTTGTTTTGATTGTTTAAGAGCTCAACGGCTAGTCCTATGCTAGGTGGTTGGACCAAACTTCATAACTTGGAAACTCACTTTTCTACCTCTCTCAAGCTTCTCGGATTTCTCTCAACCTTTAATGGAATTTTAAGAGATTATTTCATAAGCTTAATTTAGATTAATCATAAGTAATTAAATTTTAACATATATCATTTTTTCCCCTAATGGAGAAGTACCCAAAACTATGTGTCTTCACAATTGATTTTCATTTAGTATAAAAGACCACAAATGATTATATAATCTTGATATGCAATGAAATTATTCACGAGAATAAACCACCTCCAAGTTGAAGCACTAAAAAAGAGCTCATAGGTTCCAAGATATAGAACCACAACGCTACATGTATATGTATATGTACATGTATATGTATATATACATGTATATGTATATATTTATATACATACACACATACATACACACAGACACACACACACACATATATATATATATATATATATATATATATATATATATATATATATATATATATATATATATATATATATATATATATATATATATATATATATATATGTGTGTGTGTGTGTGTGTATGTGTATGTGTGTGTGCATACATGTATATGTATATGTATACGTATATGTATGTGTATATGCATACGTATATGTATACGTATATGTATATGTATATGTAATTGTATTTGTATATGTGTATGTATATGTATATGTATATGCATACACACACACACACACACACATATATATATATATATATATATATATATATATATATATATATATATATATATATATATATATATATATATATATATATATATATGTGTATGTACATGTGTATTTACATGTATATGTATGTGTATAAGTACATTTTTATGTATATGTATATATATATATATATATATATATATATATATATATATATATATATATATATATATATATATATATATATATATATATATATATATATATATATATATATATATATATATATATATATATATATATATATATATATATATATATATATATATATATATATATATATATATATATGTGTGTGTGTGTGTGTGTGTGTGTGAGAGTGTGTATGGATATGTATGCTTATGAGTGTGATATATATATATATATATATATATATGTATGTATGTATGAAGTGTGTGCTTTATTTCATCTCTTAAATCCATTGAGGAACATGAAAGTTGTTTAAAAGAATAAATGCTTATCAAAATCTATCCCTAGGATAGCCTATTTGCATAGAAATCTATTCATTGCTCTTCTATGGATATGGTTTCTTTCGTGGTATATATATATATATATGTGTGTGTGTGTACACATACATACAAACATGCGTGTATATAGAGTATGCTTTATGTTGATGCATGTGATTATGTTACTAGTTCTCTTTTTACATGTTTTGTGACGATGGTTTTTAAGAGAGTTACTCTTTATTAGTTTCCGTCTATTTTTATCTGCGTGTAGAAACATTTAGTTATTTCAAATTATGCTTGCCAAAAGACTATGAATCCATATATGTGTCATATAATTATAGTTGAAATACCTTGCACTATCATTCTTTTTATCGTCAATATTTGAACAATATGTTGAGTGCAAAAAAAGATCTTTTTTTTTCTTACTCAATTAAATTTAATATTAAAGTAATTTCTTGCTATTATAGCTCCTTTTGGTTTGAACAAAGGAAGGAAAACTTTCATTTGAGTAAAATAAAACTGCTAATTCAGGCAAGAGTAAAATAAAAATGCTAATTCCCCAACATTCTTTTCAGCTAATCCCAATCTGGTTAATCAGAGATATGGCAGGCACTTAGGATCCTGATTGTCGCGCGTTTCTTGGTGAAGGTAGAAATCTCTATCATAATGTGGATCCCATTGTCCGAGGGTTCTTTAGATATCTCCTCTCTCTCTCTCTCTCACTCTCTCTCCCTTTCTCTCTCTCTCTCTCTCTCTCTCTCTCTCTCTCTCTCTCTATATATATATATATATATATATATATATATATATATATATATATATATATATGACATTTTACACCTGACAAGTGGATGGTAAGCTCGTATGAGCAGAGCATAGGAGTGATGATATGAATAGAGTGGAAGGCAATTGACCCCTCAGTACCATCCTCATCAGTATTTCAGTGCACGAGCAAGAACAATGACACAAAATGAGAACGTACGTTTTTATTGATGTGCTGAGTTGAGATCTTGTCGTCTTGTGCGCGTACTTTTGCGTACTGATGATAAGATATGAATGCCTACATTTCTTATATATGTAGTTGATAATCTTCTGAACGAGGGCTATGGCAGCCACTTGGAATCTGACTCTGGCTTTCGGCTATGGCTATGACTTTTCCTTGTGGAGGTTGAAAGGTTGCATCGCATCGTCCATTATTCTTAAACAATGTTGTTTCTTTTCATTCTTCAAATAATGCTTGCAAGAGCTCCTGGACTTGATCTTGAGTGCAACTACATGTGAATTTTATCCCTTGTTGACTCCTCTACTTTTCATACACTATAGTTAACCAAATAAGAAAAAACATTATGAGGTTTTAGCTTCAAATCAGGGTAGGATAATTTTTGACACCCTTGAATGGAGATGTTGACATTCATGGCTTGGGTTACATGAGTTCAATGTACTTGTGATCTTGGAGTGGTTATAAATTGAACATTGAAAGTGAATATCATAGATTGCAATACTTGTCAAGGTAGAATTCAGGATGCCAAAGAAGGAAAAAAAGGGAAATTTTATTCAGAAATCAATATAAGGTTAAGTGATGGGGATGGGTTATGAACAAAATCTATGGTCACTAAGTGGTGTGCACTTGAGTGTGCACACATTTGTATAGTGGTCACATAGGTTCATGATTCTAGTATCAAGATGAGGCTTTGAAACATGAAGTCCTTGTAATATTGAATTGGTTGTCAAGGATGGAATTAGTGGATTGGAAAATGTGCAAGTGTATGTAGGGATGGGCATCCTTATAGTGGCAAGTGTGGTTCTAGTATGTACATTCTATAGTGTATCTTGTTCTACCTTGGGGGTGACATTGTCCTCTTCCTCATGTACTTGGTGCTCTTCATGATCAGAAACCTCCTATGCCTTACGACCTTCTTCTCCCTTCTCAAAATTTTGGGTGCCACACACTACTTCTTCTCCTTGGTGGGAATTTACATCCCACTTCTTGATGGTTTCATTAGTTTTAGTATGTCTGGCTTCTTTAGCACCATGATTGCTTTGCATGTGGACTATTCATTTCTGCATAGCCGCTTCGAATTCAATAGCTCAATACTCCTGTAGCGTATGATTCTTGCTTCGATAGGTGTTATCTACCTTGAAGATCTTTTTTTAGTGGCCATTTCTTTAGTTCTCAAGGCCTCTTCTATATGATATGCATAGAATCTTGTGAAATACAACATCTTTAGGCTTCTCTTTGTACTATTTGTGTGTGCCTCTTTCATTTTATATTACAACTTGATTTCTCTTTACCTTTGATTTGAGATTTCATTTGCATGATTTGGTGAGTTTTGAGGGCGCTATGTTTATTTTTGTGAACAATCATTTCTACCTTATTGTCTATGCAAACAATTTCTCTCTTAGAATTGACAATGATTGATCATCGAGCCAATTGGGGATCATTAATCTTTAATTGTGGATCTTTTATCTTTATTTTTGGATCACTCATCATCGATCAATGATTGATGAACATGTGATTAATATCATGAATGATTGCTTGTTTCAAAGCGGTCCAATCATGTGATCACTATCCTATGATTATGGAAAACTTGGTTTGATTGTTTCTTTGGTAGTAAAGCACTTGTGAGTTTTACCATATAACCTCTTATGCATACTACCCCTCACTACAACTTAATCGGTTCTAATCTTCATGGATTGATACATTAAAGGTGTATGAGGTTGTAACTACAATTCCAAATAGTTTTTGGTGCCATTTCTAGAGAGACATGACTACATGTAGGTAACTTCCATGATGGATTAAACAAAGCCATGTTGTAAAGCAGACCATGTAGTCAAACCATGATATAAGCAAGGGTGTCATAATTCTAGAAACACCCATAAAAACATGTATTTCCCTATCAAGTTGATGATGCCTAGGAACAACCTTTCCCTTATGGCCTTAGTCAATTTAGGATTCTCCACATGTTTCATCCATGAAGGATTGGTAAAGAAACATAGGATTGTAGTACTTTAGATGATTAAAGCAATAGTAGTTGAAGTAGTTAGATGGATGATCTCTAGCATCTCAAAATATTATCGAGGAAACCAAACCATTCAAATTAGTACACCTTGGTGACCATGGTTACCACATGTTTCAATGTAATATCGAGTTTCATAAATCTCGTTATCATTTTAATGCCTTGCTAAAGATACATATTCCATATGTTGATTGGGAAAAGAATAAATTCACTCATCAAGATATCTAGAAGAACCCAACATATGTAGGAGCCAAAGCCTTCATACATGCAATAAGTGAGGAACCACATAAATGATACATGCCATACCAACTTACGAGTCCAAGAAAGATGATCTAGTGAAGTTACCTGGGGAGTACCAAAATTATCAATAAGATTACTTAAAGAAGAATGCAGATATCCTCTTAGAGCGTAGACCTTATGATTGTGCCGTATGACTTCAACAAGGAAAGAAAACATCCATTCGACCAATCTATAGACTATCCCTAGAGGAACTTAGAGAGTTACACAAGATTATTGATGAGAGTCAAGCCAAGGGGTTTATTTGACACTCAAAGTCTCCTTCAGAAGCCCCAATTCTATTTGTAAAGAATAAGGATTGAACTCTTACAATGTATGTAGACTACTATGGAATGAATAAATTCACTATAAAAATAGCTATCCTCTATTACTTATATGAGAGCTCTTAGAATGCCTTGAAAAATCAAATTACTTCACCAACGTACAAGCTTATCAGGATCAAAGAAGGAGACAAATGGAAAACAACATCTCAAATAAGGCATGTGCATTCTAAATATGTAATCATGCCATTCGATCTCTCAAACTCCTAGTGGTCTTTGAGCATATGATGAATGATGTATTTTTAGAATATTTAGATGATCTCATGGTAATATACCTAGATGCAGATATCTTGATATTCTTTCAAGATCTAGAGCAGTGTGAATGTCATGTAAAGATAGCTATCGAGAAGGTAAGTGAAAACGGACTATATGAAAAAAGGAGAAATGTTATTTCCATCACATGAAAGTGGAATTATTAGGGTAAATTTTCTTAGAAATAACAATATTTATGGATCCTAAAAAAATCCAAGAAATCCTTAATTAGCAAACGCTTTCATGTGTTAGAGATGTTAGGATTTGCCAAATTCTACGTAATAATCATCAAGGGTTATTCCAAGATAGAGGCACCACTTACCAAGCTTATAGGAAATGTGAAATTATCTTAGAATGAAGAAGCTAGAAAAGACATTGAGACTTTGAAATGAGTATTCACCATTGCTCCCATTCAAGTTCATTTGGATCCTATCAAGCCTCTTTTCTTAGAGGAAAATGCATCAGACTTTGCCTTGGGAGCCATTCTATCTCAACATAGAGATGTTGTACACTTACTTCTAGTTGCATAAAATTCAAGGAAATTCTCCGCTCTAGAGATAAATTATGAAATCCATGACAAAGAATGTATTTCCATAGTGAATAATTTTGATACGTGATGAAATCATTTAAAGGGGCTAGCCCATAAAGTTATTGTGTATATAGATCATATGAATATAAAGTAATTTTTATGATCACTCATATCCTCAATAGAAGGCAATTACGATGGAGTAACCTTTTATCTTTGTTCACTGTCATCACATATCTCCTAGGATGACAAAAATGTTAGTCAGATGCCTTATGAAGAACAACTTATGTTTCACCAAAGCAAGCTGGACAAGCTTATGATCAGTGGGAAAGTATAATATTCAAGCTAGAACATCTCTAGTTGAAAGCTATCCCTTGAAGCCATTAAGAAGAATTAGAATTGATCCATCTAATTTCTAAGTCTCTACCACATGATGATTTGTTTCTCAAGAAGGGAAAGATCATGAAGCAAATGACTTCCAACAAAATGATGGAAATTACTATATTATAAGAACCTATTGTATGCCCCTCTAGGAAATCTAAGAATCCAAGTACTTCAGCAACATCATGATAACCTTGTAGCAAGGTATTTCAGAGTGAATAAAATAATAAAACTTAAATATGGAAGAAACTCAAAGAATATATTCAAGCCTATGAAACTTGCAATAGATCTAAGGTACCTTTCCATAAAACTCATGGCCACTTCCAACCTTTAACTATTCCAAAAAGGCCATGGCCTTCATTATTTATGGGCTTTATCACAGATCTACCAAGGTCCAATAAGTATGATGCCATCTTTTTATAGTGGACACATCATTCCAAGTACCATGGAAATCACAAGTATAGCCATTGCTAGAATTTTCTAAGATACATCTTTAGGCTTTGCGGATTGCTTGATAATATTGTCAGTGATCAAGGTCCATAGTTCATACCCACCTTTTGGAATAGTCTTTGCAAGCTCCTTGGTGTTCAAGTTGAACTATCTACAACCGATCATCCATAGACTAATGGACAAACAAAATAGGTGAATCAAGTCTTAGAATAATATCTCCATTGCATCATCAACTATCATCAAAATGATTGGTTTGAGCTTTTACCCTTTGTATAGTTTTCCTATAACGATAGTGTTTATATATTTACCAAGAAATCAATCTTCTTTCCAAACTATGGACAATACCCAAGCATGGATGTACCACTCTCAAACCATGTGAGAAACAGAGCTGCCATAGATAAGGCCTTATATCTCATGGATATTCACTAGCAACTCAAGCAAGACATCCATAGATCCTAAGAAAAATATAAGTATTATACAAATGGACACCATCTTTAAAATCCATGTTGTCATGATGGGATAAAGTGTGGTTACTCAAAAGCCTTCTGCAAACTTTGAGACCCTGTGGAAAGCTAGACCATTGAAGATCTGGTCTTTTCACCATCTTGGTTGAGACAAATTTAGTCATCTTCAAGCTTGAGTTATTGAGTACCATTAGAGTACATCCTCTTTCCTATGTATCCATATTGGAACCAATACCAAATTTAATGTTGGGTGGGGGGACCCAGTCCTCCACCACCTATCAAGATTGAGGATCATGAAGAATGTTAGATCAAGCAAACCTTAGATCGGAGAATCTCTCTAGGAAGATTGGAGTACCTTGTTCATTGGAAAGGATATAAAATTACTTATTGTACTTGGGAACTTGTGGAAAATCTTCAAAAAGCACCAATTAAGGTTTGTGAAATCCATAAGAAGAATCCAATGAAACCCAAACCAGAGAACATGGTGGCCACTCCTTGTGGAAAGGATCACTTGAGGGGAAGGTAATGTCATGGACACAAAGGAAACCATCATGAGCCTTATATTTCTTGTAAATTTCTATATCTCATGATTGGCCATAATTTAGAGAAATTAATGCTAGCATCATATCCAAAACATGTCAAATCCTAAGATCCAATATCCACTTGCTTGATTTTGACATTAGGAGGTCCTCTTTTGGATTGTTGACATCATTGGTTACATCATCAATTTATAACCACCCTTAAAATCCTATATAAGGAGGGCTTAGCCACATATATCCTTCGTCTTGTGAATACCAAGCTTAGTAGCTCAAGGGGTCTTGATCTCCAAATAATTACTTTCGAAGTTCTAGTTCCATTTCTAATATATTTCCTTGCTCTAGTCTTTTCTAGTATAGTATTTAGGACATCCTATCTTGTCCTCTTGTGATATCGTCGCACGAGATCCTATAGAGTTGTTTCTTGTACCTATTTCAACTCCCTCAAGGGAGTTCCTTTAACTCATATATCTTGCTTCATACCTATGATGTCGATTTGTGGGATCTCTTGTATCCCAACTAGGCTGGTTATCCATACCTATCAGTCCCATGTTGTAAGAATGAGTCATAAAAAATGACAATTATTGATAAAATAGAAAACCCTTGTCAAAAATCAAGGACACTACATCTCATGTTTGAAAAGCCTTTATACTAGTATATTAGTTCTTAAAATTAACTTTATTTAATATGTTTATATTTTTTCAAAATTTTTAATACCAAAATTTATAAAAAAATGTATAGTTTAGCATATCGCCTTCTATAAGTTGTATAGGAAAAATCTGAAGGACATTAGAAGAAGCATATGGATGAAACCAAATCAACATACTTATGAGGGAAAAATTGCACTGGGACTCAATTATATTACAAAACATGGTTCAATCACATGAAGTACATAGCAACATTTGTGAAGCAACAGAAGTTGTAAGAGATTTTCATAGCAGGTCATAACTTTCTTCATCTATGCCTAAGCCCCCTTCATCTAATACATCCATTTCACTTTCCAACTTTTGTGAACTCCTTCCTCGTGTTCCATAGTAGCAAGAACTTTATCTCCATCCAAGAACATACAAACTTCTATAAGATCAAACATGGATCTTCTTTTTTGCCTCTCATTACCTATGTCACATAGATTAGAAAGTTTTTAATTTATCATATTGATGGTTGCTTTTCTCAAGTGCCTTGCTTTTGTTAAGACAAAATTGTAAACAAGAACATCTACCTCATCTTTTTTAAGAGTAGATGTACTCTTAATATTCATTTCCCTTTTTGAACCCATTGCTTTCCTAGTATCGCATACCATTTCTAAAGTGTAATTTCTTGTGAATGTATTGCTATTTTTAGTATAATACCAATGGATTTTCAAAGAGGTTATTCTATCTTCATCTATATCCTTAGTGAAATCTAGAACTCTTGCAATCCAAAGTAGTTTGGAAGATTCATCATTCTTAGTAGGACTATAATAAGTGTGCCAACATTTATCTCCTTCAAATTTCCATGCCATTTTCCTTCAGCTTGTTTTGTCATTCTTGGACCTAAATAAATATTCCTCTATAGTGGGTCTATTAAGCCTTGAATTGGATGTGCATAACATGATTTTTCCACATTCACATGTGTGCTAAACTCCCATATGAATGTAATGTTAATTGGCCAACATCTGGCACTAATATTCTTCATTATCTATTCTTGATGCATTCAAAAATAATCTCACCAAGATACATCTTCATTGCCTGCATATTATTTTACACCCTCAATCTGTCACTTATTTTCCATAAGTTTTTGTATCCGCCTTTTACTTTGCTAAAGCATGTTTTGAGATTCTACTATAATGCATTTATCTTCATATGGACATTGTTTTGTGCCATGATTAGTTACCAAATTAGGTGCATACAATAAAAATCTGCATCCATCCTTAGACTCCCACCCATCAAAAGATGAATATTTTTTTGCAAGAAAAAGAGTGGTGTCATCAATCCTCTTGATAAAAAATACATGTTTGAAACTAATATTGTGCAATGGTGCCAAAGCTTTACTATTATTAGTAGCATCTATTGAATAAGACTCCTTAAAGTCATAGATTTAGGTAAGATGTTCAACTTCAGGGTTTTGAGTATAATCTTGTGAAATGAAAATAGTCAATGATGGAAGAGTAAAATCACCATGATGTGTCTGTGAGGATATGGTTGGATACACTCCACATATGAGCTGGTGCTGCACAAATCCTGCTCTACACCTGCCAATGTTATTTCAGAGTACCTTAGTAGACACCTTTAGCTTCCCAAATATGCATTTGGATCCATAATGTGCTTTGGAGTATCACCTTCAAATAGTTGCATCAAAACAGACTACCTCCAAGTTTGAAGAGTTGTAAAAACTTGCTATTTATGGATTGTAATATTCTCAGTGTTTCATTTAGTGCTCACTCACTGATTACAATTGACCCAAGAGCTTTTAGCCATATCTAATTGGACCCCTAAGCTTTCTATAGGAGGTTATTTCACTAATTTAGGATGAGTATATGCTGAGAAATAATCTTAAGAAGTTAGGGGTGTAATCTTGACATTCTAAGAGGATGACCGACAGCATACATAGTAATGATTATATCTCGCAAATCTGCAAACCAAATGATGTGGAACTCATCAAAACAAACTCACTGAAATTGAGTGTCTAGAAGTAGGAAATAATGAACATGAGATAGTTGCATAATCTGGAACAAATGTATAATGTATTGAATGTATGATACAAAGGACATGTTGTAGGCTTACTCATACATGTGTGGACTAAGTTGTGCCCACAATCTTGAAGCTCAATGTGTCCTTCTTTTGCTCTCTATCCCGCAACTAAAAGCCATGAGCGTTTATAGATGAATTTAAATTTGAATTTGGAATCTGCCACCTAAAAGTGATCCTATCTTTTAGGTTCCTAATTAGTTTGCTTCCAATCCCTTGGTTGTTGTGAATTAAAACTCTTAAAGCAACGAGATTCGCTCAAGCTTTTCCTTTTACATTTATCTTGAGTTAAACTCAAGACATTTACAAGAGGTGTTCACATAAGACTTATAAATATTCATGCTCAAGATATGAAGTAAACCTTTGATCTTTTGGTCAAGCATCAAGTCTTGCCAAATGTACCAACATCTCCCCCTCAAGCCTAAGATGCTTGAGTCTTCAATCCATAGGTATCTCTTGCATTCCAATCATTGATTTCAAGGTGTTGTGTTTGCTTCCATCAAGTGCTTTAGTCATCATATCTTCACATTGTATTTGTGTAGACACATAAGACAATTGTATTTCTTTGCTTGCTATTTTCTCTCTGACAAAGAGATAATGGACTTCTATATGCTTAGTCCTGGCATGAAAGATGGGATTAGCAGCTAAATGCAAAGAACTCATGTTGTCTTCAAATATGTATGGAGTACCAAAATCTAACCCTAAATCTGTATATAGGGTCTTGATCCACTTTGCTTCCTGAGTTGCATTTGCCAATCCTCTGTATTGAGCTTCAGTTGAAGAGAGTGCTATTGTGGGTTGTTTCTTCAAAGACCAAGAAATGAGCTTTGTACCTGCAAAGGATAAATATCCAGAAGTGCTTCTTCTGTCATCTTTTGATCGTGCCCAATCTGCATCAGTGAATAGCTTTACACTTAAATCAGATGTATAAGGATCATAGTTCCCTTTAGATATTTCAATATCCATTTTACTGCATCTATGTGAGGCTTTCTAGGAGTGTGAAAAAATTGGCTAAGCACACTTACACCATAGCAAATATCTACCCTAGTTAGGGTTGCATAATTCAAGCTTCGAACTAAGCTTTGGTAACTTGTAATGTCTTCAATGGGTTCCCCTTCATGAGCACTTAACTTGTCATTGACTTCCATAGGGGTACCTGCAACCTTAGCATCCTGCATCTTGAACTTTGCAATTACATCTTTGACATACTTCCTTTGGGTAAGGAAGATCCCTTTATCTGTATAGACAACTTCCAATCCAAGAAAATAAGTGAGTAATCCTAGGTCACTTATCTTGAATTCTTCCTTCATTTGGGCTTTGATCTTATTGATTCCATCTGCATCATTACCTGTAAGAATAATATCATCTACATACACACATAGATATATAACTTCAGAGTTACTCTTCCTGGTGAAGAGTGCGGAATCAGCCTTGCTCATTCTGAATCCTTTGTCCTGCAAAAATTTAACCAATCTATGATTCCAAGCTCTAGGAGCTTGCTTGAGACCATAGAGAGCACTCCTGATTTTTCACACATACTCAAGGTGTACATCATCAAAAAGTCCACGAGGTTTTTCCATGTATACCTCCTCTAAAATCCAATCATTCAAAAATGCATTTTTTACATCTAATTGATAGATGTTCCGATTCCTTGAAGTAGCTATGCTTAAGAGGACTCTGATTGCTGGCATCTTTGCCACAGGAGAGAAGGTCTCCTCATAGTCAATCCCTTGGGTCTGAGCAAACCCTTTAGCCACAAGTCTTGCTTTGTACCTGTTTATTGATCCATCAGAATTCTTTTTTACCTTATAGATCCATCTAGATCCAATGATCTTCATGGATTGGTTCTTGGGAACTAGGTCCCAAGTCTAGTTTCCTTGAAGTGCTTGTATCTCTTCCTCCATTGCTTCCTTCCATTCAGATTTCTTGTTTGCCTCTTCAAAGGTTGATGGTTCTTCTAAATTGATATCCTCAACAATATAGATTGAGTGTTTAGTGACTAGAGAGGTGTCATATCCATAACTTTCTCGCTTTTTCTTTTCTCTAGTTGATCTCCTTAATGTTTGTTGAGAGGATTATGCAATATCCCTCAAGTCTTGCATCTTTTCTTTTCCTTTGTTGCTCCATACCTTGAAGTTCCTCCTTGGTGTTGTCTGATTATCATCAGAATAACTTGAATCTTCACATTGTTGATTAGTTGCCTTTTGATTTGTAGGAAAGTCTTCCTCTAGGTCATAAGGTAGTTTGACTCTTCCACAATCATCTTCAAACCACGAGTTTTTTTCATCAAAGACAACATCTCTGCTAACAATAAAACCTTGATTACTTGGATTATACAACCTGTACCCTTTTTTATTAAGATCATAACCTATGAACACACATTTCTCTGCCTTGGGATTCATTTTACCTCTGATCTGTGATGGAACATGTGCATATGCTATGCACCCAAAAATTCTACAATGATCTAGGCTAGGCCTTCTTCCAGTCCATGGTTCATATGGTGTCATCCCATCCAATGATTTAGATGGGAGTCTATTGATAAGATAGGTGGATGTGGATACTACCTCTACCCATAGGTAGTTGGGCAATTTCTTCTCATTGATCATGGACCTTGTTGTCTCCACCATGGTCCTATTCCTCCTTTCTGCTACTCCATTTTGTTCTGGAGTATACCTGGTGGTGATTTCTCTTTTGATGCCTCTATCTTGGAGATATGCATCAAACTCATGGGAGAAGTATTCTCCCTCTCCATCTGACCTTAGCCTCTTTAATGTTTTCCCTGTCTCATTTTCAACAAAAGCAAGATATTTTTTGAAACAATTGGCTACTTCATCTTTGTGCTTCATAAAATAAAGTATGGTCCATCTTCTACAATCATCAATGAATGATACATAATACCTGGATCCTAAAATTGAAGGGTCTTTGCTAGGTCCCCAAACATTTGTGTGGACTAGCTCCAATATATCTCCATGAATGTAACCTTTCTTCATAAATGGTTGTCTACGAGACTTCCCAAATTGACATGAGTTGCATTTGTATATCATATGTTGCTTGGATATATTTGGGAATCCAAGCACACTCTGATCGTTGCATATTTTCTTTAAACTTATTTCTCCTATGTGAGCTAATCTTTCGTGCCACATTTCAAGTTTTGATAAGGTTTGTCCTCCATAATTGAAAAGTGCTATATTTCTAGTATCATGTACTTCAAATGTAAAGAGTCATGTCTTTTCTCCTTTGGCTATCTTCTTGAGTCCTTGTTGAGCATCTTCAACAAATGCAAGCCTTTTTCTACAATTTGTCCAACACTTATCAAGTTCTTGGTTATGGTAGGTACATACAATACCTTACTGAGTAGATTCATGTTTCCATTTGAGGTCTTTACATTCCCAATCTTTTCAACTGAGTGCCTTGCATCATCTCCTGTCTGAACCTCATGCTTGTTCCTTGGATCCTCCAAGTCAGATAGCAATGCCACATTTCGTGCTACATGATTTGGACAACCAGAATATATATAAATCACATGTTCATCTGCCTTACCTTGCCTCATGGTCATGTTCATTAACAAAAGTGAGTCTTCTTGTCCGTTCTCTTCAGTATAATTGCTATAGTCTCTCCTTCCTTTATATCCTCCTTGGCTATTGTAGTTGTTGTAGTTGTTGTTATAATTGTTGAAGTTGTTTGATCTTCCTCTTCCATAGATTCCTCTATTGAAGCCTCTTCCTCTCTGATTTCTAGGGTTCCTGAAACAATTCTCAGTTATGTGATTAGTCAATCCACATATGGCACATGGAGAGGTGAATCTCCCCCTGCCTTGTCTATCTCCTCTACCTCTTCCTCTTGTACCTCTACCTCTCCCTACAAAGTTAGCTTGGGAGATACTAGCTTCATCATCAGATTTCTTGCCTTTACCTTTACCATCCTTACTCTTGTTCTTATCAGTGTATAGGGCAGAGGATTGATTACCTTTTGAGTTGTCATTTGTTCTCTACAAGCTTAACTTCATGAGTAAATAGTAGTCGCATTAGAGTATTGAATTCAGGTACCTGCATGTCCATGTATAGATCCATTGCAGTAGTGAATGCTTCCCACTTTTCATCTCACAAGTGATTCCATTGATCACTTGTCTCACAATTTTCTCCTCATCAGTGACTTCTCCAATGCTTCCAAGTTGATCAACTAGGTCCTTCATTTTGGGGACATAATCAGTCACATTTTTTTTGGGCATCTTCTTGAGTGTCGTGAACTCCATCCAGAATTGATTCTTTCTTGCTCTAGTGCTTGAAGAAAAGAATGCTTCAAGTGCATTCCAGGTTTCTTGTGATGTCTTACAATTTCTAATATGTGGGAGTAAGAAATCAAAAACTGAGTTGAGAAGGTATGACCTGGCCAATGCATCCTTTGAACACCATGTTGATAACCTTTCTTGTTCTTCTTGAGTGGGTTGCCCTTTGTTTCTAAGTATTGGCATTGACTCATCTCTAGATATGTAACCATAAAGATTTCTACCTTGTAGATATGCTTCCATTCTAATAGACCAAACAGAGTAATTACCTCGATCCAATTTGAGAATTGATGATGGGAATCCATCTCCAATGTTAAGTTAATGATTGCTCTGATACCACTGTGAGGAGATGGTTGGATACACTCCATATATGAGCTGGTGCTTCACAAATTCTGCTCTATACCTGCCAATGTTACTTCAGATCACCTTAGTAGACACCTTTAGCTTCTCAAATATGCATTTGGATCCATAATGTGCTTTGGAGTATCACCTTCAAATAGTTGCATCAAAACAGACTACCTCCAAGTTTGAAGAGTTGTAAAAACTTGTTATTTATGGAGTGTAATTTGCTCAGTCTTTCATTCCGTGCTCACTCACTGATTACAATTGACCCAAGAGCTTTTAGCCATATCTAGTTGAACCCCTAAGCTTTCTATATGAAGTTATTTCACTAATTTAGGATGAGTATATGCTGAGAAATAATCTTAAGAAGTTAGGGGTGTAATCCCGACATTTTAGGAGGATGACAGACAATAGACATAGGTAGATTGTAATGATCATATCTGGAAAATCTCTAAACCAAATGACGTGAAATCTTACACCCTAGAACTAGAAAGTCTAAGAAACATATACCAAGTTGAATCACAGTGAAAGATTAAGTATACGCAGAGAACTCCTCAAAACCAATGCACTGAAATTGAGAATCTAGCAGCACCAAATAATGAACATGAGATAGTTGCATAATCTGAAACAAATGTATAATGTATTGAATGTATGATACAAAGGAGGTGATGTGGGCTTACTCATACATGTGTGGACTAAGTGTAGCCACAATCTTGAAGCTCAATGTGTCCTTCTTCTGCTCTCTATCATGCGTCTAAAAGCCATGAGCTTTTATAGATGAATTTAAATTTGAATTTGGAATCTGCCACCTAAAAGTGATCCTATCTTTTAGGCTCCTAATTAGTTTGATTCCAATCACTTGGTTGTTGTGAATTACAACTCGTAAAGCTATGAGATTTGCTCAAACTTTGCCTTTTACATTTATCTTGAGCTAAACTCAAGACATTTACAAGAGGTGTTCACATAAGACTTATAAATATGTTAAAATGCACTTTTACATTACATGCATTTTAAGTTCTTTCGGGTTATTGGGAGTGGTAGGGGTCTGATAAATCAAAGGCCCTGTAACTTGATTTTCCCAATTAACTTATCCAAACCGCAGTACGTTAACATTCAAAACTCTGTTTAATACGAATTACTGTCAAGGCTCTAGTTAGTCCTCTCACAGATTTACTGTTCATACTCAGGTTAATACTGTTCACAGTGCGTCACTTAGTAATTATTGATTACCGTCGCACGGATGTATATCGACAACAGAACCTTATGTGTTAATCACAAATTAATGAAATTAAACAAAGGTAAGGACGACAATACTCAAACTTCACGAACACTGCACTATGGCTTCTCCACAGACCGCAATCGCTTAGACAGACAGTCCGGCGATCCCGCTTGTCATTACCGGAGCGTCACCCCAATGCCTTTTTATTAGTTCATAAGTAAATACATCTCTTCACAACCACCTTTCGGTTCGTGCGGGATATGAAAATTCAAGAATTATGAAAATACAGAATGCCAATCCGGCGGCTTACACTGGCACGCACGGTGGACTTGAGCCCGCAATGGAACAAAATTTAGGGTTCATCTACGATACCTTGTATATACATGGTTCTGGCTAACTTAAAAGTTCTAGAGATCTTCTGTTTCAGCGAGTCCAACATCTTTTTTAGGGTCTCCGATTCTACGAGCTGAGCATCAGTTCTAAGTGAACTTGCCGCAATTACTTGACTCATCAAAATTTCAGCTTGTGTCTGCAAAAAGGCCTCTTGCAGGTAGAAATCATTTGCCAGTGCCGCATCTCAGCGCAATCTCATCTCATTGATCTGATCATCTACCCTTAAGAGTCTGTTAGCTTGAACACCTAATTGCTTTTCTCTTCTCTCCAGTTCTAGAACTGCATAGTTTTATAGTAGGCATCTATTTCTTTGTGCATTCCTTCAAAGTCTTTCTTCAATTTGAGATATCGTCCCAACTCTTCCTGTAACTCTTGATCACGTTTGAACAAGGTTTCGGTAGTCTTATGCAGCTCTGCTTCAGCTTTAAGAACATTTGCGGCAAGAGACTGAGAAGCTTCTTCTAATATACTGTATGCTTCCCGCGTGCTATGTAGTTCATTGCCTATAGCAGTCATTGCATCTGTTTTATCAAGGATTTCTTGCTTCATCCTGCTGATTTCGGTATCCTTTTGACATAGCAAAGCATCTTTCAATGCGAGTTGATCTTGAAGTTGTTGAATTTTTAAGTGTAGACCATGATTTTCTGCCTTAACTATATCGACTTCTTCCTGTAGTGGAGTAATATCTGCTTCTAAGATATCGACTTTATGCTGCAATTCTTGACGAATATTATCAATGACCATTCTGAGTTGCATCGGTAACTGTTGTGAGAATTGGATGAGCATTCGACCCATCGATTCTAATTCTGTAAACGTGGGAATCGAAGGAAGAAGAGGAGGGGGAAGTGGTTGGGATGAAGAGGCTGATAAGAAGTGATGGGAAGATGGTGGAGAATAGTTACGTGAAAAGGATGAAGAATCCGGTGCTTTAGGGGCAAGAGGTTGACTAGGAAAAATGGGTGCAACAGTATTCATGATAGGTACCAACACAATACCGGGTGTCTGTTGCATTGTTGCTTCAGTTCTAGCAGTGATAGAATTCATCAGAACGAGCACTTCATCGATAATCTCCACAATAATAACTTGCACATCTTCTGGAATCGAGTGCTGAGAATCCGCCTAAGAAGAGCTTTCTTTGGAATCAGCAGTGGACGCACTATGTTCCTCTTGCCGGATGGGAGAAGACTGGGTAGACGAATCAAGGTGAATTGAGGTGGCAGTGTCGTGGAAAATTTCCTCTTCATTTCCAGCAGTGGAGCCTTGTCCCTGGCTCTCCGACGGGCTTATGCGGGTGCGTTTTTGGCGAAGAAGTTGGAAAAGATCTTCATCCTCATCTTCTTTGTCTTCGAGCACTTGAACAAAATCTTCATGGAACAGGATGGGAGAGGTTGGAGGCGGTTGTGCGGCCTGGAGTACTGGAAAAAGACAAGTAAGTATATGGGGAAGGCGAGAACGTGGAATATCACCCTTATTAACGTGTTTAATGACCGTAACGCATTCACGGTGAATGCACCGAAAATAGAAAGAAGCAAAATTAACAGGCTCACGAGAAGCCATGTCAATCATCAAATAAAATGGGCATGAAATCCCGTAAGTACGTTTCTCTAAATTAAGGATAGCAACAAGAAATTGTAAGGTAGTACGTTCAGGGTCAGGGCGACACAAAATGGCGTATTCATTCGATGAGGACCGTGGGAATAATTCGACCATCGTGGCAATAGGAAGGAGAGGACCATTCTCCATGCCTTCCCTGGGCAAACGAAATGTTGCAGCGAATGATGCTAATGTGATTACGACGCGAGATGGTAAACATGTAATCGGCCAACTCTATGCGGTAGTCGGTGGCGGCAATGGCTGCAATAATCTGTGCATAATAAGGTTGACACTCCACTGAATGCCAAGGCAATTCAGCGAAGTTCAACAGGCCTCGGACATGCAAGAACTCACTCACATAAGGAGGAAGTCCCTCACGGAAAGCAGCAAAATTAGCTAGAGCCTCTATGACGCGCACACAAAAGTACAAGAACACGATACACAACAAACATAGGAAACTCAACGCACAGAACACACAGACAAAATAGCGATTAACCGGGAAAAGAAGAAGATTAAGTAGATACTCGACAACGGGAAGGGATCGAAAATTCTAATCATCGTGCGGTATTGAGATGATAACCTTCATAATTATGGCAGACATGCATGAGCAGAATCAATAACACAAGGCGACGATTAATCATGATTAAGTAGCAAAACGAGGAGCTATACGGTCTTATTCAATTAACACACAAAAATAAAAAGAAAGTAAATAACATGCGGAAAAACGAAGGACATGTCAACGAGAATCAGGTGCTTGGTGATACGGCTGCAACTTTGAACCATTGATCACTTTAGGAAGAGCAACTCCGGTCAAGGTAGTCAAACGAAAAGTAGCTCATCCCACTTGTTCACTAATTCGGTAAGGACCAAACCACCGTAATTTAAATTTCCCACTACAAACTGAATCGCTACTGAACCATAATTTAAATTCAACCATCGTCGCAGTGCTGCACAAACTGAAGTACGTCTTTATACATAGTTGGCCACCAAAGCCCACTTTGAAAAATCTTTCGATGAGTGAGATCTGCTGCAAAATGTCCACCGGAGGGTATCGAATGTGCCATAGTGATGACTGAGTTTGCTTCATGTGGCGGAATGCAGCGAAGTAATACACTAGTGTGGTCCATATAGTACAACTGTCCTACCAGCAACCAAAATTGGCGACTATAAACTGCAATCTTCCGTCGCATAGCAGGAGGTGTATGAAGAGGAAGACATCAATCAGTCAGGAAAGTTAACAACGCATCATAATAGGTAGGCTGCTCAGGATGTTTGGTAGATTCATCACAAGCTGATTCAGCAGCATAAATTGCTAGTGTGGTATCGTCAACGCCCAACGGAGCTTCGTCGGAATCCAATCGAGAGAGAAAGTTTGCTAAGGCATGGGCTGTGCCTGGTCGATGAATCACTTCGTAGTCGAACTCTTGTAGCAATAAGACCCAACGAGCCAAGCGACCACCTAAATGTTGCTGTCGGACCAGATATACAAGTGCAGCATGATCCACGTAAAAAGGTGAATTTTTGGCCTAGCAAATAATGCTTGAATTTCTTTACAGAATATACGAATCCGAGACATTCTCGTTCAGTGACAGAATAATTCCTTTCCGCAAGAGCGTGTCGGCGACTTGCATAGTAAACATGCCGAAACCATTTGTCCGTTTGCTACATTAAAACACTACCAATGGATATATCCGATGCATCTACAAAGACATGGAATCGGCATTCAAAATCAGGAGGTTGCAAAATGGGAGCCTGCGTCAATAATCCTTTTAGACGATCGAATGTAGTTTGGCATTCTGGAGTCCATTCGAACTATCGTGGAGTACTAGTCATTAGCCGATTTAGTGGCGTTGCTAAATGGGCGAGCCACCGTAGATGCCTGCCATGCCACCGGATTTGACCCAAGAAGCGCATAACCTCTTTCGGCGTTGTAGGGACGGGTGCTTCCAACACAGCTGCGACTTTGTCCAGATCAACTTGGATACCTTGTGCCGATATGATATGTCCAAGGAGTTTACCACAAGACACCGCAAAAACAAATTTTGTCGGGTTCAGGCAGAGTCGGTATTCACCGCATTTCTCAAAACAGCACCGTAAATGATAGAGGTCGCCGCAATCTTGCCGAATAAGGAGAAGTCATCTAAATAGACTTGCATAAAAGTGGTTAGGTAGGGTGAGAAAACTTCCTGCATACAGCATTGAAATGTGCTGGGAGCATTCTGTAACCCAAACCACATGACCGTACAAGCAAAAACACCCCATTTTGTAATGAAAGTTGTTTTCGGTATGTCTTTTTCAGCCATTCTGACCTGGTTATAACCACTGTAGCCGTCCAAAAAGGAGTACATCTCGTGCCCGACCACTTTTTCAAGCATTGTGTCAAGAAAGGGAACAGGAAACGGATCAGGTACCGTGGCCGCATTCAGTTTCCGGTAGTCCACACAGATTCGTAGCTACTTATTTTTCTTAGGAACAATAACGATCGGAGATATCCATTCAACGTGTTCTATTGGTACGATGAATCCCTCCTTCAATAACCTATCGAGCTCTGCTTTGACCTGTGCTGCATAATTAGGATTCATGTGGTAACTGGATTGTTTAATTGGCTTCGCTTTCGGCTTAAGCAGGACTCAATGTTGATAGATTCGCGGATCCAGACCCTTCATATCGCGGTAATCCCAGGCAAAAACATCAGAAAACTCATGCAGGAGTCGGATCAAATCTTCTTGAAATGCCTCGGACAATCCTGCCTTAATCTTAATAAGTCGCGGATTAGCTTCATCACCCAAATTATAGGTCACTAACTAGTCTTCTGGGACATAGAATTGACGAGGTTTCACTGGATCTTCAGCTGACTATAACAGTTGATGTAGGGTGGCTCCATCCATAGCAACATTATCATCTACATCTATGTCTCCAGTCACGGGAACAACCGTACAGGCTGCCGGACTCCAGTTATCTGCTATAGCTTGAAGATCTATAGTACCTAAGGAAATCAAATCTTTATTGTTCAGCAGAAATGCCTCTTCTTCATCATCAGATAAGCCATCCAACATGTGGGCTGGCTCTACTACATAGGGTCTGGCATGAAGTTTGTAGGGCTGAATGGCATCCAATTTGACAACATATTTACGGTGATTGTCTTTAAAAGTTAGTTCTTGCGCTGACCAATCCTGTATAACTTTAGCCTGTTTCAACCACGGTCGACCGAACAGAAGATTATAGTCGAAGCTAGATTCTGGTAGTTCTAAGACTACGAAAGTCATTTTGAACGTTGTGCCCTCAAAAGTAATGGGGATATTCCTTACGAGTCCCACCGGATGGACTCGGGATTGATCCGCCATTCTGACAAAGAATTGAACGGGCTCAATTTGGGTCCACCCTAACTTCTTGCAGAGAGGTGCAGTTGCTATGTTCACACCAGAACCACCATCAATTAGCACTTGTGTAATCTTGTGATTTTTATGCTAGACAGTGATTAAGGGGACATAATGATCCACCATAGAATCAGTTTCGGGTTGTATTGTTGCGGTCGTCGGAGTACTGGAAGATTCAGGACTGACCTGTTGCTGGAATTGTTGCCTAACTCCGGGCACCAAGGCGAGTAGTTGCCCCAAAGGAAGTGTAATTGAAGCCTTCGAGAGAATATCCCATACCTGGTCTGTTGGACTTGCACCCTTCATTGATTTTGATGAAGATTCTTCTGTTACTAGAGTAGAGTCTTGTTCATGCGCTCTCACATTTGGTAGGGGAACCTGTGTCACCGAAATTGGATCGGGGAACACGGTAGGCTCTTTGGCGGTCCATTGGCTGGCTTTGGTATACATCCGATGCTGTTCACAGATGCCAGGTTCAAACACCTCAGCTACGGGTTGCAACTGCTTATCAGATCTTGTCTGGACCACTACTGCTTGCGATTCCACTGGGGAGATATAGACCATGTTGGTCATCGGGTTTTGACGCTCTTTCTTTCGTTGGTCGTATTCGGCTGCATCCTTGCAGATGTGGCCAAGATCACCACAAAAATGACATCGAGGTGGGGGCAGAGAAGTATTCTCCACTGATGTACTAGCCTGCCATCGATTTGCATTGAAGTTGGTATTCCGCTGTCCTCGGAAATTTTGGTATCCTTGTTGTTGATTGTTTCGCATCTGCGGTGGTACATAGTGGGTTGCGGGTTGACCTGGCTCTTGTATAATGGCGTTTACAGCTACTCGTCCCTGCACTTTGGCATTATACGCATAATTTTTGGTTGAGTGTCTAGTGGTATTACAGATGGCACAATACATCTGATTAAGAGCACAGGTAGCACTAGTGTGCCCTAGATTTTTGCACTTGGTACAGTACATCTGTTTAGCCGGATCATCTATAACGTTCTTACTGGCTTTCAGCCACTCCAAATCTTCGTTGAATCCCCCAAATTTATGCTCTAGTTGCAGAGCCATCGCTATAACAGCATCCAGTGCCATAGCACCCACACAATGGATGATCATGATTTGTTTAAGCTGTGGGGTCAAACCATTAATGAACCACTAGGTTATAACATCATCCGGTAAATTAGCATGTGTAGGAGGCAATTGTCTTAAATGAGTTCTAAACAATGTGGCATATTCCTGAATAGTTTGGTGCGGCTTCTGTCTATTGTTCTGCAAGTAATCAAAAATTTTGGCAGGGTTATTCTTCAGCCGCAACCTCTACAAAAACGCATCCCTTACCTCCTCATAGGTAACGAAATGGTTGATATCATACTCTATTAACCACCTCACTGCTTCATTGACTAATGTTGATTGGAATACAATGGCCTTGTACGCTGGATTGATGGGATGGTTCAACACAGCATAACTTATCTCAAAGGTATGCACGTGTGTATCAGGGTCGTCACCTGGAAATCCACCGAACTTTGTATACGTCACCCCTATTGAAACAGGTCAAAGTAGAAGTGGCTGTTGCTGTTACTGCTATTGTTGTTGCTGCTGTTGTTGTTCACTCATGGTGCTAATAGTGGTATCGTTGCTATCTCCTGAGTTTTGAGGAGGTGTTTCCTGTCCTTCGGACTCTGTGTCCTCAGATTGCTCACCTTTCCGCTTGAAAATAGCATTCAATCTCTCACGAATCTCCAAATCGAAGAGCCTATCCTCAGCTTGGATATCCCAGGTAGGCAAATTTGCCCTGAACAGTGGTGTCCAAAATGAAGATTCACTAGGGAGTATCACACGGTTACGGAAAACTATAAATTCCCTGCAACTGGGACCGAACTGTCACCGGAATTGGTCGAGCTTTCCCCAAAACAGGGTCTTCTTTCATCGGCAATGACCTCTTCGGGTAACACCACTTTATCCTCGGAAAAGTTCGAATCCTGACAAGACAGTGTCGGGTCAACTGCGCACTGTGTCTCTGTACACTCTGAAGTTACTGTACCTTCTGCAGACTGCACCGAAATTACACCGGAATCTATCGGAATCTACCGGAATTTCCTCCCGTGTTACCGGAATTCTACGGGAATCGCTGCTAACAGACTCTGTTCCTTTGACAACTGGACTTAACCGGTCTATGCTTCTGCCGACTAGGGGTGTCCCTAATAAATTTGGTACTGTCCAGGGATGCTGGTCTCTCCTGTACTTTGGATACGACTCACCTGACCGAGTAACCGGCATATATCACCTCTGCACCTCTTGCGTACTGCTCCACCTTATTGTTGATTCATGATCTATGGCCACCTTCCCACAGATGGCGCCAGTGTTAAAATGCGCTTTTACATTATAGGCATTTTAAGTTCTTTTGGGTTCTTGGGAGTGGTAGGGGTCTGATAAATCAGAGGCCCTGTAACTTGATTTTCCCAATTAACTTATCCAAACCGCAGTACGTTAACATTCAAAACTCTGTTTAATACGAATTACTGTCAAGGCTCTGGTTAGTCCTCTCACAGATTTACTATTCATACTTAGGTTAATACTGTTCATAGTGCGTCACTTAGTAATTACTGATTACCGTTGCACAGACGTATATCGACAACAGAACCTTATGTGTTAATCACAAATTAATGAAATTAAACAAAGGTAAGGACGACAATACTCAGACTTCACGAACACTGCAGTATGGCTTCTCCATAGACCACAATCGCCGAGACAGACAGTCTCGCGATCCCGCTTGTCGTTACCGGAGCATCACTACAATGCCTTTTTATTAGTTGATAAGTAAATACATCTCTTCACAACGACCTTTCGGTTGGTGCGGAATATGAAACCTTTCGGTTCGTGCGGGATATGAAAATTCAGGAATTATGAAAATATAGAATGCCAATCCCGCGGCTTACAAATATTCATGCTTAATATATGAAGTAAACCTTTGATCTTTTGGTCAAACATCAAGGCTTGCCAAATGTACCAACAGTGTCTCTCTCCTAGAAAATGCATTGAACATTTGATCGATGTGATCATGAGTATGGCCAACCAATAGAAAATTGACCTTAACTTCTTGAAATACTTGTTTATCAACCACCATGAATAAATATCCAAAAACTGTAGAATTCTTGTTGTCTCTTGTAGTGTTAGCAAGTTGCAAATACAAAGTTGGTGGTAGATGATGATCCCATGATTGCACAACTCTAGGAATCATAGTCATAATGAGATTTGGATCATTATGCACATTGGGGTAGGTGAAGAAAACCTTAGAACTTAAATTTCAATTGTACTCCAATGCACCTACGTTTTCACAAGGAATTAATCCCTAATGTCCTTAGGAAGGTGCTCAAAATGAGGCAAACATGTCTCCTATTGAGCCTCTGCCTCTTTACAAGGTTTGGTTAAGAGGTGTTGCCCTCATCATCAGACTTTTTACTTTTGCCTTTGCTATCTCTATTCTTGTTCTTATGTGTATAGAAAGCAGAGGATTGGTTAGCTTTTGCGTTTTCTCCATTCTTCATAAGCTTTGCCTCATGTGTGAACAATTGTCCCATGTGTGTGTTGAAATCACAAACCTGCATGTCCATGTAGAGTACCATGGCTGTAGTGAAGGCTTTCCATTTTTCCTCTACCTTTATTCCATTGACCATTTGCCTTACTATCTATTCTTCATTAATGATTTCTCCAATGCTTCCAAGTTGGTCTACTATGTCCTTTATTTTCGTGCCAAAATCAGTCACACTTTGCTTGGGCATCTTCTTCAGTGTGATGAACTCCATCCATAGTTGATTCTTCCTAGCCTTAGTACTTGATGAGAAGGACGTTTCAAGAGCATTCCAAGCCTCTTGTGAAGTCTTGCAACTCTTGATGTGTGGAAGTAAAAAAATCAAAGATTGAGTTAAGAATATATGACCTTTCTTGAGCATCATTTGAGCACCATGTGCTTAACCTCTCTTGTTCTTCTTGAGTTGGTTGTCCTTTGCTTTTGAGGATTATGATCATCTCATCTCCATAGATGTAACCATATAGGTTGCTCCCTTGAAAATAAGATTCCATTCTAAGTGACCAATCTGAGTAGTTATCTTGATCCAATTTTTCTATGGATGAAGGAAATCTATCTCCCATTTTGATTTATTGTTGCTATGATACCAGTATGAGAAGATGAATAGATGGGCTCTCGAGATGAGCTGGTGTTTCACAAAACTTCCTCTACACCTGCCAAGTTAACACTAAAGATGCTTAATAGACAGATTTAGCTTCACAATAATGCATTTGGAACAACCAAGTCCTTTGCATTCCCAAATGTTCGCATGAAAAGAGATAACTTGTTATGCAAGAAATGTGAAGAAACCTTCTATTTTGGGAAAATAAATACTCAATATTATACTCAGAGCTCACAACTTGGTATAAATTGATGTGTGAGCCTTTGCAAACATGTACTTGGTGTGTATAGATAACTAGAGCAAGTTATCTTATCAATTTATCTATACCATACACATAAAAATGAATCTAACAAATCAGGGGGGTCATCCTAACTTTTCAGGGTCTAGAAGGTATGCAGACATAGTCATCTTCTATGCTTCATATCTTGTGATCCTTAGAACCAAAATTGATAAAAATTGGTATGTGAGTAGTAGAAACTGGAATCTAACTATCCCAAGTTAACATACAACAAATTAATGAGTACACGTAGAGATGTTACTTTCATGAGATCACTGTAATGATTAAGATGCAACAAAGAATAGTAGACAAAGATGTACTTCAAGAGACGTACCAAAATGTAAATGATAATGAACATATGATACAAGGGAAGTGTAGCCCCCATCACAAAGAACATGTCTATTTATACTTATAACTTTAGTTTGAATTTTGAATTTTTCCTCACCTAAAAGTGATCCTACACTTTAGGGATGGTTTGATTTGATTTGTCCTACCACATGAGTCATCCTACACTTTAGGTCGATTAACTCACAAGATTCCTTATTCTCTTGGCTTTTACATTTATCCAAAGTAAATACAACCGAATTGACAAGCTAGTGTTCATATGTGGTTCTTCATGTGAGGCAATGAGATAATGTGTACTCCTGAATAATTAACCAAGCACTTAAGATTGCTAACTGCACCAACAAAAGGGAGATAAAGGTAAAGCAAAGGATGAATAAGAATCAAATTCTCAAGAAAATGTTGTAAAAGGAAGAGGTAATGGTAGAGGAAAAGGTAGAGGAAATGGAAGAGGAAGAGGTAATCAGAATAATAACAAGAAGACTTGTTGGATTTGTGGCTTAAGCAATCATTTGGCTTATGATTTTTGGCAAAATCAACAAGGCTTAGATCAGAATGAGAATAACAATGGTAGAGGCAGAGGTGGAAGGTATTTAAATCATTTTCAAAGAGGAAGGCAAATTCAAAGAGGTGGCTATGGTAGAGGTGGAGGAAGAAATTGGGGACAAAACCAATCCTATAGTACCACCTACTACAATTATGCAAATGACACATAGAATGAGAACCATATAACATTGATGATGAATCCAATACGTACATCAGAGAAAGAAGATCTCAAGGTATTTTGTATTGATTCTGTTCATTTATCAAGAAACATAGAATTAATGTTAGAATTAGAAGAAGGTATTTCTACTCATATAGTTCAAATAAGTGATAACACAAGACACAATCGAAATGCAAGAGTTGGGAAAATTTGCTAGCCAATGTCTCATATGTTCCCACAATACCGAAGAATTTGATAAGTGTGGGATAAATACTTAAAACAAATTTTCAAATTAGATTTACAAACGGAGTATTTGTGGAAGATCAGGAGTATGAATATAATGACATTGTTTATGCTAAGAAGGAAGGTCAACTTTTTACTTTAAAAGTGCAAGAGAATATTGGTCAAGCTTTTTTCACACATGGTGAGGAAGTGATTACAAAACTAGACCTCTGGCATATGAGGTTAGGATATTTCAATGAAAGAGGAATCAAAGCTATGGTGACAAATCAATCTATACGAGGGTTAACAAATGTGGAGAACCAACATATGGTCTACAAATGTGAAGTGTGCCAAATGGGAAAAGTGCATAGATTACCATTTGAGATGAAAGGATTCAAGCATGATGGACTACTAGAGCTCATCCATATAGATGTATGGGGAACTTATTGAATCTATAGTTTGGGCTCAAACAAAAGAAAGATTAATCAATGGCTCTAGGTAGTATGTTCTCCTTATTGATGATGCTACAAGATGGATAACTCAAATGATATTATAATCATAGGTACCTCAAATGAAGGAATTAAGGCAGTCAAGAAAGTACTTGAGACAAAATTCAAGATAAGTGATCTAGGGAAGTTATCATACTTTCTTGGAATGGAAATCACTTATGCACATATATGTATCACAGGAAAGGTATCTTCTGAACCTATCGAAGAAGTTCAACATGGAAAATTTCAAAGAAGCTTCAACTCCACTTGAAGTTAACCATAAGCTTAAAAAAATATGATGGTGCAGAATACAAATACATGAGGAAGTACCAATTTCTAGTGGGAAATTTGATTTATGTTACACTAAGAAGACCTGATCTTAGTTATGCAATGGGAGTTCTCTCACAATTCATGCATTGTCCAAAGGATCAACATTGGATTGAAGGTCAAAGAGTTCTCACATATATCAAAGGAATTATAAAAGAAGGTTTATATTATCCTTTTACTTCCGGCATAAATTTGAGAGCATATAATGACTCAGATTGGGTAGGAAGTCAAGATGATAGAAGATCAACACATGGATACATGGTGTACATAGGTATTAAGCTTGTGAGTTGGTGTTCAAAGAAACAACATACAATATCATTATCATCATCTCAAGCAGAATACAAAGGACTCATAGAAGGATCCAAATAAGTAGTGTGGATATAGACCTTCTTCAAAAGCTTGGCCATTGATCAAGGTATACCTATAATACATAGAGATAACACAAGTTCACTTTATCTTGTTGCAAATCTAGTATTTCATGCAAGAAAAAAACATATGGAGATCCAATATCATTTCCTGGGAGAAAAGGTAATGGAAAAAGAACTTGATGTAGTGTATACTCATACAAAGGATCAGATAGCAGATATCATGACAAAAAGCATGGATGGTGTGAAGACAAGTAGATTCAAAGGAATGGTAGGAATGGAGAAAGAGAATGAATGAAGAGTCAGAAGATGTTAATTAATGATTGAGGGGGAGATGTTTGGGCTTTACTCGCTAATTAAGCATGAAGATATGAAAACATAATTGAAGAGAAGAAGGACAAAAAGACTATGGAACTTGGATACTCAAAAACATGCCTATGTGAAAGGATAAATTCACACATGTAATATAGGGATAAATTAGGATCCAAAATAGTTCTCGAAACTTCGAAATTACAAGTTTTAGAAATAGAAGCATAAAGACTCAATCTATATGAGTCAATTTAATGTATAGAGTTATGGTTAACTCGATCATAAGTCCTAAACAAAAGAAGAGGTAGTCCGGGTTTTTCTGAGAGATAGATTGTAATGGAACATCATTCATAGATACAGATCTTTCTATGGCTATGAGCAGAATGAGGCCAACCCATTTTTTATACATCTTCTCTAATAGAAAACACATGTTTGTGTAGAAAGAATTGAGTAGATTCTCATCATGTGAAGAAATCAAAGTGATTTCATAACTATATGAATGACAGTTAGAAGTGACGAGTTATCGGGTGTAGATTTCCCTAAACCTCTAAGATTGGGATCTCATATATAGTGTAATTCTTTTTGAATGATAGTTAATGCATCAACCTATGCATTAGTTGTAAACCATGAATAAAAGGATGCTCGGCATCAACTTGTGGCATAAAACTGATGCTGGAGGTCGACTTCTAGCCCAACATCTAGTTAAAGGGCATCCAATGTATATGGTAACTAGATGGGTGAGCTTCATGGTGCACATCCATCGGAGAGTGCCATGGTTCTAACTTAGTCATTACAACCCTTGTTGGTGTATAGAATCTAAAACTATGGATAGAAGCCTATCAAGAAGTTCAAACTAAATTTATCATAGGGGAGGGTTCGAAAGAGGTCATTGCTACGTGGGGAGAGTGGTCAAAGAGGACTGCAAGGCCATACTAATCTGAAAGAGTGAGAAAACCAAGTGTCCCATCATCTCCTAGCCATAGTTTTGTGAAGCCAAGTGAGCCTGGCTTGAGAAAATGAGGCAGCTCGAGTGGTGTCTACATTATATTGAGGATAAAAATGGCTTGTTTCTAGTCTTTGGAGGTGCCCATGGCAGGGGATGAATCACCACCACTTAGAAATTCCAATATGGGCTTGTCTATAGATTGGATTACAAAGATAATCTGATAATCTGCTCGTTCTTATTAACACAACAAAAGGATTGAGAAGTGTCATCTATAGGATGGATATCTTTTGTCCAAAGTATTGTGCTTCACTGAAGCTTGTTGAGATTTGCAAGGAATCAGAGAATTTGATCATGGATCTTATGCCTTAGATTCAGGGAAACATTTTTCTAGAACAAAAGCAGAAAATAGCACCCATAAAATCAAAAGGGAAGCAATCTATGCAGAAGAAGCCATAATGAAAATGAAAAACACAAATACATATGAGTCAACACAAAGCTTAGATTCGATTGGTGCTATCATTGCACCTATGGGAGAGCTTGCATCTGGGATATTGGTGGCATAGCAGATTAGGATGAGGGAGGACATAATAAGAAATAAGCTTGTAAGGAAACAACAACTTTTCCATCTACCAGTTAATATAGTTCATAGGCCACCTATCGACCCATCAACATGCAAGCAACCTCTCCAGATAAGAGAGCCCCAAAACCTTCATGTTCAAAATCTTAAGAAGAAAATGAAGATAAATCCTCATGAAGCTATGGTCACATTTTTGCTCATGCTAGAATCATAGCCGTGTAGAATAATAGAAGACTTTAATGAGGCCAATTTTGAAGATTATACTTATTATGTGATAGGAGGATCACACTCTCCAAAAGCTGGAAGATCGCTCACCAAGAGCATCCAACAATGTACTTCTTCAGGTATGTAGAGTGTAAGATATATCTTGGCCTTAAACAGAGGATGCCAAGCTTCTTGCTTGGGATCATAACAATGACAATGAATAGGCAAAAGATGTACTCCATTGAAACGATACTATTTTTCCACCATGAATATGTTGATGCTCTTAGTGAGCATGGAGGTAGGTTACATCCAACCCTCAAAAGGTAATCTCTAAAGAAGGTTGCCATAGCATTTGATGAAAATATAAAGTCTAATGTGCTCAAAAATTTTGACCCATGGTTCTAACTTGCATTTAGGACAAGAGAGTCTAGGAGCTTCAAGATAAAATCTTAACTATGTGGGAGAACAAAGAGGTGAAGGGGTAGAAATAAAGAAAAGCAAAACTTGGCCCCCAAGAGGATTTGAAGAGCAAGTTCAAGAGGGGTGACTTGTCCATTGATGAGGCTATAGAGGATATGAAGCTTAAACCCTAGAGGGCCCTCTAGGGTACAAAGGATGAGACTCTGATTGTGTGTACGCTCTCAAGGTTATTTGAAAGGAACTAAGCCTCGCTAGAATGTTCCTAGAACTAAACAAGTGGGCATCCTCACTCCCATGTTTATGCAATATATTTGGAGCTCTCTTTGGTTAATGTTTTCCTTTATTGTAGTCATAAAGTGTATGTGCAGAGATAGGAAGTCATGATGAGGACACTTGGGTGCTTCTCATGGGAGAAGTTGCAAGCAGAGTATCCAACAACCTCCTCTTACAAGGCACTATCTAAATATTTCATTCTATTCAGATATTGGGTAAGAGGTTTTGTTCTTATAAGTAGATACCATAATCTTCATACTATATGTTTTCTTTCGGCACTTGGTTGGCATCATTATTGGAGCACACATTCAATGGTTGACATCGAGTTCCTAGTGAAAGATGACTCTCACACATTGACTGGCATCTGAAAGTCGATGTCGAGCATCACCTTTGTGGTGGATATTAATGCCAGTGATATTGTTTGATCAATGCTTAATGGGCCTTTTTTCAGCACCGTTAAATTGAGATTAGGATTTCATTTGCAGAATCCTGCAAGGAATAGCAAGCTTGGTGACACCATCGAGGATGGCCCTTCTGAGTTTCTTGCTCATATATAGAGAGCAAGGCATGAGAAGCCAAGGATTAAAGCAAAGGAAATTGTTTTTTATGAGGATGCCTCTAGAATAAAAATAGCTTCTAATGCAATTGATGTCCTCTATAATTTGTACTATAGTATTTTTTGTGAGGATGTAGTTAACATTTGTAGCATAGTTCAAAGAAAACATTACATAGTTTTAATAGCAGGTATTCCTTATGGCTTTAGAATGAGTGGCTATGTTAATGATGATGAGCCTTTTAAGCATCCATAGAACCTAAAGATGGTAAAGGCTTTCGTGGAGCTTACACTGTCAGACATTGATCCACAAGGATCATTGGTCCAAAGGGATCAATATGAACTGATCCCTTTGGACAAATGATCCTTGTGGATCAATGTCAGATCTACGTCACTTTCCACAGGGAAGTGTAGTAAACTATCCCCAAGGTTTTGTGGACCTTGGAAGATAGTTAAAAATCTAAGTGAAGTTGCATACCGATTAGAGCTTCCTCTAGATTGTCGAGTACATCCCGTGTTTCATGTCAATAAACTTTGGAAGTATATTTCTAGGGAGGATAATCTAATAGAAGGTATTGTTTCTTTACAAGAAAGTAATAGCACAGATCATTCTCCAGACAGGATATTAGATCGGAAACAAAAACGATTGAGGAATCATGTCATCCAAGAGTATTTAGTAGCTTGGAGAGGATTACCACTTACTGACTCTACTTGGGAATCAGAAGCTCTGGTTTGCAAGTACTTTCCCTCATTGATCATTGAGGACAATGATCTTTAGAAGGGGGAGGGAGTGTCAGACATTGATCCACAAGGATCATTGGTCCAAAGGGATCAGTTCACATTGATCCATAGGGATCAATCTATGTGTGTGAGGGACAAGGGCCAGTGAGCCAAGGTCCCAAGCTCGGGGGATACCCTAAGGTACTTTGGTAGTAATGGGAACTGCTTTGCTAGTAATGGGAATAAGTGTTGCATGATGGCCACATGTTCACACTAGACTATTCCATATCATTACTATTTATAGAGTATACCATTTCTATTTTTAGAGTACAAGAGGGTATATATGGATGGGAGGAGAGTCACACACATAGATTGATCCCTATGGATCAATGTGAACTGATCCTTTGGACCAATGATCCTTGTGGATCAATGTCTGACATACACTCTCCCCTATGTGGAGGATTGTTATCTTTTATAGTAGATATCACTATTTGCATTGTTTAGGTGTCATGCTAATTGAGTGCCCAACTTGGTATGTATCTCTTTGCATTGTTTATCCTCTCTTAATCGAATATTTCAAAGCTTTGAGCACTGAACATGTAGGATCAAGACAAACATTAATCACATGCCTCACCACTGCCTTACGAGTGTAATGAGTGCTTGGCTCTTGGTGATTATGATGAGGTCAATTAAAAAAAACATGTAAGGGAGCATTGTAATGAGAATGGCCTTCCAAACATTCTCATGTTCCCTACTATGAAAAAGAAGCTAGGACATGTGGTTGGGGACAAGGCACTTGTGAACCCCTATCAAAAGCCACAAAAATTAATCATGAGGCTCATAGATCTCTTTAGCAATGATGATGTTTGGA
>CM035416.1:59034298-59164298 GCA_020310875.1 Ceratopteris richardii | reverse complement strand
CTGGTTTGAAAAATAAGGTATCTAATCATGTTGTTCAAACAGGTGACAATACAAAGCATAATGTGAAGTCAATTGGATCAGTGAAGGCCAAGGATGGAAGCACTCTCTTGAGTAAGGTCTTGTATGTTCCTACAATTCCTAAGAATCTGATAAGTGTAGGACAAATTGTTGAAAAAGGTTATGAAGTCAGATTCAATAATGAAGGAGTGTTTGTGGAAGACCCTAGAAATGGGTATAAACAAATTGTTTCAGGGAAGAAAGAAGGAAGGTTGTTCACATTGAAGATTCAAGGTAATGTTGGTCATGCCTTGTTCACCTATGGAGGACATAAGATCTCTGAGTTAGATCTTTGGCACAAGAGGCTTGGACACTTTAATGAAAGAGGTATCAAAGATATGATTAACAATGGTTCAGTGCTTGGATTGCCTAATGTTACAGATCAACATATGACATACAGATGTGAGGCATGTCAATTAGGTAAGGCTCATAAGCAATCCTATTCCAAGCATGTTTTTATGTATTCAGAGAAGCTTGAGTTGGTACACACAGATGTGTGGGGACCATCAAAGAATTTTAGTATTAATGGTTCAAGGTATTATGTGATTTATGTTGATGATGCTACCAGATGGATCACTATCTATGTGATCAAAGATAAGTCAAAAGTATTCAATACATTCAAACATTATCATGTGTATGCAAAAAGAAATACAGGTCATAAATTGAAGAGATTAACATCAGATGGAGGGGGAGAGTATTTCTCTAATGAGTTTAGTGATTACTTGTGGAATGCAGGTATAAAAAGGGAAATCACTTGCAGGTACTCTCCTCAACAAAATGGTGTAGTAGAGAGAAGAAATAGAACTCTTGTTGAGTTTGAAAGGTCAATGATGAAGGAGAAAAATTGCCCAAATTATTTGTGGGCTGAGGCTGTAAGTACAGCTACTTATTTGGTCAATAGGCTACCATGTAAAGCTTTGCAGGGTATGACACCATATGAGGCATGGTGGGGTAAGAGACCTACCTTGGATCATTGCAAAGTATTTGGATGTTTGGCATATGCATATGTGCCATCACAATTAAGACACAAATTGGAACCTAAAGCTGAAAAATATGTATTCATTGGTTATGATGACAAGCAGATGGGTTATAGATTGTGGATTCCATCTACAAGGCAATTCATTGTATCAAAAGATGTTACATTTGATGGGCAAGGTACTTGGTATGCAGGTACAATAAATATTAATACAGGTGATGAAGAAGTTGTGAGTCAAAAGAAAGGTAAATCAAAGGTTCAGAGATTTGATGAAGAGGAGAATAATGAAGTGCAGGTTGAAGTTGAAGAAATGCCAAGATTTGATCCTGAGTGTAAAGAACCAAAAACCTCAAGGAGTGGAGAACTTAGAAGGTCATCAAGACATAAGTGGCAACCTACAAGGTATAGCTATCATACTTCTTTTTTGGCTACCAAAAATTATGCTTACATGATAAAGATAGATGAAGATCCTTCCACATATGAAGAGGCAAAAGGTAAGGAAAATTGGGAGAAAGCTATGCAGGAAGAATATGATGCATTAATGGAGAATCAAACATGGGATTTGGTTCCTAAATCAAATAGTCAGAAGATCATTGGATGCAAATGGGTCTACAAGACTAAGAGGTTTGCAGATGGAAGTGTGTCTAGATATAAAGCTAGACTTGTTGTGAAAGGGTTTGCTCAAACATATGGTATTGATTATGATGAGACCTATAGTCCTGTGGCAAAGATGACAACCATCAGGACACTCATTGCCATTGCTGCATGTAAAGGTTGGAAATTATGTCAATTAGATGTGAAGAATGCTTTTTTGAATGGTTACATTTCAGATGATGTTTTCATGGAGCAACCTCAAGGATTCAGAGATAGAAGGTATCCAGATCATGTATGTAAGCTCAAGAGAGCTTTGTATGGTTTGAAGCAGGCCCCAAGGGCATGGAATTATAGACTTGTGAAGTTCTTGAAAGAACTTGGATTTCAAGTATCTAAGGCAGATAGTAGCTTGCTTGTTAAAGCAAGTGATGAAAGGTTCATTTATATGTGCATATATGTTGATGATATAATTCTTATAGGTACAGATGAGAAATGCATTCAAAGCCTAAAGAAACAAATGGAGAAAGAGTTCAAAATCATTGACTTGGGAGACTTGTCATATTTCTTGGGCATGGAGATTTCATACACTCAACATGGAGTGTATGTGACTCAAGAAAGGTATTTGAGAAACTTGTTAATCAAGTTTAAAATGAATGATTGCAGGGTAGCACCTACTCCAATGGAGGTAAATCACAAATTGAGTAGATATGGTGGAGAAGAATTCAAGGATATGAAGCTATATCAGAGTTTGGTTGGTAGTCTTATCTATGCTACATTAACTAGGCCTGATTTATCATATGCAGTTGGAGTTTTGTCTGAGTTCATGCATTATCCTAGGAAAGAACATTGGATTGCAGGTCAAAGAGTGTTGAGGTACATTAAGGGTACACTCAAGGAAGGAGGGTTTGTATTATGGTTTTACATCAGATACAAACATCAAAATATATAGTGATGCAGATTGGGTAGGTAATCGTGATGATAGAAGATCAACATATGGATACTTGTGTTATGTGGGAGATAAGTTAATCTCTTGGTGTTCAAAGAAGCAACACACAGTTGCTTTATCATCTACAGAAGGTGAGTACAAAGGTATGGTTGAAGCTGCAAAGGAGGTGATATGGCTTAAGACTCTCATGAAGAGTTCGGACACCATACAGAGTACACCTTTCATTTATGGCGATAACATGAGTTCATTGTATTTAGTTGCTAATCCTGTGTTTCATGCAAGGACTAAACACATTGAGATTCAGTATCACTTTCTGAGAGAGAAGGTGATGGATAAAGAGATTGAAGTCATACATACTTCAACAAAAGATCAGATAGCTGATATGCTTACCAAAATCTTGGATGGACCAAAGCTACAGAGATTCAAAGACATGGCAGGCATAAAGAAGATAGAGAAAACCTCAATTGATGATTGAGGGGGAGCTGTTGGTGCAGGACAATCACCAATTGATGTTTTGACATGGAAATGAAGTCAACGATTTGAGAAGAGAACAAGTTGTGAAGAATGAAGGAAGGACACATTCAGAATTTGAAAGATATGTACACATATGTACATTAGTTCAGATATAGGTCACTTATATTTTTGAATAGTCATAAGCTTGTAAATTTTTGTCTATATATATACTTGGAAAATGTCGGGACAAGTATGAGAGAATGTAGAGCATGAGAATTGAGAAGAATCAGAAGTCTTTAGACACTTATGAAGAGATTAGAATAGCTCTCTCATCCAGATGTAATTTCTGTCAGAAATGAAGAGAAGTTGCGCCCGATGTTTCTGTGCATTCTCCTTCTATGCTTGATCATTTCAAGAATCCTTTTGTAGATGTCTAAGTCTATAGTTAATGAGTCTATGGTTAAAGCTTGAGAGCCTAATTGTAAACAGGGTGTGAGAAGTATGAGTAGGAACATTCATATGTAAAAGAGTGTTCACAGTTTTCTGAAACAGGCACATTTTCGATGGTCAATGATTTGATCATTTCTCACTGCACATATTAAAGTTTTGCATGAATGAGGACTCAAAATCTAAGTTGAGAGGTAAGCATCTATGGCTAAAAGCATTTGCTTAAACGGGTTCTAGTTTTGGAGAACCATGTCTTAGAAGTTGTAGGTGTCAAAGTCAACTATATAGAGAGACAGTTTCAGACATAGGTAGATTGTTTGAATCATTTCTCATAATCTACTCAAGCTTTTAAAGTGTTTTAACTTGGAGGAGGTGCACAATCACTAGGCAAAACATTCTACAAAGTTTTATAAAAAACGTTACACGAATGATTAGTGAATGAGTGATTAAGGTGCAACAGACTTTTATGAGAAATGACTTTCTTCACAGTTAGCTAATTTCTTGATAATTTGGTGCTTGTCTTCCAAAATTGGTTGGATTTTAAAGTTATTCTTGATATAGAGGTGGTCTAACATCAAGGATAGCTTGTTCTTTTGGAGATTAACACTCTCCATCAAAGAGGAGTACACCAGAAGTAAAGAGGATAATGAGGAGAAGTATACCACTATCAAAGAAAACTATCGAAATAGTGAGAGCTCGATTATTTGGTACACTCTTCCAAATTCATATGCTAGGAAAGAAATCTATCTAAACGAAAACTAGTGATGGAGTTCCCTCCTTATTAAGAAGTACGTTTTTTCTCAATGTGCTATTTCTTCTAAGAAAAAGAGAAGAGGGGAAGACCAAGAGGATAAGTGATAAAATCTTGAACTAGATTGGCCAACACAACCAATCCATTAAAAAATTATTGTAGTTTCATTCAATTTACATGGACTTTGATAGCCCTCTAGAGAGGATATTATTGGCATTAGGATTTTCCTTATGTACTGTTCTTTATATATTGTTTTAGTTTTATTGTTGTTTTAGGTCATTCTTGTATATTCCTTTTATGTAGTAGAAGAAAAAGAAGAAGATCATTTCTATCTTGCTTCAATCTATGTGTTCTCCTCTTGAGTGTGAGAGTGTGAGTGTGTGAGTGAGATCTTAATCTGGAGGTATTCATGTGGGGATCTTCATGTGAATGTATTAATGTGGAGGTCTTCATGGGGATTGAGGAAAGAACATGGTTTTGTAGTGACACACTCTAAATTTACCAAAACTACTACCCTTATCACAAATATAATAGCTCTATTATAATCATTTAGTACCTAGAAGTACAAAAACATTGAAAGCAAAGGATATACACTTTATCATTGAGGGAAAAACATGCAACTCTAGAGCAACTTGATCTTGGTTATTATTCTCTCATGGAAATGGAGGCTGTCTTTGTTTTTCCATCATTCAAGCTTCTTATGGTTCTTGCAACTCTATAACTACAAAAAGAAAAGGCTACAATTTTTTTCTCTATGACCCCTTAAGTGACACATATATATCCAAGGTGATCAAAATGCTAATGCAAAGTTCCACTAGTACCTTTGTCGCATGCACCATTGAAAACACTCAACGCATATTAGGAATGAATGATGTAGAAGATTAAATGATAGATATGGGAGCAACTCAATATTGTTCATACTTGAAACAAGCACAAAATGATGGAAATACCTAGTTACGTTCCTTGAAGTTGAATCACCTTTGTATTCTACAACAATAGATACTAAGATGTATGATCCTCATATTTTCTTATCTCCACAAATAAGCAAAAATTTCTTATATGAGCACTTCTTTGAAGACCTTAACTTGCTTATAAAGAACTTCAGGTTTCAGATATCTACTTTTGTGCATGGCCTCTCATGTTCTGGAACATACATGGATCTCCAAGGCAACTCCAGAGGTCAACTTATGTCATGTGGAGTGTTATAAGTGATGGTTTGAAGGTCATTCTAGCTAACAATCTATTATTTTTTATGAATGCATGAGCATCTCCGAACCCCTTTTGATAGTGATGAGAAATTACAAGATACTTTTACTCCTAACAAGCTTGGTATGCGGATGGCTCTTATGCTTCCTTGCGTCAATCACAAAAGAACATCTATCATAAAACTTCCGATATAATCTCGTTTTCGGTCTAGTTCTTATAGGTGCTCATGAAAAGGCAGAAGAGGCAAAGCCAGTATATGTAACTAATCCATGATATCAAGTTTTTTTATCCCAAAAATCTTTAAATAAAGGGAGAAAATTACAATAGAATTAGAGAGCGGTAAAAGATGGTTGATGATCTTTTTGTCCCCTTCATGTGATACCACTTTATATTTGACTTGTTGTTATCTAAGACACGCACCTTGTTGCATTTTAAAGGGGGGGAACTTTTACAGCTCCAAATTCTTCTGCTTACATAGTCTACATTTTTTTATAAGGACCAATTTCTCAGAGGTTCACCAAAGTTGGCCATACATCTTTCCTATTAGACTTTCTAGAGGGTTTGGCTTCTTATGGATTTGAGAGAGTTTTGAAGGAGTTCATAGCTTTGCCCCAGTAGTGCTTGCTTCCAAAATGACCACGTGACCCAACAAGAGCCATTTTTTTACACTCTTTGAAATCCCAGCATTCTTTGGGTAGGAGAATAAAAAGTGACCTATGTCTTCTCTATCAACGTCTTCTGCGACACAAAAGTGAACCACAAATTTTATTGGATTTGGCATTGGTCCAAATGCCTCCATGGAGAATTTGCCACATGAGGACTCCTTTCTTGTGATCTATCAACAAGTGCCACAACTCATTGAACTTAAATTCGCATCTAATCCAAGTCCAATCAATGGAGCACTTTTTGTTGAGAGAACATGAATATTTAGATTGATCTTGAGTCTCAAGATCTCCTCAAGCTTATTTTCATTGTTCCACTTCAGTCCCTTCAAATGGGGTAACACTCTCCAAGGAGCAGAGGAGTCTTTATGCATCCCATATGCTGATTATGTGCCATAAGAGGCATCAACCTTCATAATCCATTCAGGGGCTTCAAGTATGTGGTTCATTAAATGCTCAACACATGGTCACCATAATCACTTTTTGCATTTGATTTGATGGAGATTGGTTTATTTGCTTCATTTGGAATCCATCCAAAATCCTTTATAAGATTCGTTTAACGTCAATTGGAAATCAATAAAGCAATGTGAATGTCAGCTTGAAGAGTCAAGACCCAGTCTCGAGCCCGTTAATAGGGCTTTCAAGTGCATTGAGTATGTGTGACATTATGGTGGCCCTTGGGCGTTGTAGTATTGCCCATTTTCAATCCAGTTAGTTTGACTTTCAAAACTGTTGACCATGTGTCGCCTCTGCTTTTTCTTTCTGACAGAGCGGCCCATCTTCACCAGCAAAACTACGACAAAGAGAGTCCAAGTGGCGGGCATATCTGTCATTCGCGATTATGTGAGAAAGACAGACGTGGACATCCATGCTGACGGACACGAGTATGTTTGAACTTGTTCATCCTGCAAGTTTATCGGGAGTCCAAGTTTATCGGGAGTCCAAGTTCTCATAGTCTACTGGTTGATGCTTTGAACTTGAAGGAGAAATCTTGAGTTCAAATCCTGGCTGGACATATCCATGAGTTCTTAAAGATGGATGTCCATGCTGTTCCCAAGATGGGTGCCTCTACCATACAAGGTTGGATGTGTATCTTTCCAATTCGTTGTACTCAAAAAAAGAAAAATCCTACCACACCGCCATTTGTTTCTCTTCATTGTTTCTGTTGACGAAGTCTGACCCGAAAATGGACTCAAGTTCGCGAATGATAATGCATTTGATATTTTAAAATTGAAAATGCATTTGGTATTTTAAAATCTCAATGGCGTATCCTCCAAAACTTGAATGTAGATTTATCTATAGGTCCTATGGTTGTAAGTGCATGTTGCCTTCTACATAACTTTGTACAACTTCAAGGAGAAAGTAAGCCCACGGAAGAAGAAGATCCTTACCTAAATAACAATCAAGAACCATACCATTCAGGAAATCCAAGGCATCATGAAGAGGCTTCAAGGCTACGAAATGCTCTATTTAGAGACTTCATCGAGAGTCATGCAAATATATTATAAAAAAGGTGATTTTCAATGTATTTAAATAAACAAATTATGTATTGTGTATTTTTATATGACTAACACTTTTTTTTTTCAGGTTTGACATGAAGGATAACGAAATTTGTTAAATAGCTTGTTGATTGAAGAACTTTGATCCTAACAAGAATGTAATTTTTATTCAAGAAAATATCCATGATCATTATGAAATGTCTCTACTTCATATATTTTTTTTTCTTATCAAATCTCAATTTATATTGTGCTTGACTTATGCGATTTGCTTTGATGTATTCATGATTATCTTTAAAATGTTTGAAAAGGATGGCTCTTAATGATAAAAATAAATAAGTAGATTAATAATAAATATTGTATAATTATCTAATTTATTCATGAAATTTTACTAAAAATCACTAGTGAAAACAACCCATGTGCCCCTAATTCCGGTCATCGAAAGTCGGGTGACCATCATGCATGTGCCCATAATTCCGGCGATCGGAGGCCACTAGATCTATCATGCATGTGCCCCTAATATTCCGTCCGGTGACCCAAAAAGTGTAGTCCGGTCACCTGACAAAACATGCATGTGCCCTCCCTAAGAGGGGCCATCTTCACCAGCAAAACTACGACAAAGAGAGTCCAAGTGGCGGGCATATCTGTCATTCGCGATTATGTGAGATAGACAGACGTGGACATCCATGCTGACAGACACGAGTATGTTTGAACTTGTTCATCCAGCGAGTTGATCGGGAGTCCAAGTTCTCAGTGTGTACTGGTTGATGCTTTGAACCTGAAGGAGAAATCTTGAGTTCAAATCCTGGCTGGACATATCCATGAATTCTTAAAAATGGATGTCCATGCTGTTTCCAAGATGGGTGCCTCTACCATACAATGTTGGATGTGTGGCTTTCCAATTCGTTGTACTCAAAAAAAAAAAAATCGTGCCACGCCGCCATTTGTTTCTCTTCATTGTTTCTGTTGAGGAAGTCTGACCCGAAAATGGACTCAAGTTCGCGAATGATTGATGTGATATACTTAACAGCGGGCGATGTCAAATGGGAAAACAAGACACGGAATAACGTTTAAAAAAGCAAGCGAGGACTTCAACGACACTGTTGGAATTAGAAGACACGAATACCATCTTGGTACCGGATAACCCCGGCCTTCTCATCGAGTATTCGTACTATAATTGTTTTTAATCAATTGCTCATTTGTATTCTCCCTCCGCCTCTCTTTCTCTCTCTCCATACTATGATACTATCATAAGATGACTTCTGTGTCGTTTACACGACTGGTGGGCGCTCTCTCTCTCTCTCATCCGTACTGTCATAACATGACTTCTGTATCGCTTACAGAATTGGTGTGCTCTCTCTCTCTCCATACTGTCATAACATGACTTCTGTATCGCTTACAGAATTGGTGTGCTCTCTCTCTCTCGTATCCATACTATCATATTATGACTTTTGTATCGCTTACAGAACTGGTCGCCTCTCTCTCTCTCTCTTACCATACTATCATATCATGACTTCTGTATCGCTTACAGAATTTGTGGGCTCTCCTTCTCTCTCTCTATCTATCTCTCTCATACTCATACTATCATGGTCGCCTCTCTCTCTCTCTCTTACCATACTATCATATCATGACTTCTGTATCGCTTACAGAATTTGTGGGCTCTCCTTCTCTCTCTCTATCTATCTCTCTCATACTCATACTATCATGGTCGCCTCTCTCTCTCTCTCTTACCATACTATCATATCATGACTTCTGTATCGCTTACAGAATTTGTGGGCTCTCCTTCTCTCTCTCTATCTATCTCTCTCATACTCATACTATCATAACATGACTTCTGTATCGCGTACAGAACTCAGAACTGTTTCTGCATCGCTTACAGAACTGGTATGTTCTCTCTCTCTCTCATACTCATACTATCGTAACATGACTTCTGTATCGCTTGCAGAACTGTTTCTGCATCGCTTACAGGACTGGTGTGTTCTCTCTCTCTCACCCATACTATCATAACATTTCTGTATCGCTTACTGAACTGCTGGGCTTTCTCTCTCTCTCTCTCATTATTACCAACTGCTCATGAGCGTTTTATCTCTTACAGAACCGCTGGTCTCACTCGTTTTATCTATCTATCTTTCTTTGTTTCTCTCTTTTTATCTCTTTCTCCTTCTCTCTCTTTCTCATTGTTTCTAGATTTAGAGGGAAAAGTCAGCAATTTAGGTACCCAAGTGGTACCTATCTCTGTCCATTCTTCCAAAGAATATGCTGTACAAAGGTGTATGCAAAATCATGAAAGGTTAGTGACCTCTATGCTTAGTATTTTCTTTCATTTGTGTCCGAAATAGATATAAGGATGAATAGGCAGAGCACGATTGAGTTGAGTTAGTTTCAATAGGAAACACTTCTTCCATCAGCATGATGGAAGGCATATATTGGATTTTTGTTCATCAGAGTGATGAGTTCAAGTATAATTTGCAAAACAAGCAAAAAGCTGCTGTTGATCTTGTGCATATGAAGGTGTTTACTCGGAACATTATATTGGTTATGTGCTTTCATTATGCTGGTGAGAATTTTGTGCTAAATAAAAAGTTATTGATGATGAGCATCAAAGACGCAAACATAGTCGAACAGTCAGAGATAAAATGAAGCATCCAGAGTCATCCCGATTAATGTTTTTAACACACATCACATTCGAAAGTAAGTCAAAGTGTGCACTCGAGTGTGTGTAACAATACTTTTTTTTGGAAGTTTGGTTGAAGCTTACTCTTTTTTTTTCTTGAATTAATTGAAAGAACAGTTGTACATGTGAAAGGGCATGATACCCACGAGACCCTTATCTTACGAAACATGGTTTCAAACTTAGTAGACTGCCCCAAGGTGACACACCATTGGCGGTTCCAAGGTGACAAGTAGGCTAGGTTTGAAGTTGGTGTAATGTCCATTACATACCAAGCACCACTTGTAGGGACTGAAGCCCCACCCATGCCTTGAAAAGAAAATTTTCCACCCAATTGGACTAACTTGCATTGGCGAACAACGATACTTGCAAAGACAAGGTGAGAAATTAAGTGTAGCCATTTGAGATGTGAAATACAAAAGTTTGGGATAGATCCCATAGTTCATGAGAGAGAGAGAGAGAGATGAGAGCAGGAGTCTATGTATGAATTTTTCCTATTATAAGAGAAAAATTCTCTTGTACTCCTAAATCAAAGATACATAGAATGGAAAAATAGTCTTATAAGTGTCACTCAATTTATCGTGTGCACTAATTTAAGTGGACCTTATCATAATCAATTCTTCGTTAAACCATTTGGGAGTTCTATAAAATTCTATCTATGGAAAAATGCTACAAAAATAATGTTATTGCTAGTCAATCGTACGAAATACTCTTTCTTGGTTTTATAAAATTAAGTCCTTTCTAAAAATATTAAATAAAAGCATTTACAACAATATACTATATTATAAGGGTTATCTTTAGCTCTCTAAGAAATCTTTATTATCTTGGCTCTACACTGCCTTTATCATGTGATATGCATTTCGTTTTCATTCACCTTCAACATCCTTCTCCTTCTATGATTTTTTTCTTCCTTCATAATATCTATCTATGCTTCATTTATTTGACTTTCTAGTATAAACTTGAATACCTATGCATAATTGTTTCTCTCAAGAGAAAAAATAACATAGAATAACACAAATCTCGCCTTGTCCTATTAATAGATTTTGGAATTCTTTCTTGGATATATTGGCATAATTGGTAGTTCACATATGTAGGTTCATAGGATATCATTTTCCTAGTAAGGATTTTGGAGAGAATCTCTATTTACGATTGATATATTTTGGTACTAATGTATGTGAACATACTTAGGATCACCAAGGTATATTTATTCTTTTTAGAAGGTTTTTCACCTAGCTTATATTTACGCCTACAATCCTAACGAGTCACTTATCTTTGTACATTCATTTGGTAATTCATTCAATGTTGTGTTGTGCTCCAAGCTTCTTCTTCTTCCTTGTGCTATTTGTGTGCTTGTGCAGACCTCCAACTCCAAACATTAGTATCTGTTGGGTGTGTGTAGAAGTGCGAGAGACACAGGAGAAGCACACACAAGGAGCAAAAACGCAGCAAGAAAGACGGAGAAGACGATGGCTGGAATAGCTCTCTCTATTGACGATGAACTGAACTGAAGTAAGAGCTGAATAATATCCCTAAGTACAAAGTACCACCACATATGGAGTATCAAGTATATGGTAACATGGGGAAAAAACCTCTAGCCAGCATTAGAGTAAAAAATGCCCATGTATAGGGAAAAGGTTCACATCAAAGCTACTCGAGGAACACATAAGTGTAACAAACCCCCCTGGAGCGAATGATGTGAACACATACAGGGAGTGATAGATCAGCCCCCACAAAGTAATAAGCCTAAAGCTTTACAAAAAGCTTCAAACTTTTTTCGTGGAAGAGCTTTGGTGAATATGTCTGCCACATTATCTTCTATAGGTACATATACCAAATCAATATCTCATGCATGAAGGTGCTCTCTCACATAGTGAGAATGCACCTCAATATGTTTGGTCCGTGCATGAAACACTGGGTTTCGTGCAACAGCTAAAGCACTCTGACTATGAGTGAGAATATGCGTAGCAGCATCAATCTCCATGCAAAGATCCATCAATAGACGTCTCAGCCATATACACTCCACTGTAGCTGTGAAAACCTGCCCTGTACTCAGCTTCACAACTTGATGTCGCCACTGTAGGTTGCTTCTTACTCAACCAAGATATACATGAGTCTTCAAGGAAAACGCAATTACCACTAGTGGACACGCGAGTATCATAACAACGAGCCCAATCACTATCTGTAAAAGCATGCAAGTATGGCTGAATATCTCTACCATCTTGAAGATATCTAAACCCACGTTTCATCGCTTGCCAATGCTTAGTACCAGGGCTATGCATGAATCGACTCAACTGGGAAACTGCATACTGTATATCCGGCCTTGTGTTGCATGCATATTTAAGACATCCCACAGCTTGCTGATAAAGAGAAGTGTCAAATGCATCACCGGAATCCTCAACTTAGAACCTGAATCTTCTCTCAACTGGTGTGGAAACTGGCTTGCAATCCTCAAAGTCAAAATGTTGAAGTAGTTTTCAACATACTTTGCTTGATGCATAACAATTCCCCCCTCAACGGATACAAATTGGATGCCAAGTTAGTAGCTCAAAAGACCAAGATAAGTGACATCAAAAGTATGTTGAAAATCAGCCATAAGAATGTCAAGACTTGCATCACATGACCCAGTCAAGAGTATGTCATCGACATAAAGAAAAAGCACTATAAGATCAGCCCCATTTTTGCATACATAGAGTGTGCTTTCAATTGAACTACATGTGAAGCCAAGAGCAATCAAGTGCTTATGGATTTTTTCATACCATGCACGTGGAGCTTGCTTGACACCATACAAGGCTTTATGCAAGTGACAAACCATATGCTCTTTCCCTTTCATAGCAAATTCAAGAGGTTGCTTCACATAAACCTCTTCTTGCAAATCACCATTCAAGAAGGCTGTTTTTTATGTCCAATTGATGCACTTTCCAACCTCGATGGGCAGCCAATGGAACCACGATACGAATGGTAGTCATGCGTGAAGTAGGTGTAAAACTTTCCTCATAATCAATGCCATATTGTTGCGCATATCCTTTGGCAACCAATCTAGCTTTGTAGCGATCAATGCTACCATCAGATTTTCTCTTAATCTTATAAACCCACTTTGTACCAATGGCATTCTTTCCTTTAAGAATTCACATAACTCCCAAGTACCATTCCTATGTATGGAATCCATTTCTGATTGCATAGCACTCATCCATTGTGGATCCTCACATGCATCTTCAAAAGAAAGTGGCTCCTCATTACATGATATAGCAACAAGAGAATATTCCACAAAATTACTTGATGCATGGTGAGAGCTTGATCTTGTTTTACCAAGTAAAGGTGCACTCAATTTGCTGTCCTGCAAAGTTTGTTTCAACCACTTTGGCATAGATTGTGCACTCTTGATAGACATTCGTTCATTATGTAATACATCTTCAATATCTGCATCATGCGTGGTCTGAATTTCATGCTCACTTTCAGCCATATTTTGACGCAAATGTTCAGCCATATGTGGCTGAAAATTTCCAACAGTTTTGACAATTTTTGACTGAAATTTTTCAGCCATGTTTGGATGGAAATTCTCTATATTTTCAGCCCTATTTGGCTGGAATTTTTCAGCCTTTTGAGCCTCGGTTGGCTGGTCTACATGGCCATAGTCAAGCGCACCATTTTGGAACAAAGGCATGAGTGTATCGAACACATCTTGTGAGCTAACTGTTGGCAGTTTTTTGCATTCAAGTAGAGGGAAAACTGAATTTTCAAAAAATACCACATCTCGACTCACAATAATTGTGTTCGTCAATGGATGCTACAACTGATATTCCTTACTTTCAGCACTATAACCAACAAATATACATTTCTTGGCCTTGTCATCAAGTTTGTGACGTTGTTGTGATGGCACAAGAGCATATGCCAAACAACCAAACACACGCATATGACTAATCATAGGCTTATGACCATTCCAACCTCATAAGGAGTGATGAATCTCAATGCTTTTGTAGGGCAACGATTCAACACATAATTTGCACACATGACCGCTTCCATCCAAAACTTATGAGGAAGATGCTTTCCTTTAACCATACATCGTGCCATTTCAAGTAGAGTTCTATTTTTACGCTTGGCAACACCAATTTGTTGAGGTGTATATGGCACCGTACATTGGTGTGAAATACCTCTTTCATGAAGAAAAGCATTAAGCTCATGTGACATGTATTCACCACCATGATCCGTGCGTAGAGTCAAAATCTTTTGTGAAGAAAAATTTTCAGCCATAGCCAAAAATGCTTTGAAGCAAGAAAATGCCTCATTCTTTGCTTTCATAGGATACACCCATGTTTGGCGAGTAGCATCATCAATGAAGGTAGCAAAATATACATGCTTCCCAAAAGATGGAGTCTTGACGGAACCACATACATCACTATGAACAAGTTGCAATTTTCTTGTAGTGTGTGTATGAATATCTTTTGGAAAAGAAGCACGATGCATTTTTCCAAGAATGCAACCTTCACATGCATGCTTTTCAATTGACTCAAGTGTAGGCAAGCCAATAACCATGTCCTTCTTTTGCAAGTAGAGCAAACTATTGAAGTTCAAGTGACCAAAACGAGCATGCCAAAGCTCCATTTCAGCCATAATGAGAAACCAAGGCATTCGAGGCAGCCCTCTTGTATGTATCCATGCGATACAAACCATTACATAATGTACTGGACATCATGATAACATGGCCATTGCCAAAATCATGAACCATACACTTATCATCAACAAAGTGTACATGAGGTTTAGCTTTGGCAATCAACGGAACTGAAATTAAGTTCTTCTTGATACCGGGCACATACAATGCATTTTTCAAGAGAATCACACCTCCATTTGCAGCCGTAAGCTCAATTTCTCCTACTCCAATGATAGGATAAGAGGCATTGTTTGCACACACCACATGTCCTCCTTTAGGTGCATCTTTCAAAGAGGCAAAAAATCTTTTGCATGATGTTATGTGCTTTGAAGCACCACTATCAAAGAACCAATCCGAATCTGCCTCACTCACAACCATACATTTAGAATGTAACGAAGCATCATAATGACATGTAACAACACATGCCCAAAAATCTTGAGCCATGTTAGCTTCATCATTCTTTGCATTTGCTGAATTTTCAGCAATAGACATGCCGGATTCCTTCTTCTTTTCATTGCGTTTAGCAAGCTTTCTACACTCATCAATAGTATGACCAGCCTTCTGACAATATTTGCATCTCTTCTTCTTTTGCAAATCACTATCATTAGAGGAATGAGTGGAAGAGGAAGCTTAAGGCTTTGTTTTTTATGAACCCAAAGTTGAACCATACTTGCTTTTCTCCTTTTGTGAGATAGCAAGTGCTTGCGTTCCCTCAATCAAACCACTCCTATTCACTCTAGATTGCTCTTCTTGCAAAAGAAGAGACACAACCTCATCAAATGCATACATATTAGGATTTCCTTTTGCAACCAAACGGAGTGTAGTAGCAAAGCTTTGAAAATATTTCACCTTTCAACAATGTAGAAATGAGTGATGCATTCGTAATAATCTCATCTATGTTTGCCAATTGCTCTTTCAAGTCCTTGATGTGTGTCACATACACATCCACCGACTCATTTTCAGCCATACATACATCCTCAAGTTGCTTCCTCAAGTATGCAACATGTGCTTCATTACGCACGACATGCAAACAAGCAAGAGTGTCCCATGCCTGTCTCGATGTAGAGCATGACCGAATGTGTGGAACTATATGACGCTTCACTGAAAGCGCAATCAAAGCATGAGCTTGAGCATCTTTTCCATCCCATCTAAGCTTCTCCTCTATAGGTGTAGAAGGAGAAACCACTGTACTCGAAGAAGAAGCTCCATCTGTGACAATAGACTATGAAGTAGAAGCACCTGCAGGTCTTCGATCTACATCTACCACTATGTTCCAAAGTTATTTAGCAACAAGAACATGCTTCATCATGTAAGACCACATCGGATAGTTGATCCCATCAAGCTTATCTTCAGCTTGAAGCATGCCAAACAAGTCATTGCTGCCCGCCATTTCACTAAGGAACAAGAATGTGACAAATCCTTCACTTCGACGAAAGCTGAAATGAATGCTGAAATTTTAGCTCACAAACCGTCACTCTAATGGCGATTTTGACTGCACGAATGGCTTCAAAATGGGGGTAAAATCCCAGTGTCCCTAGTGGGAATGTTTCTTCGCTGCTGAAATTGAGAGTTCTATGCTCCGAATTTGATTTGCACTGTTAAAGTGCACGCGGGCCGCGACGCGAAAAACCGAAACTTGAGAAGAAGCTCAACCTGCTCTGATACCACTGTTGGTTGTGTGTGGAAGTGCGAGAGACATAGGAGACGCACACACAAGGAGCACAAACACAGCAAGACACACGGAGAAGACGATGGCTGGAATAGCTCTCTCTATTGATGATGAACTGAACTGAAGTAAGAGCTGAATAATATCCCTAAGTACAAAGTACTACCACATATGAGAGTATCAAGTATGTGGTAACATGGGGAAAAAACCTCTAGCCAGCATTAGAGTAAAAAATGCCTATGGATAGGGAAAACCTTCACATCAAAGCTACTCGAGGAACACATAACTGTAATAGTATCAAAGTAGGTTGTCGTTTTATCTAGGAAAACATCAATACCCCTCCAATAAAAGTCTTAAAATCACAAAAATTTTGGTGATCATACTCAGACTGAGTTCAAAACTAATTCTCTTTGTGCCAAAGAAATTTTGATCTCATCTTGTTTAAACCTCTGAACACACTATTGCAATGCTTGTATAGGTAGTTTTATCCTTTTGTATCTAAAATATATACAAGTTTTGGTTTGCGAGTCTATTGCAATGCTTGTATAGGTAGTTTTATCCTTTTGTATCTAACATATATACAAGTTTTGGTTTGCGAGTACAAGTGCCTCGAAGTCTACTATAGGTTTAGGAAAATTAGACATAGTGGTTATGTTCAACCTTTTGAGATACAATCATTTTTCTACATCAAGGTATTTACTTAGTGACCATGATTGAAAGCAATGATGTATTTCATATCTCGGTTGTTGAGGACAAATTGGATGATACAAATTACACATCTAGGATATATATGATGTGTTATATATTGGTTGCAAAAGATTTGTGGAATACTGTGTAGGGTATTGTTGGGGGATTCTTGGACAAGAAGGGATTTAAGTGTTTGTAGGAGAAAAGGGAAAGACAAGAAGAAAGATACACACTGGAAGCCTCTGTCAATTGATTATAATAAGACAAATACAATGGTGATGCACAATACAATCCAATGCTCCTGTGAAAAAAACACAGAGTGCTCAATTACAAAATTCCAAATACCCAAGTTCTTGTTGCTGCCGGCCTCCTCTACACCAAACCTCCACCGTCTCCAAGCCTGCACTTGTGCACACCTTGCACCAAGCTTCCAATAAGGGGGAGGGATGGACACCTTCTATCGGCACGCCCAATGATGATCTTCAAATTTCTATTTGTGTTATAGTTTCTATTATGCCTAGTGTAGAGAAACTTTATTGGGATGTGAGATATTTTGAGGCACATGCATTGATAGCCTTGTCTCTCAAATGTACCACTATCCTACATATTCGCTCTTGCAAGATAGCAAAGGTTGCTTGGGATATACTTATAACCTTACACTAGGCAAGAAATGAGGCTCGTTTTTCTTACCTTCAAAAATGGTTGGAGAGTGAGCACATGAATGCAGGAGATTCCATGGAAAGATTTTTGACAAAGATCAAATATTTTAAGAAATAGTTGATTAGTGATAATGAAGTCTTGCAAGATAGTTCACTTATACAGAATCTTCTTCATGATCTTCCATATTCATATCATAGTTTTTCTTCTTGTAAGAGACTAAAAATTATGACCTCCACATGCTAGACAGATGAATCTCCTACCAATCTTATGCATGTATATATAGCTGCTCCAATCAATGAGGACCACAAATATAACTAGGGTCCACAAGTGCATGTGCAATCTCCTCCACTCCTTTAATATCTTCCACTAGATTCTACTAGTGGTCGAAGTGATCTCGACCACTACTTTAGTACCTTCCACTAGAGTCCACTAGTGGTTGGAGTACTCACCACTCGAGTTAATGCTCACTAGACCTAAGTTAACTCATGTTAAGTTGAGTTCGAAGTCTCTAGAGCTCCTTGGACAAAGCACTCTCCCCATGTATCCCATCGGGGTTGAAACCAAGTCCTCCTCCTTCATAACCTTGAGACTTAATCACTAGGCTAAGTGGATCACTTGTTTATGAGAGCACATGAACTTATGCTTAAGTCTATTCTTGAGATCTTTGGCTATAGATACAAGTGATTAAATGGTGTCTGATTTTAGATCAGTCTGAACCAGTCGGACCCTTAGATCATATACTTACTTTATTACATTCTTTCCCCTTAGGAAAGATTTTCATCCTTGAAAATAAATCTATATATAGTAACCATAGGCAATCCTCGAGCCTAGTCTTAAACCAGAAGAACATAGTAATGTTCTAAAAGTAGAAGAACATGTCTCATCTCTATGGTGGGATCCCTACCCAAATGATTCAAAACACTGTCTGGCTTTGCCTTCTGATAAACGGGTTAAAGTACAAATTAATGAATGAATTATAAGGACGGATCTAAAAACATTCCTTTCCAATTCACTTGTGTCTCAATGTGCAATCTAGGCACAAACATGTGAAATGGATAGATTCCAAGTACTAGTTCATTTGTAGGCATCACTGGTTCATGAACACAGTACCTAACATGGGATTCTTATCCCTCAAAAGAATTTGAGAACTCTTGATTCACTTGAATTTGATTTGGAAAATTTGAATTTTAGTTGATCGAAACATCTAAGTTGGATATTTGTATAAATGTTTACTCCTATCCAATAGTTACTTGATTTTCTTCACCTGACTAGAGGATTACTTTGTCCTTATGGGCTTGAAAATCCCATATAAACTATAGGAGAAATTTTTCCATTTACTTTTGATCAACCTTAGTATATCTTGACCAAGTCAAATTCAAAATGAAAATCGTCTAACTTAGGACACTTTCTCAAAGACTTTAGCTAAACATTTTTAGGCATTGTCAATCTTATGAGCAATTCCTAACTTCACTATTCTAGAGTGTACTGAACTCTAAAAAGTCAAGAGAGTTATGTAGTAACTAGAAGCAAACCCAAATGAATAAGTAAATCTTGGACTTGCTATCTTTTGAAGAGTAAATAAGTTCTTGTACATAATATCTATCTACGATGTTAAATTTAGTTATCTAGTTCCAATTGGCTAACCGTGTAATTTTGTAAAAGGAATCAGATACCATATCTGAGTCAATTCCAAAATATTTGAAAAGAGGAAGGAAAAATGAGTCAAGTACTTGATGATTGAAGACTTTAACTTCTCAATGATCTATTTCAACAAGTTATTGAAGCATCTTTACTATCTTAAAGAGAAATAAACTGGATTCTTTAAAAGATTCAGAGCAAAATCTAAAACATTATTCAATCATAAGATACTAGTGTGGTATTCAACACTAGTGTGTTGACCCACTGAGGTTCTATTGATGACGTTTTACTCAAATGATGCTTCACTTCAGACTAAGTTCATGCCTATATTCAATCTTTATGATTGTTTACGAGGAATGCAGTTCTTGAGCATTGCTTTGAGTCAAAGGATTGAATTTATAGAGTTACACTAACAACTTGGTGTTTGAAATAGTCAATCTATTGCTTAGTTGAAAGGATCATTTCAATGTCAAAGTCCTTCTTCTTTTGAAATTTTAGAAATATTTTTGAATCAACAATACTTTATCTTGAAGTGTTTCATAATTCAAATAAGAAGCTTTTTCTTATTTGAAAAAGAAGAACTTGGAGGTTATTTACTTCATATCTTTATACTTTCTTCATCTTGAAGTATATTAAGATCATGATTTTATTCTTCTCAAATTTAAACTTCGCCTTTGAGATTTAAATTCCCTTGAGCTTCAAATCTAACTTCAAGATTCATACTAGGATGAAAAGATAATTATCATTCCACAGTTGATGTCCCATACCATCTTTCCTACATCATCTTAAAGTTTCAGGCATTACCTCTAACTTGATATTCTAGGCTCTAATACCAATATAAGAGACTAACAAATTATGACCACCACGTGCTAGAGAGATGACTCGCCTCCCAACCTTATACCTGCTGCTCGAATCAACGAGGACCATAAATATAACTAGAGTCCACAAGTGCATGTGCAATTTTCTTTCTCATGGGATGAGTCTGAGTCCCTTACCAGTACCTAATGCTACATATATATTCCTTTTGAAACCTTTTCGACAGGCAAAGACATCCATCTGAGATTTAAAAACAAGGATCCTTCTGGGATTGCACCACAATTCTTTGTGATTTCAAATTGCAAAGTAGGTCCAAGGACATCATGGCTAGTTCCTCTGCCTTGTAAGTCAAGGATGCGGGTTCAAGTCCTAGTGCCTGCACAAAAGCTCTACAAACCTTTTGCCGTAGTTGTCGAATTCTTTCTAAATCAGTTACACGAAAAGAATTCATTGAACGACTCAATTGATCTAGGGTTACAACCATCCTGATGCATTAATGCAGTCTCGATGAGATACTGCGTTTGAATCTCTCATGCAGCAAGCAAAGAAGAAGCTATATTTTGTTTTCATGCGCTATAGAACCACTTCATAAATCTTCTCAGATGAGACTCATGATGGTGTAGTGTAGCGGATAAGCTAATCTTCAAGGATGAGTAAGTAGCAGGTTCAAAACCCATAGGTTGCATTATGTAAATATCGCACCAATTTTTGCTAAGCTTAAGAAATAATGCACACTACGAGGATGCTTTCCTACAATAGAGATAAACAAGTTGATTTTCAATGTGCAAAGAGTCTTCATGAGAACTTATGAGCGAGGTGATGAAGCCAAGGTCACCATGAAACCATGTGCTCTGATACCAATGTAAGAGACTAACAAATTACGATCACCACCTTCTAGAGAGATGCCCCTCCTCCCAACCTTATGCCTATCTATATAGCTACTCGAATCAATGAGGACCAAAAATGTAAATAGAGTCCATAAGTGCATGTGCAATCTCATCCACTCCTTTAATATCTTCCACTAAAGTCTACTAGTGGTTGAAGTGATCTCGATCACTACTTTCATACCTTCCACTAGAGTCCACTAGTGGTTGGTGTACTTGCCACTTGAGTTAATTCTTACTAGACTCAAGTTAACTCACGTTAAGTTGAGTTAGAAGGCTCCAGAGCTCCTTGGGTAAAACACTCTCCTCATGTATCCCATGGGGGTTGAAGCAAAGCCCTCCTTCTTCATAACCTTGAGACTTAAATTCTTCGAGGTCATAGATGTAAACTTATTCATCAGTTCAGTCTGTGACGATATGGTGGCCCAGGTGTGCATAGACCTCTTGGAGCCAGAAGATGGGGATAGTGAAAACACAGTAATGAAATATCCCATGGATTTGGGAAAAATTCATGTGGAAGAAGATTCTTTAGAAGTGGTGAATCTCAGAACTACTACTGATCCCAAACCTCTCAGAATTTATGTCGAGCTTGCTCCGGAATCCCAAATGCTCCTGATTCCTCTCTTGCAGTAATATACAAATATGTTTGCATGGATATATGCTGATATGAAGGGTCTTCATCCAAAGCTATACCATCACTTAATTTTGCTGAAACTTAACACTATCCCTATCATTCAACAGAGATACAAGATGATCCGAACTTCATGGATCATGTAAAGTATGACTTAGATAGATTAATCAAAGTCAGATCTTATTTTCCTATAGAAAATCTAGAATGGGTCTCCCCAATCATCACTGTACCTAAGAAGAACAAGCAATTGTGAGTGTGCATGGATTATAGAAAGCTAAATGCCATGATAATATCGGATCCTTTCCCACTTCCATTTCTGGACAGTATGTTAGATGAGTAGCAAGTCGTGAAACATATTCTCTTTTAGACGGTTTTAGTGGCTACAACCAAGTTAGAATGGTGGAGGAAGACATACCAAAAATGGCATTCATTATGAATTAGGGAGTATTCGCCTATACCCTCATGTGGTTTGATCTTCAAAATGCACCAACCACTTTTCAGCACTGCATGCAACAAATGTTTTCTCCATACCTTACATCTTTTATGCAAATTTTCTTGGATGACTTTTTAGTTTCTAGCAAGATGGCGGGGCACCTAGAACACTTACATGCATGCTTTGATTTGTGCAGGAAGATACATCTCTGCCTTAATCCTAACAAATCCACCTTTGTAGTCAAATGCGAAAAATTATTGGGATATTATTTCGGAGAAAGGCATATTGGAAACTTCGACATCCCAAAACCTGAAAGAAGTTGTTTAGCTTCTGGGTTAAGTATGGTCGCATGGCTGTCATCTACGAGGACTGTCACATATCACCAAACGATTGAACAAGTCTACACATGTCGGACCAACGGAGTTTGTGTGGATAAAGGAAGCACAAATTGCCTTTGAGAGAATACGAAAGATGCTAGCCACTATGCCAGTTTTGAAAGCTCTGGACTCAAAACAACCTTTTCATGTGTTTGTGGATGCTTCGGATAAAGACACTAGGAGTGTGCTTATGTACAAGGAGGACTGCAACTGGTTTCGATCGGTTTATTATGCTAGTCGATGACTGACATCCAAAGAGTACAATTACTCGACCACAGAACGTGAATGTCTTGGACTCATCTAATCCATAAAGAAGTTTTAACATTATTTGCTAGGCTGACCATTCACCTTTTATGTGGCTCATAATGCCCTCCTATATTTGGTGAAACGTCAAAATTTGGTTGGATGGCTAGCCAGGTGGATGCTCTTGCTGCAAGAATTTGAATATGACATTTTCCATCGCCCAAGCGCCGGCCACGCCATTGCTGATTTTCTCTCTCATAGTGATCATGGAGAACCATCAAAGGGCATCAATGATGCTCTTCCAGATGCGGAGGTCTTTACGGTGGCAGAAATAACAAAATGCTTTTGAGACTTTTTCGACCTAGTACGAAGAGATGTTGAGCTTTCTAGAGAATAGAATCACTCTCTCTCATTTGCTATCTATGACTAGGAAGAAACTATGTCTTCAAAGTCACCGATTTACTATTATCATGAGCAATTGTACCACAAGGATCCAACCTTTATTTGGCTATGCTGTGTCCCTCCACATGAGATGGTAGCTGTTATCTTGAAGGCTCATGCCAATGCTATAGGTGACCACTTCAAACAGTTGACTACGGTCCAAAAAATCCAACAGGTGAGACTGTGGTGGCTAACCATGTACGTAGATGTTGAGCACATAGTGCGAAATTGTGACCCATGTCAACAAACTAGCAAACCTCGTGATAGTCACCATCTATTGTTGCAGCCAATTCTGTCATTGGAGTCCTTCTAGAAATGGGGCCTAGACTTTATTGGTCCAATTAAAGCACGAACAGTGAGAATGAGGGCCCTATATATTTTGAGTGACATAGGTTATTGTACCAGATGGGTGGAATCTTGGGCAACCAAACATGCCACAACGTGTACAATAGCGAAAAAACTACACAATAAAATCTTTCCAAGGTACAACCTTCCTTTGGAATTAGTGTTAGAGTACAGGGGAACTCATTTCTTGAATGAAATAATTTCATAACTCACTTGGGAGTATCAGATTAAACACAAATTTAATTCTCCCTATTATCCAGAAGCAAATGGATTGGTAGAAAGCACCAACAAGGTCCTATTGCACATGCTACAGAAGATGTTAGTGGACTCTAAAGAAAACAAAACATGTTGATTTAAAGTTTCATTGTATACATGATCTTGTAGAGCAGAAAAAACTTCATCTCTCATACATATCAACTCATCTAATGTGGGATGATATGCTTATGAAGCATATGTGAGCAGATAAGTTCATCTTATGCAGGAAACATCTTCGAATCATTGAAATCAAGTAACATCTGTGTTACATTCCAGTACTCTGGTTACAGGGGAGTGTTGAGGCGGCTTAACTACGATTACATGGATGTGCCACATATGAACCATGTGGCCAAATGCCATGCTCCAAAAATAATGGCTTAACTGTCGTGGTTCACTCACGTGTACAATAATGGCTTAACTGTCGTGGTTCACTTTTGCAGGAACGGAAAGAAGATGTTGAGTTAAATGCTCGACAAGGTATGGCAGTTGTTGCCATAAGACGAGCGGAGGGTACTATAGTTATATGTACTTTAGAATTGTTAATTGATAGTGAACATAATAGGTTGGATAGGGTCAAGCTTGATTTGGATCAAGCCAAGCTATCAAAGGCTGTTGAGTCTAAGGTGACTACAGCAGTCAATGAGATGAAAAAAAAGTTACACGTAACCATAGATGAATTGAAATGTGATGTGGGAATGTCTCCTAAGAGGAGGATTCAATTGGAGATGCAAATTCAGATATATACTGTTAATCTGGAGTTGTTAGGGGTTGAGCCAGATAAGAATGACAAGGTGCTTGAACTAGAGGTAATATTTAGTTTTATTGACATTGGTTGGAACAGTTTTCTAAGGTTCAATACTGATCATTTGGATTGTTACATACACAGGTTGAATATAAGTTTCATGAGAGTCAATCGAAAAGTGAAAATCGACATCTATCCTTTGTAAAGAACATGTTAAGCATGAGTGATTCAAATGCATTGTCACCATTATTGCCATTACCTCCCCCAGAGTTACCATCAACCCTCTTACTCAGTGTTTCATCCATGTGCATAGCATGTGGTTTGAATATTGAGGAGAGGGTGAGTTTTATAGTGCACCTTATGCCATGCAACCATGCATATCACTATATTTGTTCTGTAGCACATTGTCATGTGTCAATCAACTGTTTAGGACCTGAATGTGGTGCTGAAATACCAAAACATGTGTGGCAAACAATCTCTAGATTCTTTGATGGTGGATTCAACTTTCACAGAGGTAAGCTTGTCGTGTTGATTAATATTAATAATATTACTTTTTATCCATGGCTATGGCTTCTTGGTTAGTTTTTTGTAAGTAGATGTTACTAATTAGGTTGCTACTTGTTACCTATTACTAAGTAGCTGGTTCTTAGTTACTTGTTAATAAGTATCTATTACTAATTAGATTATTACTAGTTACTGAGTTGTTGATTCTCGATAACTTGTTAGTATCTATTACTAATTAGCTTGTTACTAGTTAGCTATTACTAGGTTACTAAGTTATTACTAATTATCTTGTTAACAATTAGCTATTACTAAGCAGTTGGTTCCTAGTTAGCCATTAGTAATTAGCTATTACTATTTAGCTTGTTACCAATTAGTTATTACTAAGTAGCTAGTCCTTGGTTAGTTGTTTGTAATTAGCTATTACTAATTAGCTTGTTACCAGTTAGCTATTACAAAATAGCTGGTTCTTAGTTAGTTGTTAGTAATCAACTATTTTTACTAAGCAAGTTACTAATTAGCCATTACTAATAAGCTAGTTACTAATTAGCTATTACTAAGTATATGGTTATGGTTAGTTGTTTGTAACTAATTAGCGTGTTACTAGTTAGCTATTACTAAGTTGCTAACTCTCGATTACTTGTTAGTAATTAGCTATTAATAATTAAATTGTTACCAATTAGCTATTACTAAGTAGTTGGTCATTAGTTAGCTATTGGAAATAGTTATTAATATATTAGTTTGTTACCAATTAGCTATCAATAATTAGCTATTACTAAGTAGCTATTACTAAGTAACTATTACTCAGTAGCTATTACTAAGTAGCTATTACTAAGTAGCTATTACTAAGTAGCTATTACTAAGTAGCTATTACTAAGTAGCTATTGCTAAGTAGCTATAACTAAGTAGCTAATTCATCATAGCTATTACTAAGTAGCTATTACTACATAGCTGGTTCTTCGTTAGCTTATTAGTAAGTTATTATTAATTCACTTGTTACTAATCACCTATTACTAATTAGCTATTATGAATTAATATTTAGTTTGTTAGTAATCATCTATTACTAGGTAGCTATTGCTAATTAGCTATTACTAATTAGCTATTACTCATTAGCTAGTATCGATTAGCTTATTACTAATTAGCTATTGGTGATTAGCTATTATTGATTAGCTATTAGGAATTAGCTATTACTAATTAGGTATTATTAATTTGCTATTACGAATTAGCCATTACTAATTAGCTTGTTACTAAGTAGCTATTACAAAGTAACTAGTTCTTGGTTAGTTGTTTGTAATCAACTACTACTAATTAGCTTGTTACTAATTAGCTATTACTAAGTAGTTGATTGTTCGATAGTTGTTAGTAGTTAGCTATTACTAATTATCTTGTTACTAATTTGTGTAATTAGCTATTATTGATTAGCTATTACTAATTAGCTATTATTGATTAGCTATTACTCCTTAGCTATTACTGATTAGCTATTACGAATTAGCTATTACGGATTAGCTATTATGAATTTGCTATTACTAATTATCTTTTACTGATTAGCTATTACTGATTAGATATTAGGAATTAGCTATTACAAATTAGCTATTAGGAATTAGCTATTACAAACTAGGTATTAATAACTAGCTATTACTAATTAGCTATTACTGATAAGCTATTATTGATCAACTATTAATAAGTAGTTATTACTAATTAGCTATTACTCATTAGCTATTAATGATTAGCTATTACGAATTAGCTAATACTAATTAGCTAATACTAATTAGCTATGGCAAATTAGCTATTACGAATTAGCTATTAAGAATTAGCTATTACTAATTAGTTATTACTAATTAGCTATTACTAATTAGCTATTTCTAATTAGTTATTACTAATTAGCTATTACTAATTAGCTATTACTCATTAGCTATTACTAATTAGCTATTAGTAATTAGCTATTACTAATAATCTATTACTAATTAGCTATTACTAATTAGCTATTATTAATTTGCTATTAAGAATTAACCATTACCAATTAGCTTGTTACTAAATAGCTATTATAAAGTAACTAGTTCTTGGTTAGTTGTTCATAATTAGCTTTTACTAATTAGCTTGTTACTAATTAGCTATTACTAAGTAGCTGATTGTTCGATAGTTGTTAGTAGTTAGCTATTACTAATTAGCTCGTTACTAATTCACGATTACTAAGGATCTAGTTTTTTGTTAGTTATTTGCAATAAGTCATCCATCAACTATCTCTTTCTTACTCTTTAACCCTCTAGTGGAACACTAATCTAGCTGGGTTCATTGTGCTAAGCAGTTGCTTGTACCTCAATAGGAACAATTACCAACAATGCTGATGTTGCATACGATAGGGAGCTTGGGACAAGTGAGAATGTTGGACCTACACCATTTGCTGAAAGTAAGACTTATGCCCAATCTTCATCATTGAAAGAGAAAGAAAATATTCCATCCTTTCTCCAAACATCATCTGCAATGGATGCTAGTGTGGATCCTTGTCCAATTGACAACATGCATGATGCGGAGTCCACACACATTGACTTTCATAGTGTTCTAGATAGAATGATTGACAATGTTCTTTATCTAGTTAGTAGCTCAAATATTCATCTAGCTAGTCACAACTTTGTATTTGTTAATGATCCCATTGTTTGTTCAAACAAAGATCATCTGCAGAATACAACTTTTGATCCTAATCAGAGTCCAAATAGACATGTCCTTTAAATGAATGCTACAAATGAAACCTCCTCGAAGCAAAACTATTGTAACCCAGCCTCAGATTCTGACATGTGTGGATCCCCAACAAAGGCTATAGGTGTTCATGTACAAGAGGATGCCACTCTAGTGCAGTTTATGGAAAATGCAAAAAGAAATTTGCAAGTGCTTGTGAAATGACAGAAGAAGCCAAGCCTATTGCACCCAATTACAAGGTGGTAGACTACTCGGTCACACTTGAACGGAGGCGCTATACCTGATATAGAGGATCTTTTGAAAGAATAGTACCAGTTTTCACCCTCTTACATCATTGTCCTTTGTAATGGTTACTATCTGCATGTGTGGTATCATCCAAATCTATTAGCTATCATCACAGTTTGTGATCAGCCTATTTTGTATCGATGTTATTAAAATATTTTGTTGTCTCTGACTTGTATTATATATACCGTGTACATATTTGATAGCTCAATTGTGTCATTGATTGTAATGATGTAAACAATTCTTCTCTTGGTATTATATGGGCAAAATGGCATTTCTCCATAACTTAAGCACCAACTTGGAAATAATTTGAAGTCTTAATGCCATCATAAACATTAGTAACGCATTTGTATGAATTTTACAACCGGTCCTCTCATGATGCCTTTCTACAATGATATGATTTCGATAGTAGTAAATAGTTTCAAAGTGAGGAAATTGATTTCACTATTTAGTTCTACTGTTCACCTTCTTACAACACCTCTTTGTAATGGTTACTATCCACATGTGACATTGTCCAAATCGATTAGCTCTCATAGGATTTTGTATTTAGCCTATTTTATAACGATGGTATTGATTGTATTTATCCTATTATGTACAATTTTTGATAGACTAATAGTATCATTGATTGTAACTTATAATGATGTTTGGCTTATAGGTCAAATAAAGAACAAATTTCCATCCACAGCTGCCGCAAAAGACAGTCTTACATCCTCAGCAAGTCAATGTCAGGTTGCAACAGAAGTTGAGCATAAAGATGCCCAAAAAGTAAAAAAAACTAAATAAAGTATCCATTTCAACTCAAATTGATCCTATTTCAACTCAAACAAGTCCTATTTCAACTCAAACTGATCTTATTGCAACAAGAGTTGAGCAGAAAGTATCAATTTCAACTCAAAATAATTTATGTACTAGTGTTTACACCAAAAGGCAATCAAGAGCCTAAACAAATACTAGGCAAGTCAAAAAAATGAAAGAGGTTGGATCATGTGATGATGGAACCGGAATTTATTGAGATAGAAAGGGACCCTCCAAAGATTCATCGTGGCCTGACAGAGGAGGAGATACAGGAATTGAAACCTATTCACAAGGATTTACAACCTAGGGCTCTGATTCTCGAAGTTGAAGTATTTATGAATATTCGAAGTAAGCAAGCCTTTCCTAACAGTATTGCTTTTCTTCAATGGTGCCTTCAACATTTCAATGTCTGGATTTGGAGTGCCTATGATCTAGACAAGGTCAAAAAATGTATTGATACAATCTTTCTGATGTTCAGGAGGAAATTTATGGATATTTGGGAGAGGGCTCAGTATTTTTGGAATTTTTCAATCCATTTCAAGAAAGTGGCTCATTTCTAGGACAAGAATGTGTAGTACGGGCCTGACAATACATTGATAATTGATACTACTGCTTACAAGTTATTTTACAACATTACAAGATGTTGTCTAACGTTACCAAAGATGATAATCAGTGAAAGACTTAACTATCTGTTAGGTGATCAACTTTGGAAATGGTTAATAGCCCCAAATCGTATTGAGTATGTAGATATTATTTCCAGAATAATTCCTCTTGACGAAGAGAGTGTGTCTATATATCATGGAATACATCGAGACCGTAATCGAGATTACAGACATAATCAAGATTACAGACAAAAACACCGAGTAATGCCAACTCTAGGGTGGCTATGAATGGTTCTGTTTCTAAACCCTTCAATCTTTATAGATCTATCAGACAGGTTTGTCCCCTTGCTCCTCTTCTATTTGCTATTTCTAGTGATGCTCAGGGATGGTTAGTCAAAGATAAAATTGAACAAGGAATTATTAGAGGTATTTCTATGCCTAGATGAAAGTTAAAGAGGGTTATACCTTAAATCTAGTGTTTGCTTCTAATCTCTGGTTTTTGTCACAAGTCTCATTATGGACTGGACGGGTGAATGCGGAAGAAGCTTCTCCTTTTCTTGTTAAGATGAATAAGTGCAAGAAAAAAGGCTTTAACTCATGGAATAGCCTTATGTCTGGGCAGGATATTGTGGATCCTTTCTTCATAAATGACATTGCTGATTTATCTCTTGGTTGTAAACAGGTGCTTATGGATCAGAGGGAGCTGCTCCTGAAAGCCACAGAGAAGTGCAACCACTACAAATATTATGGAGAGCACACATAAAGAGCACAAATATTATGGAACATCTGGGTTGGAAGAAATAAAAGATGCTTTGGAGATGGTAGTAGGAATCAAATTTACAATTGTTGGAAAGAAATGAAGTTTGCTGGACAGGCCTATCTTTCAAGTATCTCTGATGCTCCTATGCATCAAGCCATGTATTCAGAAATCATATGTAATGTTAGATACCAATAGTGGATAGTCACTCTCTCTAAGATGTATTGTCCCAAGAGGACCTGTCCCCTGCACACCTATACAATATTTCCTAAATTTAATTTAATCTCTGTTTTCCATAAAAAAAAAACTTTTAAGTCTATGGGTGGATTCAAACTATTCTGATGGAACAGAAATGGCATTTCCTTCCAAAATCATGCTTCCACCTTCACATCAATTCATTTGTTTCAAGAGTGCGTGTTTTGTTTTGAGGGGGGTAAGTTGCCACGCTTTTCTTTTTTCCTTTTGAAATGAAGGTTCAGCCTAAGCCTACTCCCCTTGACTTTAATTTTGAAATTACAATTGTACAAGTGAACAAGCATAGTACCCATAAGCACTCAACATTTGTTTTAAAGACAACATGAAGATTAGATTAATGATGGTATGTGTAAGTGTACAAAAGGTAGAATCCCACACAAGGGTCCCATATCACAATAAATACTCAGCAAATACTGCTGGAGCAGGGGACATACATCTAGGCATGATACAAACCAGAGAGATACAAAGGTTCTTGATACACAAGCTCATGTACATGAGAAAATCATGTCAAATCTAGAACTAGAGTACAACTTAAGTAATGAATCTATCCATTGGTTGGGGGAGGTTTTATAAAGATGTTTAGACAGTTGAAAATCCTCAGGAGGGGCTATCTTGATAGCAAGAAGACACCTCAATACAATGTTTTGAAACCCTTTGTAGCTCTTGAATTTTTGCAACATGTATCTGGAAACATCAGCAAGGTGAACAAGCCTGTGGGAAGTGCATTGAAGAAGCCTCTCATGTAGCACCTTTTAGTGCAGCAGCAATACCTGAAGACAAGGAGGAGATAAGTTAGTGCTATCCATTATAACAGTCCTGAATGACCCCACCATTGAGAGTGAGGTCATTCTAGCTAGATTATCCCTTCTTGCAACACTTGTGCTTTTTGATTCCCATTTTGCAATTGTTCCAGAGAGATAGCCATCCAATCCAGATGCTTTCTTGAGGAAAAAAGTCAGAATGAGTAAAGTACTTCTCATTAGGGCAACATGCCTTTTTAACCTCCATCCAAGTGTTGCGAGGATTTATAGTTTTCTATATAAACATTTTTACTGTTTCTTTTTATGAGGTTAGCCCATATGTCAGAAGAATCCAGGGATCTAGCTATCCAATTAGCAGCTTTGCTAGGGGAGGCAACAGATGTTCCACTTGATTGAACTTCTTAACATAGAAATGGTTACTGAAGAAACTAGTTTATAATTATGTAGTCAAATGGTGTACTACATAGTGCCAAAAAACAAAGTTGTCCAACATCACATGGGTATTACAAATTTCAGGGCATACTATTATAAACGGCCTCATACACATCACCATTTATGTAAACATGTCTATACAATCGTGGACTAGTGACATGGGTATTTTAATGCATCTTCCAAGATGGGAATACATATAAGCTGGTGGTCTTGTTTCTAACAGCCTGTAGATATTTTCTTCTAGTCTTTCATAAAATAAACCCATCACATAATATGTTCCTGAAGCTATGAAGTTGTTCCACGCATCCATTACATTCTTCGGACTGAACTCTTTTCCTTGTGTGCACTTTAATAAATAGAAATCTGCACCTTCATCATTGTCGTCTTCTGCATTGAATGCAAAGTTGTCATCCACTGCCAATGCATCTGATAGATACTTGCCATCACCTTCAAATGTAAAATTGGAAAAGGATAAGTCTTCTGCTTCATTTGACTCACTAATAGGAGTCAGAGTATGGTACGCCCAATTTTGAACGTTGTCGGAGAGATTTCTCTCTCCCCACTCAAATCATGAAGAAGACATTACATGCAGCAGCTAAGTGGACTTGCCTCACAAGTAGCAGAATCGAATGACTCACTTGGAGTTGATGAAGATGGTGAAAGAGCTAAGGTGACATGAAACAAAGAAAAAGAAACAATTAGCTTTTATTGATTCATATGTAAAGTTGTTCTTGATCCATCATTGGCCATTCTTTTGGAGAAAAAAAATAAAGCAATGATCGATTAACAAAGCTCTAAATAAAGAGTGCTGAAGATTTAAAGTTTTTTCTTGGCTATTACAAAAGGGAAAAGCTACGGAAGCATTCGGGGGTGCAAGGAAAAAAGGGGGGCTTTACAGGCACATGCATAGAGCATTGGAAAGAGAAATGGCAGGGAACTCTTGTGCGCTGCAGGGAGGACGGAGCTCGAATAGGGAAGGAAGGGAGGTGCAGATCATTATCGCTCGGAAGAGGAGCGGTTGCAGGGAGGAGGATAGGCCATGGTATGAGCAGCATCTTGAAGCGTAGATCAATATTTTTTTGAAGAGTAGTTTCGAATAAGACTGATGCACGACTCTGAGGAGAATGGAGACAAACACTGAATGATCTGACGGGGTCTTAAAAATAGTCAAGCCATACGACTGATTTCATATGGCGATCATCACATGGAGGAACAAAATCTGATGTGGAAAATCACTTACAAAATGAATTATCTGGCAACGTGGCGGCAATTCTGAAGGAAGGAGGAAGTTTTACCAAGGAATTGAGACGTGTTGTTGGAGATGAAAAGCTCAGAAGAATACGATGGAAAAAAAACTCCTACTTCATAATGCTCATTGGAAGATTTGATGAAGATCTGCAAAAACTGAATGAGTTTGGGCATTTGAAAGTGAATTGGTATCTTCCCACGGCTTGAAAGCTTGATATAAGTGGAGGAGAATCGCATAAAAAACTCAACTCCAGGAGATTACACGGCATCACACCTGATCTGCACTAAAGGACAGTCGAATTTCCCATCTGTCATACTGTTGAAGTCATTGTTAGGCGACGAATACGATTGTGCTATTTCTGGAATGATTTTTTTTTTATTGAGCTATTAAGAATCTTCTCTGAATTTGAGAATATTCATACGTATTCTGCTGTGCACAATTTTGGAGGGTAGTTTTCCTTGGTCTGTGGAAACTAACATGATCTGAATGACGGAGTGCAGTGCATAATTGAAAACCATTGAAAATCTGTCACTCATCTACAACGCTGGGAAAGATGCTATTGATCAGAGTTGGCACTAAAGGACGGAACTGAAGAACGTGCTGACAAAAACATGATTGGATGTACATAGAAGATCAGAACAGATATTTGCTGATGGCTTGCTGAAGAAAGATGCACGCAGAAAACAAAGTTTAACCATATTCGACAGAGGAGGCAATCATCGGCGTATGCTGCAGAACATTAGTCTATTTTTTCTAGCTTATGAGGTCGTGACCTGGGCATTGACCTCTGAAAAACACTCAACGATAAACACAGGCAAGAGCAATGATGGATTTGAAGCCGAACAGATAAGTGCATTTATCAGATTGCCATAGTTTTATATGCCTCTTACTCTAATTGTATGACCTTATCTTTTGAAAAAGTTTCTGATGGTTCCAGAGATGGAAGGAGAAAATGATTTCTTTGATGCGACATGAATGAAAACTTGTTGAGTTTTTTTTACACGTCCTTAAACATAGATGTTAAACAATGGTAGAACATTTATTGGAGAGGTGCATTCATATAGTTATTTCTGATTTATTTTCAAATCTCTCTACACATCAGATTGAGGGCTGATTTTTTTTTCTAAAGCTGATTGAAATTTCCTTTAGCGTTGAGCACCCGATATGAATTAAAAGTGAATTAATTGAAGCATTAATACTAATGTGTTTGTTCCGCGTGAGAAAACTTGCTTGTCTTCTTTAAACAAAGAGGAATTATCATAAATAATTATCTAGGAAAAAAGTAAATGTGCTAAGGCAATCTATTGTGATGCAAAGAGTATTGTTATTGATGAATCATATGTGAACGCATTGATAGATCAACACTTGAGAAAATGGGAAGATAAATTCATAGACATGGAAAACAAGGCAAATGAAGGTATACAAAAGAAATTTAGAGTGATTTTGACTTTAAATGATACGATCAATGCTATGGCAGAGACTCTACGAGTATTAGGAACTAGTCTTAGAACTTGCAAAGAGGAAATGAACGCTGAGATTCAAGAAATGAACCAGAAGTATGAAATATTATCCAAACAAATACAAGAATTAGAGCTAGCTAAATGTGAGCATGAAAAGGCGGGAATGAGCCAAAGTTTGTCGATACATCCTTCACCTATAACACATGCTCATGATTTTAGAAAATCTGGTTGTAGACATTCATTAAGAACATCAAATAGGATTCGAATGAGACCTTTGTAGTGTTTCTGGTGGGATCAATATGGCCATGCATTTTGGACTTGCAGGTCATATGAAGATGCATGAAGACGGAAACTAGTGGTTGAAAATGAGAGGAAAATTTGTAATTATCAGGATCTATCACCTTTAAATTTAAATCTAGGAAGGGGTGGAAAAAAAGAACTATTAAAGAAGATCCAAACCAAACCTAATCCATGTAAGAGTAAAAAAGTATGGAAACCTATCATACATATGACCATTCAAACAAAATAAGAAATGAGGGAGATGACATTAAACCGAGAACAAGAGCTAATGGAAGAAATCAAAAGTATAAAACCAAAGGCAGAAGATCAAAAACCGATTATGGAAGAGCAATTGAAAATTGATCTAGGTGACTTTGATCATGAAAGACAAGTAGGAGCAAGAAAACTTAAAACTTTACAGATTTCACTTGATCCAATGTTCCTTTCTAATGAGAATTTTTTTGATCAAGACAAGCTTAAAGAACTACAAAATCAATTGAACAAACATAAATACAATCAATTTAAAGAAGAAGAAATTAAATGAGAAGAGACCAAACAAAATATTATGAATCAAAATTGTGAAAAACAAACAAAAGAAATAGAGAAGCAACTTCTTGATGATATAATTAAACAAATCGAAAACAGTATGAACATAAATGCAAAACAATCAAAACCTTTTAAATTTAACAAGAAAACTAAGAATTTATCATTGATGAAAAAAGAAAAAATGATTAAACTAAGAAATGATTAACACACTAGCTTGACAAGAAAAGATGAATCAAATTATTTTGTTTTTTAATGAAAAAGAAATTTGATGAAAAGTTTGTTTTTAAAAACCTACTCTGCAAGGATGACATGCGCAAATCGAGAAATGGTCCAATTTTTTTTATAATTATGACGAATAAAAGTTTATGAAAGTATATGAATGTTTCCCATCCATGACAAATATTTATATGGGAGTTATAACCTACTTCCTCATCAAAAAGGTATTTATATGGGAGTTATAACCTACTTCCTCATCAAAAAGGTATTTATATGGGAGTTATAACCTACTTCCTCATCAAAAAGGTATTTATATGGGAGTTATAACCTACTTCCTCATCAAAAAGGTATTTATATGGGAGTTCTTTTTACTTTCTTCCTTAATAAAAAATTAAAAGTATGAATTTCACCTCCAACACTTACATTATAAAGAATGAATAATCATGTTTTTTGAGATTCTTGCAGGAAGATACCTTGCAATTGATGAACAGGTACCCGAGATGAACTCTGAAGCAATCCATATATAGGATATAATGAGTGAAATTGTAGTGAGGATGAATTGTAAAGCATGCTTTTTGATACTAACTTTGATGTTTTTATATGAGACAGAAACATGCTTCTTCAAGATTATCTTTGATAATAATGATGGTTGAGATTACTGAGAGTGATTGGAGTAATGAGAATGATGAGCATATAGCGTTTAGTTTGATTTTTAAAATACTTGATGATCTTATCCACAATGCCATCCAAGTTGCTTGAACTGCAATTAGCATTACCCTCCACATTAGTGCCCGACCTTGACGTTATTGTGTCTTTATATTCCCTTTCTTTTCCTTCCAATAACATCTTAATGCTTGTTGATCACTATCCACTACTGGTATTGTATTAAATTCCATCAGTTCGCTCGTCCGAGATTGAGAAGCTGCACCATCTGACCATACCCAATGTTGGCTTAAGTCAGTGTTTAGCTCTCTCAGCCATTTCCAATGTAATTGGAAGCACTGTTGCACACAAAAGGTTTCATGCTTCTTGTCATCAAATATGAAGAAGTGGATTACCTTTTTAGGAATGATCTCCAAACCAAAATATGTGATATGCACAAACATTGTTATCTGTACAGACTCAGGATGCAACACGAAGAAAAAATACATATAGTGATAGATGTTGGTGCAAGTCAACCAGCAATTGAGGTTTTGGATGAAGGATTGAAGTCAAAGAATGAAGAAAAGATTAATCTATGAAGCTTGAAGATAGTGCACATTCAGGAAATGAAGACTTGTATACATAGGTACATTAATTTGTAGTTAGCTCACATATACCTTTTGTATTGTCATGAGCTTGTACATGTATGACTATATATACAAGTAAAAAGTCGGGGCAAGTATGAGAGAGCATGAGATGAGAAGAATTAGAAGTTAGAATAGTCATTAGACACATGAGAAGTAAGGAAGAACTCTCACATTAGGGGGAAAAATGAACCCTGCATGGGCCTTTTAGCTTAAGGAGTGATTAGCCATGGACCAATGAGAAGAGGGTGGTGGACACAGTCTAGTCCCTTAATCACATAGGCTAGGCATAGGCTTCCCTTGTTTTTGAGTGGTCAAAGATGAAGAAACCACCTAGAACTCATGGTTTTAGCTTTTTGAATGGTTTTGAAAGGCTTCCAAATGTGTCACAACCCTTGGATTGGCCCAAAGATCCAATGGATGAAGTTGAAGGGCAAAAGTCAAGGCGCCTTTGCATTTGGGCCCTTGGATTGGCTTGAGATCTAATGGATGAGATGAGATTCACCTTCAAAAAGGCGCCTTTTCATATGAGCCCTTGGATTTCCTTAGCATCCAATGGATGAGATGGATAGAGTATTCAAATCGGCGCCTAAGATCTTGATCATTGGATCTTGTCTTCATCCAAAGGCTAAGAATAAAGCCCACCTTTTGAAAGCGCCTTCTCATATAGTCCTTTGGATTGAGCACGTATCCAACGGCTCATATGATCTTCGATTTTGCGCCCAGCCCCAATCACGCGTTGCCGTCAGATCTAACCGTCATCGAATGGCTGATGTTAAGTGCGATTTGGTGCTCAGCCCCGGATGCGGGCGGCCGTCCGATTGAGCTTCATCTAATGGTCAAAAAAGTTGCAGAGGGTGTCACAAAAGAGATCGTGGGACCTTCTCTCTCTACTGTCCCATCCCACACGTCGCAGTGCCCTTCTCTCTATTTTTTCCTCCCTTTCAATCTTAGCCATTCGATAAAAGGATCCAAAGGTCACGAACATGCCTTTTTAAAATTCAAATCCAAATTTCTATTAAATAGTATTTTATAAGTGAATACCACTAGTGGTTTTTCAGTGGCCTCTTAATCTCGAGATTAAGCCTTTTAATTCCTAAAAATTAGGAATCCTTACAAGGCCCATGCAGGGCTCACTTTTTCCCCTAATGATCATTCAGATGTAAAGTTTTCTGAATAGAAGCAAAAGTTGCACCCGATATTTTGTTGTGTTCTCCTTCTGTGCTTGATCATTTCAAGAGTCCTTTTATAAATGTCTAATTCCATAGTTAGTGAGTCTATGGTTAAAGTTTGAGAGCCCAATTGTAAACAGGTTGAGAGAATTATGTGTAGGAACATTTTGTATGTGAAAAAGTGTTGAGTGTCTTCTGAAAGAGGTGCAATCTTGATGGTCAAAGAATTGATCAGTTCGCAGTGCACAGTGTAAGCTTTTGTAGAAATGAGGAGTAAAAATATAAGTTGGAAGGTAATCGATCTGTGGCCAAAAGCATTTGCTCAAATAGGTTCTAGTTTGGGAGAACTGTGTGTTAGAAGTTGTAGGTGTCAACCTTGACTATACAGGAGAACAATTTTATACATAGGTGAACTGTTTGTTTCATTTCTCAGGATTTACTGAATGATTTGAGGTGATTTAACTTGGAGAAGGTGTGAAATCTATAGGCCAAACTTTGTGCAAAGCTTTATAAAAACCTTTACACATTTGATCAATCAATGAGTGAGTTATGTGCAGTAGACTTTCTAAGTAGTGACTCTCTTCACAGTTAGCTCAAGATTTTGATAATTGAGTATTGATCCTCCAAATTGGTAAAGGTTTTGAGTTGTTCTTGATATAGAAGTGCTCGAACATCAAGGATCGCTTGTTCTTTTGGAGATTAACACTCTCCATCAGTGATACAAAGCAGGAATCATCAAAATAGAAGATAGAAGGACCCCGACTACTGCAATCATATAGAAATCAACATTTGAAGGTTCAAAAGGTGAAAGCTTTAAGGGAAAGCTTGAGAAGGAGGCCTGAAGCTATCAAAAAGTTCAAAAGGAACTACATTCGAAGTAAAGATACACTTATTCCTCATAAAGCTTGAAGAATTTAATACACATGTGAAGAAAGGATGGGAGATTTTCTTCAGATAGAGAAATTGGATGGAGAAAACTATCTAGCATGGTCAATGAGGATGGAAGCTCATCTCATGAGCAAAAACCTGATACGTTACATCATAGGTGAAGAAGAGAAACCACAATTTAGAGATCCTAGTGTTCGAGCTAGGGATGAACTCTCAGATTTGAAGACTTGGATGAAGAAGGATGCTCAAGCAAGGAGCATTATCTACATGGGAGTCAATGACTACTTGCTACCTCATATTAGAAGTCTTGAAAGTGCAAGTGATATATGGAATGCTTTGGAGGATCATTTCCAAAACACCACAAAGTCAAAGAAGGCATCTTTGTGGGCAGAGTTTACCACATTCAAGAAGAAGGCCTCTCAATCCATTTCTGATTATGTAACAAGAATGGACATTGCAGATGCATTAGGAGCAGTTGATTAAGATATTGAGGAGGATAAATTGGTAAGGCAGATCCTCACAGGTTCAAGAGGAGATGAGAAATGGAAGCCGTTCATTTTGTCTATTGAATTGTCCCTAGATCATTTCACTCCTGATTTAAATTAGTTGCTAGGACACATGCTAACTTTTGAGCAGGATGTCAAAGGTGATGGTGATAAGACTGCAGGTCAAGCAATGTATTCAAAGGATAAGGATAATAAGAAGAAGAATAGCAAAGGCAAGCAACAAGCAAATGAAGAAGAAGGAACAACTAGCCAAGCTAACTTCTTACGAGGAAGAGGAGGTGGCAAAGGTAGAGGAAGAGGCAGAAGCAATAAAGATGGAGCCAAAGCTTGCTGGATTTGTGGTAAGACAAATCACTTAGCTCATGATTGTTGGCATAATAATCATAATAATGGTGGATATAATCAGAACTTTAATTCAAGAGGAAGAGGTGGTAGAAACCAAAGAGGTAATTTCAGAGGTAGAGGTAGTAGAGGTTACTTTGGAACAAATGCAGGTAGAGGATTCCAAAGTCAATCCTACAACAATACCTACTACAATTATGCTTCAGATCAGAAGGAGGATTCAACCTTGATTATGAATGCAACTTGTGAAAGACAAAGTGAAGACCAGAGAGTCTTTTTTACATTGACTCAGGGTGTAGCAATCACCTGAGTGGTAACATAGCTTTGATGACTGATTTGGAGAATAAGGTAACTAATCATGTAGTTCAAACAGGTGATAATACAAAGCACATTGTGAGGTCAATTGGATCAGTGAAGGCCAAGGATGGAAGTACTCTCTTGAGTAAGGTTGTGTATGTTCCTACAATTCCAAAGAATTTGATAAGTGTAGGGCAAATTGTTGAAAAAGGTTATGAAGTAAGGTTCACTAATGATGGAGTTTTTGTGGAAGACCCTAGCAATGGGTATAAACAAATTGTTTTAGGGAAGAAAGAATGAAGACTCTTCAGATTGAAGATTCAAGGTAATGTTGGTCATGCCTTGTTCACTTATGGAGGACATAAGATCTCTGAGTTAGATTTTTGGCACAAAAGGCTGGGACATTTCAATGAAAGAGGTATTAAGGATATGGTTAACAATGGTTCAGTGCTTGGATTGCCTAACGTTGCAGGTCAACACATGACATACAAATGTGAAGCATGTCAATTAGGTAAGGCTCATAAGCAATCATACAATAAGCATAAATTTATGTATTCCGAGAAGCTTGAATTGGTACACACAGATGTGTGGGGATCATGAAAGGATTTCAGTATAAATGGTTCAAGATATTATCTGATTTATGTTGATGATGCTACCAGGTGGATCACTATCTATGTGGTCAAAGATAAATGAGAGGTATTTAATACATTCAAACATTATCATGTGTATGCAGAAAGAATTACAGGTCAAAACTAGAAGAGATTAAGGTTAGATGGAGGCGGAGAGTATATCTCTAATGAGTTCAGTGATTACTTATGGAATGCAGGGATAAAAAGGGAACATACTTGCAGGTACTCTCCTCAACAAAATGGTGTAGCAGAAAGGAGAACTAGAACTCTTGTTGAGTTTGCAAGATCAATGATGAAGGAGAAAAAGTTTCCAAATTATTTGTGGGTTGAGGCTGTAAATACAGCTACATACTTGGCCAATAGGTTACCTTGTAAAGCTTTGTAGGGTATGACACCATATGAAGCTCGGTGGGGTAAGAGACCTACCTTAGATCATTGCAAAGTATTTGGATCTTTGGCTTATGCATATGTGCCATCTCAATTGAGGCATAAATTGGAACCTAAAGCTGAAAAGTATGTGTCCATTGGATATGATGATAAGCAAATGGGGTATAGGTTGTGGAATCCATCCACAAAGCAACTCCTTGTATCAAAGGATGTTACATTTGATGAGCAAGGTACTTGGTATGTAGGTACAATCAATAATCATATAGGTGATGAAGAAGTTTTGAATCAAAAGAAAGGTAAATCAAAGGTTCAGATATATGATGAAGAAGAGAACAATGAAGTACAAGTTGAAGTTGAAGAAGTGCCAAGATTTGATCCAGAATGTGATGAACCAGAAACTTCAAGAAGTGGATAACTTAGAAGGTCATCAAGACACAAATGGCAACCTACAAGGTATATCCATGACACTTCTTTTTTGACTACTAAGGACTATGCTTACATGATGAAAGCAGATGAAGACCCTTCTACATATGAAGATGCAAAGGGCAAAGAAAATTGGGAGAAAGCTATGCAGGAAGAGTATGATGCATTGCTGGAGAATGATACATGGGATTTGGTTCCTAAACCAAATAGTCAGAAGATCATTGGATGCAAATGGGTCTATAAGACAAAGAGGTATGGAGATGGAAGAGTGTCTAGGTATAAAGCTAGACTTGTTGTGAAAGGGTTTGCTCAGACATATGGTATAGACTATGATGAGACCTATAGTCCTGTGGCAAAGATGACAACATTCAGGACACTCATAGCCATTGCTGCATGTAAAGGTTGGAAACTATGTCAATTAGATGTGAAGAATGCTTTTCTTAATGTTTATATTTCAGATGATGTTTTCATGGAGCAACCACAAGGATTGAGAGATAAAAGGTATTCAGAATATGTATGCAAGTTCGAGAGAGCTTTGTATGGGTTGAAGCAGGCCCCAAGGGCATGGAACTATAGACTTGTTAAGTTCTTAAAGGAACTTGGTTTTCAAGTATCTAAAGCAGATAGTAGCTTGCTTGTTAACGCAAGTGATGATGGGTTCATTTACATGTGCATATATGTTGATGACATAATTCTTACAGGTAGAGATGAGAAGGGCATACAAAGCCTCAAGAAACAAATGGAGAAAGAATTCAAGATTAGTGACTTGGGAGACTTATCATACTTCTTGGGCATGGAGATCTCATATACTCAACATGGAGTGTATGTGACTCAAGAAAGGTATTTGAAGAACTTGTTGATCAAGTTTAAAATGGAAGATTGCAGTATAGCACCTACTCCAATGGAGGTGAATCACAAATTGAAAAGATATGGAGGAGAAGAATTCAAGGACATGAAGCTATATCAAAGTGTGGTTGGTAGTCTAATCTATGCTATATTCATTAGGCCTGACTTGTCATATGGTGTTGGAGTATTGTCTCAATTCATGCATTTTCCTAGGAAAGAACATTGGGTTGCAGGACAAAGAGTATTGAGATACATTAAGGGTACACTCAAAGAAGGTTTGTATTATGGTTTTACATCAGATACAAATATCAAGATATATAGTGATACAGATTGGGCAGGTAATCCTGATGATAGGAGATCAACATATGGATACCTGTGTTATGTGGGAAATAAGCTAATCTTTTGGTGTTCTAAGAAGCAACATACAATTGCTTTATCATCTACAGAGGCAGAGTATAAAGGTATGGTTGAAGCTGCAAAGGAATTCATATGGTTGAAGAATCTCATGGAGTTTTGACATCATTCGGAGTACACCCACTATTCATGGAGATAATATGAGTTCATTGTATCTAGCTGCTAACCCTATTTTTCATGCTAGGACTAAACACATTGAGATTTAGTATCACGTCTTAAGAGAGAAGGTGATTGATAAAGAGATTGAAGTCATACATACATCAACAAAAGATCATATTGCAAATATGCTAACCAAAAGCTTGGATGGACCAAAGCTACAAAGATTCAAAGACATGGCAGGTATAAAGAAGATAGAGAAAACCTCAATTGATGATTGAGTGGGACCTGTTGGTGAAATTTAACCACCAATTGATGTTTTGGATGAAGGATTGAAGTCAAATAATGAAGAAAAGATTAATCTATGAAGGTTGAAGCTAGTGCACATTCAGGAAATGAAGACTTGTATACATATGTACATTAATTTGTAGTAAGCTCACATATACCTTTTGTATGGTCATGAACTTCTACATACATGCCTATATATATACAAGTAAAAAGTCGTGGCAAGTATGAGAGAGCATGAGATGAGAAGAATTAGAAGTTAGAATAGTCATTAGACACATGAGAAGTAAGGAAGAGCTCTCTCATCATTCAGATGTAAAGTTTTTTGAATAGAAGAAAAAGTTACGACTGATATTTTGTTGTGTTCTCCTTCTCTGCTTGATCATTTCAAGAATCCTTTTGTAGATGTCTAATTCCATAGTTAATGAGTCTATAGTTAAAACCTAATTGTAAATAGGCTGAGAGAATTATGTGTAGAAACATTTGTATGTGAAAAAGTGTTGAGTGTGTTCTCAAACAAGCACAATCTCGATGGTGAAAGAATTGATCAGATCTCAGTGCACAGTGTAAAGTTTCGCACAAATGAGGAGTCAAAATCTAAGTTAGAAGGTAAGCCATCTATGGCTAAAAGAATTTGCTTAAAGGGATTCTAATTTGGGAGAACTATGTGTTAGAAGTTGCACATGTCAACCTCAACTATATAGGAAAACAATTTTATACATAGGTGAACTGTTTGTTTCATGGTGTAAATAAAAATTATTTTTTGCAAATTTTAGGGAAATTGATGAGCTATACAACCGAAGAAACTACATGGGACCATATATGACTATGTGATAATTCTTCTTCAAAAGATGTTTTGTAGTGTGAAATTATCTTATTGGTAATATACTTTTTATAACCTTTCTTATACATGCTCAATTCCTCATTGATCTATATCATATGTTCATAATTGTATGCACTCAATTCAACATGATATGTGTGCAAAAGAAATCATTTATGGTTATAAACTCATTTTTCCATTGCTAAATTGAGTTGCGCACATAATGAGTTTCATGGACCCTAAATTTGTAATAATAAAGTTTCATATCCACCAGAAATAAACTTGCATGGCCTCAAAAGCACCAAAAAGGATCATCCACAAAAAAATGCAATAGGCTTCTACAAAAATTTTGCAGAGGCCTATCCCGTGTTTCATTGGCCCCCCTTTTTCATTGCTTTTTAGGCCATGCAAGGTTATTTTTAGTGGATATGAAAATTTATTCCTAAAATTTCTAGGGCCATGGAACTTATTTCTAACTAGTCATTTACTCTATATTGATCCATGCATATATAGCTTCTACAATGGGATCTAGTACAAACAAACATACTCAATTGAGATAAAATAGTTTGCAAAATATAATTTATGATAATATCTTCATGTCTCAAAGTCTTGTTGTACCTCGGTAGCCCATATAAGGTGCAAATCCCCCCTTTGAACTCCTCCTATTAAGGTTCTATGGGGAAATTAAATGGCACTAGAGGGCCTTTATTTTCACCTTGAATGGCAACCAAATTGGCAAACATTTTATGCCCCACTTACCTCATGGCCTCAATCACAAAGACCATCGATTACCATAAATTTTCACACATAAACCTCATCTAGCTTAGAAGTTAAGGTTCCATGGATGTATGAAATTTTATAGAACAAGACCTTGAACGCATCCCAACTCATAGGCTCATTCTTATCTTGTTCTATCTTGTGCCACCACCTATAGGCAACGTCCATGAGGTTATAAGTGGCCTGCTGAATTTTGTGCCTATCGTCCATGATATGGCACAAACAGAAGCACTGCTCCTACTTATTGAGCCACTAATCAACAACATCAGCCGTCCTATCACTAGTTGAGCCATGGTATCTAGGCACTTTAAGATCCTTAAGCTTCTATCATGCTTCTCTAACTAGCATGCTATCCCTAGGGACTTGTGGAGTTGGATGCTTGCCTAAAGCATTTATCTCCATCCCTGGCAAGTCAGGCTCAAGCACATCTTCCTCTTTCTTGGAATCATGCATGTGTTCCAAGATATCATGAAGTGCGCTCTCTAGATGGGAACTCTTGGCACTCATGGTCTAAATGGGATCTATGGGGTGCTCTTCTATGAGTGTATTAGTCCTAGTAGATGACGATGGTCCTGATTCCATGCTAGGATATGGTTTCCATCACTTTTTGATTTTTTTGTTTTTTTTCAAATTGTACGCTCTATGTATACCTAAGATAAATAAGTCGCAATGGAGAATAAAACAATTCATAAGCCTTTGCTTAAAATAAAATGATAAAATAGGAAAATTTTACTAGGATTGTTATCCTTTAATGCATATGCATAATGAATCCTAAAAAGTTTAAAAGCATAATAGCGTAAACATGAAAATCTAAAGGATTTATGCTAAGTACACATCATGCACTTTTGCAACAACAAAAACGGTGATGGTAGGTACAATCTATCTACAAATCAACCAAAGGGCACTACATGCCCTTACATATTTCTTTGTTGTGCTTGTGGCACGGTATTTAAATAAGGACACGATAAGTTCTTATTCTTCCCTTGCCAAACCTACAAGACAAATACTTACCTATACCTGCAAACAACACTTCATGCACCATACAAGACTAAACAACATTGTAACTATGCATATACTAAAGATGCTATGCAAAAATGCATTTTCTTATGCAACATAAGTAAAGAAAAAAAGCAATAATGCATGATAATTGACTAAAAAACTTATCTAAAGATCCAAAAGTTGATATGCAGGTGGATGCAGGTGCTAAAGATGCTCCATACTCCTTCCTTTTTGCTTTCCAAGACTCTCCCGATATGTTTTGTTTCAAGAAAGTGCTCAAACAAGATTGATGATGATTAACAACCATAATCAAAGCTCTAAAGAAGGTTAAAACTAAATCCAACAGGTGGCTTATAAACACTTTCTAGAAAGATCTCCCAGACAGCAATCCATAGTAACTAGAATTTCTCAATTTGGATCTCAATTGACGAAGATATGGCCAAAAGAGTGAGGGTAGGTAGTGTAAAAAGGCTATGGTATTAGGATCTTAGCTATTATAGCTCAAAAGAACTTCAAACTTGGTTTCTATGTAGTTCAGAATTGCATGCAACCAAACCTTATAATCCCATATATGCACTCAAATATGCCATAGGTGAGTATATCAAAAAGGTCATACTCACTTCTCCTTCAACACCATGAAGAGAGTAGCTTGAATGATTCTCTCTCTCTCCTCCCTCTAAGTCGGGCTATGCTCATGTGAACGGGCAGCAAGTTAATAGGCTCCTTGGGCGCCGTGCTCACAAATACACCTCAAGGGGGTCTTGTGGGCTCCTCTATACTTCTCTTTAAAACTCCTTTTGCTCCAAAACATAGTTCTGCAACCCCATGCAATGATGACAGTGATTCGAGTTGAAGATAATAATGATAATCATGTAAAAACAACAAATGCCAAAAAAATCATGTGCTCTCTTGCCAACTCTCTTCTAAAATTAGCTCTGATACCGAGTATGAGAACTAGTACATGCATACAAAGACTTGTGAATGATGTGTGTGCCAATCTCCTCTGATCCTCTATATCCGCTTGTATTCTAAAAATAACCATTAGGGGAAAAAATGAACCCTGCATGGGCCTTCTAAATTAAGGAGTGATTAGTGATTGAACAATCAGAAGAGGGTGGTGGCCACAATCTATACCCTATAAAATACAAGGCTAAAGGGGAGAGAGGGGACAAGTTTTCCCCCTATTTAATGAGTTGCCTCTAGAGAGAGAAGGAATCTCGTAACTAGGTTGGGCCCAAAAATACAAATTTTTCAAAAAGTTTAAAAGCTCATCATAACACCTGATACTGGACCCCCATTACTTTTTAGGGTCAAAAGTGCTCTTTTTTACCACAAATTTGAAATCCCGAGTGTAACCCCAAATCAGTGTAGAGTTGCTTGAGCCACATAGCCTCTTGAGTTGCATTTGCTAGGCCTCTATACTCTGCCTTTGTAGATGACAATGCCATAGTTGATTGCTTCTTGGATGACCATGATATAAGCTTTGAACCTGCAAAAGAAAAGTATCCTGAGGTGCTCCTCCTATCATCCTTAGAGCGCCCAATCTGCATTAGAATACATCTTTATGTCCAAGTCAGAAGTGAAAGGGTAAAATAACCCTTCATTCATGGTACGCTTTAGATACTTTAGCACCCTCTTGGTAGCTTCCATGTGAGGCTTTCTTGGTGCACGCATAAACTGACTTAATATACTTACTCCATAAGCAATTTCTACTCTTGTTAGAGTTGCATAGTTGAGACTCCCAATAAGCTTCTGGTAACCTATAACATCCTCAAGAAGTTCTCCTTCATGAGAACTAACTTTATGATTGATTTCCATGGGTGTACCTGCAATTTTGGTGTTCTCCATCTTGAATTTTACCAACATATCATGGAGATACTTTCTCTGAGTAATAAACACACCAAAATTTGTATACACAAGTTCTAGAACAAGAAACTATGTTAACAAACTAAGATCACTGATTTTAAATTCTTCCATTAATCGAGCTTTAACTTGCTTGATGCCATTAGCATCATTCCCTGTAATGATAATGTCATCCACATAGACACACAAGTAGATTACTTCTGAGTTGTTTATCTTTATAAATAAGGAAGAATCTGCTTTGCTAACCACAAAACTGTGATCCTACAAATAAGTAACAAGCCTATGGTTCCAAGTTCTAGGAGCTTGCTTTAGGCCATAGAGTGCCTTCCTTAGCTTGCATACAAAACTTGGTTTATCCTTATCTTCATACCCTGGTGGTTGAGCCATGTACACTTCTTATGAGATCCATCCATTTAGGAATGCATTCTTGATATCTTACTGATATAGGTTCCAATTCTTAGAAGCAGCAACACTTACCAAAACCCTAATTGTTGGCATCTTAGCCACACGTGAAAAGGTTTCTTCATAGTCTACTCCATGGGTTTGAGGAAATCCTTTTGCCACTAACCTTGCCTTGTACCTATTTATAGAACCATATGAATTTTTCTTGATTTTATATATCCACCTAGATCCTATTACCTTCACGCTTGGCTTCTTGGGAACCAAATCCCAAGTATGGTTTTCTTGAAGTACTTCCACTTCTTCGTGCATGACTTCTCTCCATTCTTCCTTCTTATTGGCCTCTTCAAATGAAGAAGATTCTTCTATCATAGAGTCTTTAGTGATATACACAAAATGCTCGGTGACTAATGATGTGTCATAGCCATACCTTATGGGCTTTTTAGTTTCCCTTTGAGATCTTCTGAGTTCTTGATTGGAGGACTCTGGAATGTCTTCCAATTGCTTGAACTTGTTCTTGGCTCTTGACTTCCATGCCTTGAAATCAATTTTCTCTTCATCCTTTAGATTTATATCTTCTGGTATATTATTGATCTTCTTGAGTGAGAGTTGGGAAGTCATTTTACAAATCATAAGGTAACTTGAACTTCTTGCAATCATCTTCAAACCATGAATTATTTTCATCAAACACTAGATCCCTACTAACTATGAATCCTTTCTTGGTGGGATTATATAGCCTATAACCCTTCTGGTTTTGGTCATAGCTAATAAATATACACTTTGCAACTATAGGGTCAAGCTTCCCTCTAATCTGTGAGGGTATATGTGCATAAGATATGCACCCAAAGATTTTGCAATGGTCCAATGAGGGTCTCCTGCCATTCCACGCTTCATAGGGTGTCATTCCATCCAAGGATTTGGATGGGAGCTTGTTAATCAAGTATGTGGCTGTGGAAATAGACCTTTGCCCATTGGTAATTGGGTAGTTTCTTCTCATTCAACATTGATCTTGCAGACTGTACTATCAACCCGTTCCTTCTCTCTGCCACTCCATTTAGTTCAAGCGTATACCTTGTTGTGACTTCTCTTTTTATACCTCTATCTTGTAAGAATGAATCAAATTCATGTGAGAAATACTCACCACCTCCATCAGATCTGATCCTCTTCAAGCTTCTACCTGTTTGATTCTCAACCAATGCCAAATACTTCTTGAAACATGTAAATAATTCATCCTTATGCTTCATGAAGTAAAGAATTTCCATCTACTATAATCATATATAAATGAAACATAGTACCTTGAACCCAAGATTGATGGATCTTTGCTAGGACCCCACACATTAGTGTGTACAAGCTCGAAGTAGTCTTCATACATGTACCCCTTTTTGTTGAATGGTTGCGTGTGAGCTTTGCCAACTTGGCATGATCCACACTTGTATATCATGTGTTGCTTGGACACATTGGGAATGCCAAGCACACTCTAATCCCTACATATTTACCTTTGTGTTATTTCTCCTATATGACCTAGCCTTTTGTGACATATCTCTAGTTCATATAGAGTTTGATCTTTGTAATTGAAGAGTGCTATGTTTCTGGTGTCTTCAATCTCAAATGTAAAGAGTCTACCAGATTTCGCACCTTTTGCAATCTTCTTGAACCCTTGTTGAGGTTCTTCCACATATGCTCCATGCCTTGTGAATCTGATCTATTAGCCTTTCTCAATAATTTTTCTAGCACTGGTTAGGTTTTTGTTATGGTTGGTACATATAAGACCTTAAGTAAGAGGTTCATGTTACCATCGGAAGCTTTGACATTTCTAGTTTTCTTGATAGAGTGTCTACTGTCATCACCTTTCTACACTTCATGCATCCCTTTGGGTTCCTCAAGATCAGATAACAATGCTATATTTCCAACGACATGATTGGAACAACCAGAATCAATATAGAAAAGATGCTCATCATCTTTACCTTGCTTGGATGTCATGTTCATGATGAGTAGAGAATCATCTTGGTATTCTGTGTAGTTGTTATAATCTCTTCTTCCTCAGAAACCTCCTTGATAATTATTATTGGTGTAGCCTTGGTTGTAGTTGTGATTGTAGTTGCTTCCTCCATTGTTGAATCTGCCTCTGGATGATCCATAGCTTCCTCTATGGAAGCCTCTTCCCCTTTGATTCCTTGTATTCTTGAAGAATTCTTATGTGGTGTGGTTTGTAAGGCCACAAATGTTGCAAGGTGGAGTGTTGTAGGATCTCCGCCTACCTTGCTTTCCTCCTCTGCCCCTTCCTCTACTGCCTCTTCCTCTACCTATGAAGTTCACTTCAGAGGTACTAGCCTCTTCTTCATTCTTTCTACTTTTACTCTTATGCTTACTTTTATTCTTATCTCTATAAAGGATACAAGATTGGTTACCTCTAGAATTGTCACCATTCTTGTTGAGCTTTGTCTCAAGTGTGAAGAGTTTCCCCATCAAGGTGTTGACGTCAGGTATCTGCACATCCATATAAAGGTCCATTGTTGTGGAGCTTTGATGCCATTGATGATCTATCTTACTATGTGTTCTTCTTCTATCTCATCTCCAATGCTTGCAAGCTGGTCAACGACATCCTTCATCTTGGTCACATTATCAACCACACTTTGCTTTGGTTCCTTTTTTTCGGTTTTTAACTCCATCCATAGCTGGTTCTTCCTAGCTCTTGTATTTGATGAGAAATATGATGAGAGTACTTCCCAAGTTTCTTGGGAAGTCTTGCAACTCCTAATGTGAGGCAATAAGAAATCATATATAGATTTTAGTAGATAGGACATGGAAAGAGCATCCTTTGCACACCATGTGGCCATTGCTTCTTTCTCTTCCCTTGTGGGTTGATGTTTGCTCCTGAATGGTGGCATCTCTTCATCTCCTCAGATGTATCCATATAGCCTTGCTCCGTTGAAGGTAGGCTTGCATGCTTAGTGACCATGCTGGGTAGTTGCTTCAATCCAATTGTCAATGAATGATGAAAATCCATCTCCCATCTTGCTTGTTGTTGCTCTGATACCACTGTTGGAGGAGATGGTGGATAGTCCTCAGAGATGAAGTGGTGTTGCTAAACCTACTTCACACGAACCAAGAACAATTGTTGGACAGTGTGGTGGGCCTCTTTAGCTTGCTAATGATCATAAATAATCACCTATGCTATTTGGAACATGATCCACTAATCAATGGATTGAAACAGATAGATAGGAATTTAATCCAAGCTCATATACTTGCTATTTTAGTCTCTACACATGTTCAATATTTTGAACAATGCTATGAGAATGATAGCAGTTAGTCTAACTCCTTTTGATGATGTCTAATTACCTTCTAATGCTATCAATCATGAGTGATTTCAACAAGAAAGATGAACTACACATGGAGTATGATGTTTAGCAAATCATAGGACTTGCCCGACATTTTCAGGGTGCATCAATCAACAAACTAGAGAGTAATGAAGTGATAATATCTCAAGATTCAGAGAGAAATGATACTGAGATTTTGTAGCTATAAATTAGAGAGTATATTCAATCTATGATGCTTCAAATCATGAAAATTTATCAATCAGATAGTGAGAAAAAGCTATGAGAAGATCATTGTACTGATGTAGTCATTGCAGAGAAGTGAAGTAACGATGTAATGAAAATGTATGTATTAGATCACATAGAATTACAATGTCATTGGAAATAATCTATTGCACAATGTGATGAAATTGATTGAGCTATGGAGTGAGCTCTCAAATCACAATGTATTCCTCTCAATTGATCTCCTAGTCGAGGGATATCCACACGTGTGTTTTTTATCTACTTTTATAGTTGCGTTTGGTGCCAATCTTTTCAATTCAAATTCAAAACTCCACCTAAAAGTAAATCCTCAACTATAGGATATATTCTCTCATCAATCATTTACGAGGTTTGATGCTTCTCAACATCCGCGTGGTTGTAGGACTCTTTTACAAAGGTAAATGTAATTGATTTTACAAGGGATTGAGCATACGTGGCTCCATGAGAGATATGCTAATCATCCAAGTATGTGGAATTGGATTCCCTTGCACCAACATCCATCATGAAACACTCATCCCCATTACTACTAAATACCTTAGGATGTCCCCCAAGCTTAGGACCTTGGCTATGTCTGGCCCTTGTCCCACACACACATGGAGTGGTCCCTGTGGACCAATGTCTTACATGTTCCTACTATTACAAGGAATTTGATTTTAGTTGGCCAAATGGAGGACAATGGAGTAAAAGTGGATTTCGATAGTAATCAATGGCAAGCATATGAGAAGAATAATGGGACTCTTGTTACAAATGGATAAATAGTAAATAAATTATATACTTATGAAGTTCAAGCTCTTGATTATGCATGTAATACAATGTTCAATGGGACTCAAGCTAGTGGATTGGATTTATGGCATAAGATATTAGGACATATCAATGTTGGTAGATTCAAGGATATTGCAAAGAACTCCTTGGTTGAAGGTCTACCACAACTACTGAAACAAGATTTGGATTATGTTTGTGAGGCATGTCAGTTTGGAGAACATGTACAAAGTCCTTTTTCAAAGTTAGGATTGCAAAGTAGAGGTCTTTTGGACTTGATTGATATTTATGCACGGAGTCCATCTAAACAACAGTTAATGGTAGGTAACAAGTACTTTATAACATTTATTGATAATTTTCAAACTTTATGTCCATTTATTTTATGAAATACAAATCAAAAGTATTTGATATGTTCAAGAAGTTTAAATCATTGGTTGGAAAGAAAACAGGTAGAAGCATAAGAAGATGGAGATCGGATGGAGAAAGTGAGTATTTTTCTCATCAATTTTTGCATATTAGGAGGAAGAAGGAATGTAGAAGGAGACTACAAATAGACACAAACCTAAACAAAATGGTTTGGTCGAAAGAAAAAAAAAGGTCTATCTTAGAGATGGGTAGGTGCTTGTTAAATGAAAAGGACTTACCACTTACTATTTGGATTGAAAGCATGCAATATGGCAGTTTGCATGATGAACAAGAGTCCACCTACTCAAATTCATGTACAAAAAGCACCTTATGAAGTGTTTTATGGATCAAAACAAGATGTTTTTAGTTGTAGAAATTTTGAAAGCATATAGTTTGGTCATGTTCCAAAATAGTTATGGTCAACGTTTGATCCAAGGTCAAAAAAATGTTTTTTGGGCAACCAGGATATATTGTGTTAACCTAGATATCGGAGGTAATTGTTTTTATAGATGTCATTTTTCATGAAGATACATGTTGATATAAGCATCACGTGTAGGTAGATGAAGAAGAAAATAAAAGAAGTCATGAAGAAGAGTCAAGGTCTCCAAGCTTAGCAAAAACTCAAATTACATATGAAGAGGTAGATCCTCCCAATCAAATGTCAAAGAAAACTCAAGATTTACTTTCAAAGGAAATTGAGTCACAAGAAGAAGAAAGTGGAGTTTCTGCATCAAGAAGAACCCAATATCAAAGGCAATAAAAACATAGTAGGACGAGAAGCCAATCAAGGTATTGAGTAGCAAAAATAAGGTCGCACAAACATTTTCTCATGAAACTTATATGACAAAAAATTTTGAAGAGCAGGAAACAACTTATAAAGAAGCATCAAAGGTAAAGAAATGGGGTAAGGCAATAGATGAAGAAATAGTAGCTTTGTATGAGAATAATACATGGAACTTGGTTCAAAGGCAATCTGAGGTGAAGGTAATCACTAACAAATGGGTGTATAGGATCAAGAGTAATAGTGATGGTTTAGTAAGTAGATATAAAGCAAGGCTTGTTTGTCAAGGCTATGCACAAAGTTATGGCATCGATGATGAGGACAAATTTTTTCTTGTTGCAAGATATCAACAATATGGACATTAATACGTGTTTTTGAAAGCAAGGTATGGAATATTGACCATTAGATATAAAAAATGCATTTCTCAATGGTGATTCAAAAGAAGATATGTACATGCGGAAACCAGCTAGTTATGAAGATTCCAAGAAGCCTACACATGTATGTAAAATATTAAAAGCATTATATGGTCTTAAAGAGGCTCCAAGGACATAGAATTTTAGATTAGCAAAGTTTCTTAAAAAGCAAGGATACGCAGATATTCTCTGTATGTTAAAGTTGAAGGATGATTGATTTTTTATGCCTCAATTTATGTGAATGATTTGATACTAATAGGAAAGGATGAAGAAGAAATAGCTAGGATGAAAGTGGAAAATGGATTTGAATTTAAAATTTTAGATTTAGAAGAATTTACCTATATTCTTGGAATCAAAGTTATGAACAAAGATGATTGTGAATTTCTTCTAGAAAGGAAGTGTATTTCAGATTTGTTGAAGAAATATGGCATGGAGCATTGCACAAATATCATTAACCCAATGAAATCTAGTGTGAAATAAAATGTTGAAGATCGTAAAGCTTTAGAAGATCCACTTATCTACATGTCTTTGATTGGTCCTCTTCTATATGCAACTATAGAAAGATCGGACATTACGTTTATTGTAAGTATTTTTCTTAATTTATGAACAAACCCACATATGTACATATGCAAGTAGCTAAAAGTGTCTTGAGATATTTGAAGGGTACATTAAATTAAGGTTTGGGATATAAATATCATGAAGTTATGGTTTTGAAAGCATATTGTGATGTAGATTGGGTAGGAAATAAGGATGATAGGAGTATAGAAGGATATTTGATATTTGCAGGTAATAATTTGGTTTCATGGAGTTTAGAAAACATTCTAAAATAGAAGTTTTAAGCATGGAAGCTGAATATAGGAGTTTTACAAATGCATCATGTGAGACTAGGTGGTGTTTGAAGCTATCTAAATCACATCCATTACTCTTTGGAGATAATGTAAGTTCATTACAACTCACATCATGTGTACCATGCAAGAACCAAACACATTAAAGTACACTACCATTATATACAAGACAAGGTGATGAATAAATATATTGATATTCAACATGTTAGAACTAAAGATCAATTAGCAAACATTCTCACAAAAGCAGTCAATGCTTAGAAGCTCAAGCGAATCAAATTTCTACTTGGAGTCAAAGCTTTGGATTTAGAGCTTAAGGGGAGCAATGTTACATAAATAAAAGCTCTAATTCTATTTCTAGGCTTGTGGATCTTATAGTTTACTACAAATAAGACGTGAAAGGTGCACACATGCTTAAATTTAGAGAAAAAGTACTTAAAAGTTGGTACAAAAGTAGTGGTTTCTATTTTTAGAAGAGCTAGCCTCTTGTGTTGACAACCTCTCAATAAAGACATTGGTTCTCTTAGTGTATGTGGAAAAATTGCATGGTTCTTCTTGCATTACAAAGCTTGAAATTAGTACTATACATAGGTTATTTGTGTGTCAAAAAATTATACAAAAATGCACACAAATAGGAAATTTCTTAGATCTGGTCTCTCTTGAATATTTGGTTTTTTGCTAGGGACATACCTCTCTTCATACTTTCATATCTTAGCCAATATGAGATTTTTTTGAGTGATTTAACTTGGAGGTGATCCCTATCTTGCACACTGTCATTGTAAGCTAAAACTTATCATTAGCTTTAAGAAATTATATCTACACTACTTCAATGTTCAAGTCAGATTGTTTTGCATATCTTGTTCTAGCAAGTCTTGACCAGGTTTTGATACCCCGATTTCAAGCTACTAGTTTGTGAGATATACTCTAGCTCTTTTGATGATTGTTACCTCTGAATATGCTACATAAACTCCACTTTCATGCTATCTACTTTTACTCAAACAATGTTGGTGATTATTTTTCTACATTTGACAATCTCTGTTTTCTTGAAAGTTTGTAGGAAAGCTTGATCGTTGACATTTGGAAAGATATGTTTGATGTTTTGAAGATTTTGCGAGGTCTTGTCACTTCTAACTGTTCACTTTGATGTTTAAAATTATGTGAATGTAACACTATTTTTCATACACTCTCTAAGTATTCAAATGTATTTTTCTTCCTCGTGTCATCCTTCCAACAATGTGACTTCTTATCAGGTTTAAAACAAGCATGAGGGTTCTCTATGGAAACCTCTTTCTATGCAAGTGAAGGAAGGGAAAAATTTCTATGAAAGTGAAGGATAGTAAAAAGAGAGGATTCTGTATGGAAACATTTGTGATCATTTTGATTCAATTCATTCACTATCCTAGGAAGTCACTCATGGAGGCCGCAACAAGCATAGAATGGAGAACCAATGGAGGTTTTTTTTTACTCTTATACTTCTGATTTGAACATAAATATCTTCTCTGATGTAGATCGGGTAGGATCCAAAGATGATAAAAAAGGTACATGAGGGTATATTTCAGTTCCAATCTCAAATCTTATCTCAGGGTCTTCAAAGAAGAACCCTTCTCTATCTCTTTAGTATACAAAAATTGAATATAGAGGTTTTGCTAATGTTACACAAGAAACCATTTTGATTAAAGCACTAAATGGTGATATATGTATCAATGACTAAAGATTACATTTTTTTGGAGCTTACACGAGCTCCTTACATCTTGCAAACAATCCCATTTACCATGCAAGGACCAAACACATTGAGATCCATTATCACTTAATTAGGGAGAAAATTACTACGTTATTGAGCTTTCATATACATCACCTCAACAACAATGTGCAAATATGATGAAGTAGTCATCTGATGAAGTAAATTTATATAGATCTAAGTCTATTATTGAAATTTCGAAGATTATCTTAGATTGAAGACACGAGCATCTTAGACTTGAGGGGGATTTATTAGTGCATATAGCAAGCCTATATGATTAGCCATATATAAGATACTTCAAGGCCAAAGGTATCCATATGTATCTCACATAAATGTTTGAAAGCATTGGACTAATGATTCACTATATATACACATATATGCCATGCTTTTGATAAATCATTTGTATAATGCATATGAATCCTATTCAATAGTTGGTAAGGCCAACTTCAAGAGATCAAGTGAGAGATAAGATCCAAGAGTCATTGGTGGTTGAAAGGATTCAAAATCTTAGATGAGATTACCAAAGAATATATTCGTTTTTAAATCAATACCAATTTGCTATATGCTTGGAATGATACACATATATACACCTTTGAATTAATTGTGAAGAATCAATGGTGATACATACACACTCTAGTGTGCAATATCATGTATCGTTGTAGCCAATGGATTACACCAACACCTCATGCATTTTACATTAATCTGAAATACATTTACATAAAGTTTCACCATCATCTATTTGTTGTTGTGTACTACTGTCTACATTTTGTACAAGATCGCTTCCTTCTCAATGTTCTTCAAGTGTATGTATGGTCTCAAGCTATCAACTACCAAATGGAACATTATGATAACATCTTAGAAAGCTAAATGTGCAAGGATTTTCTCATTGGAGTTCTATAGGCCGAGAAATGAATCATTCAAGGTGATTGTGTATGCATATTATTAATCTCATGAAAAGTCGACATCACATTCCTAACTTCTTAATATTTCTCTTAACATAAATACTCAAAATTATTTTTATACCTTATTATAGCTTGCATGTCTTCTCAATGTACAAGACCGCTTGCATGTTTTCTCTTAACATAAATACTCAAAAATATTTTTATACCTTACTATAGCTTTGAGCATCTAAATTGTACCATCATCCTAAAATATAAGGTTTTATACTTATTGTCAAATTTTGTATCAATTGTATTTGGAAAAGACTTTATCCTTTGCAACAAAGTACTCTAATTAATTCTAGGTATCTCTGGTAAGCATAGGAGGTCCACATATCCGAATCATGAACTTTGTAGATCTAGAACAAGATTTTTGGAAGACCATCTCATCTTTAAAGTCTAGCACCACCTTCTCACGTGGATTAGCACCAAGCACTACCTTTTAGGCTACTCCATTAGCCCATATTGTTTGATGCAATTGCTTATCTATGTTTGATTTTCTATTATTAACAACTTTGATGAGAAACATATATAGAACTCTATTGGAGCTCTCAACTTGACCACTTGAATATTTCGAGTACCACTTTAGAAGCTTCTTAAAAACTGGTGCACTCTCTCCGTTTCCTTGACTTTTAGAAGACTCCCAAACTTCTTGAACTAGTTCTTCATCTATAGGTTGAGAAAGAATGGGAGATGGTGAAGGTTGTCATAGCGGCATATAAAATGGAGCTTGTGTAGGAGTGATTTCAAATTTATCCTTTCCTTCATCTTTATGTACCTAAGTAGGGCATTGAGAAGGTTGATCGCCCCTTGTATGACTCAATATAGGATCTAAATTTCCTTTTAAAAATTCATAATTATCTTGCAAAGTAAACATCTAACTTCTATTTCTTTTCATAAATATGATGCGCAAGAATGTAAGCACTCCACTAGAGTAAGATTCAACTTGTTTCTAAAACATAGAGTTTATAAAGTTTTCTTTCAACACCATAAGAAAAAAAATAGCAAATCATTGTCTATTACAAGAAAAAAATAGAAGTTGCCTATTTATTTTTTCAAAAATCGGCCATGCTAATCTTTCCAAGTTACCTACCCCTTCAAAGGAAATTATGAAGTTATGGCATCCATGATTTGGTCACATCAGTAATACAACTCTCAAGCATAAGAAGGATAAAGTTATAATTGGAAATTTTCCAAATTTTTCTTTGCAACATAATGCAAACTCATATGAAGGAAGTATTGAAGTGAAGTTATATAGACTAGTACTCACGAAGCATGGATTTATTTTTGCTACCAAAAAATTATAAATTATTCATTTTGATGTGAATGGAATCTTTATATGGTCAATGATATTTCACCAACATTAGTGATAGTTTTTCATTATATTCCTTCGTATTTGGTTTATAAACAAATTCCAAAGTTTGTGCTACTTTTGACAAATTTGTACTTATTGATGAAAATGAAGATGTATCTAAATTCATATTTTGATAAATTATTGAGGAGGAGAATACTGCATGTCTAATGAATTCAATTCATATTTGGAAGACAAAGATATTTCGCATAAAACTACTATATCTTATACTCGAGAGAAAAATGTTGTTACAAAGAGAAAGAATCGTACAATTTTTTCAAATCTCATGTATTATGTTACCTTCAAGGTATGATTCAACCATTTTGTTGGTTTGATTATACTCACACACCTAATCACAATCTCAATAGGTCTCAAACAAAATATTTAAAGGTGATTACACCTTATAAAGATTATTATGGTAAGTACATTAGTGTAAACGACTTCAAAGTTTTTGGTTGTCCCCTGTATGTTCACATTGAAAAGAATGGTCATGGCAAGGTTGATGATAAAGCTATCAAAACTATTTCTATTGGTTATGGTGTTTGAAGAAAAGTTCATAGATTCTATGTTCTCGAGAATAGGGGGTGTTACTCACATAGAATGCTTCCATTGCTAACAATCATATTGAAGATAAAAGAAATATAAGTTTTAAAGTTTATTCAAGACATAGTTATGCATTTTCAGAAAGGAATTTACAAGGAGGGTGATCTAGAACTCTAAACAAAAAGTTAGAAAGATCAATTAGATCATGTAAATTATGCAAACATTTTTGAAAATCATGACATTCTTGCTCTCAATCAAGTTGAAAATGAACATGCTAGTGTTCAAGATGCATTACGTAGTCTTGTGTAAAAAAACAATGCAAGAAGAGATTGATTGTACTCATAAGAATCAAAGTTCAAATATTTGTGGGTTATCTAAAGGAAAGAAAGCTACTCGTGTTAGGATCAATAGAAAATTTGATGGTCTATTGATAGGCATAAACCAAGGTTAGTTTTCAAAGGTTATGCACACAATAAATTTATAAACTATGATGAAACTTTTGCACCTACTTCTCAAATCAATGTTGTATTATCCTTAGTGTATTCTCTAGTCCAAAAGAACACCAGTTTGATTTAAAAAAAACATTCATTGATAAACATCGACATGAGGATGTCCACATTCAATAATTATAGGGTTTTGAATTGAAAAGTAAAGAACATGTTTTTTACAAGTTAATCAAAGATCATCATGGTTTGATGCAAGCATCTTCTTAAAAGTAGAATCATTTATATCTTATTTCCATTGGTTTTATTAACTCAAAAGCTACTCCTGCTCTCTATGCCAAGTCAAAGGCAAACGTATTTGATATAGTGATCATTTATATTGATGACTCCCAAAGATTGAGATCTACCACTTCATAATTCAAAGTTTAAGGAGGTATTTGATGCTAATGGTCTTGGTTCTTTACATTAATATCATGGAATTGAGTTCATTCACAGGATAATTTTATTTATATGGCACATCAAAAGTATATTGAGAAACTTCTAAGAAGGTTTGATAATGATAGATTTTAAACCTATGCAAACTCCTATGCATGTTAATATGTGTTTACAAGGAAAAAAACTTTCACATCCTTTTGTTGGTGTAATTCACAAGCCTACACATTTGGTTTGATGGATGCATTGAAGTCTATACACCTATGGATAAGCATAGGAACTATTGCTAGTGGTTTATTACCACTTTATCTCCTTGTAAAAGTCAAATTGACTTGGAATCTTTTGTAATCACCTACCAAAAGGATTCGTGGAAAAATTTAGCTCTTTGATTGAAGGAATATCTCCTAGGATATAGGAGCTTGATCATAGGGAGCCAAAAGTTTGAATTTGAATTCAAATTTTTACTCATTCTCTATAAAAATGGGCATGGAAAAGTCGCAGGTAGAACTCATCACTCTCGAGCTTCTCATTACTGATTCTGAGTGTGTGTGAGGCCTACACTCTAGCCCACACCTATCTAAACCATTAGGCAATGATTGTTCATTCCAATGGATTTGTATACAAATGTTCATTAATACATACATTCACATTGTTCATTTCTGAGTTCTCTATCATACTACTCAAAAGTCTGTCAACTTGTGAATATGTCGGTCAATTCTTCACCACATTCAATGATCTAAAGCTTGTTGGATTCAGCTTAACGTTCTCTACATACTATCAAAGTTTGAAGAGATTCTATTTAGCCATTTCAGAGGAATACGCATCGAGGTGATCACTGGTCAATGTCTGCTACAGTCCTAAAAAATCGGGGGTATAACTTTACGTGCTAAATTGATTTCTCTTAGCATAGTTTATCTTTTTACATCATTCCACTTGGAATAGTTATCTTGCTAAGCTAATTAGATACCCCTAAAAAGGAAGTTTCCCAATTCCTACTGTGCTGGTCATACTGAGCAAAAGATCCAACAGGTGTCAAGACATAAATAGAAGGTTTTCTTGAGATTGTGAGTTTCAAAGTTATCTATTTTGGTTAAATCATTGCACACATTACTTCCAAAGTACCTAGGCCATCTTATGGTGTCATTGGAAATCTAAGAAGGTCCAGTTATCAAGTCTAAAGCAAAGGAGGGCTGGTATAAAGCAGGTTTTGGCATTACCTACTCAATCTCTTGGAGTGTCCATCCATCTTTCCCAACAGTGGTATCAGAGCAAATTAAGGTAAAATGGGAGATGGTTTTCCTTCATTTATTGATAAATTGGACAGGAACAACTATCAGGCATGGTCTCTAAGGATGAATACCTACTTACAAGGAAGGATTCTCTATGGATACATCTCAGGAGATGAGGAATTGCCCTCATTCAAAACAAGAGGATTGCCAACAAAGGAAGAACATGAAAAGCTCAACACATGGTGTGCTAAGGATGCATTGGCAAGGTCTTATTTACTCAACTCCATCTCTGATTTTCTTTTGCAACATATTAGAAATTGTAAGACATCCCAAGAGACTTGGGAAACCTTGTCATCTTATTTTTCCTCCAACACAAGGGCTAGGAAAAATCAGTTGTGGATTGAATTCACAACATTAAGGAAGCAACCTAAGCAAGCTGTTTCAGAATTTGTGACTAAGATTAAAGATGTAGCAGATCAATTAGCAAGCATATGAGAAGAGATTGAAGAAGAGCAGATTGTAAGGCAAGTGATCAATGGGATCAAGGCTGATGACAAATGGGAAAGCTTCACCACTGCCATGGACCTTTACATGGACATGCGAATTCTAGATCTTACAAATCTCATGGGACAATTGTTCACTCATGAAGCAAAGCTCAACAAGAATGGAGATACATCCAAAGGTAATAACTCTTCTGCCCTATATACAGATAAAAAGTCTAAAGATAAAGGCAAAGCAAGAAGGTGGAAGATGAAGGCTCTACCTCCCAAGCCAACTATGCAGGGAGAGGTAGATCATCAACAGGAAGGGGCAAAGGAGGTAAGCAAGGTAGGGGGAGATCCTATAACTCCTCACCATGCAACATTTGTGGTTTCTCAAATCATACTACAGATGAGTGTTTCAGGAATTACAAGAATCAGAGAGGAAGAGGATACCAAAGAGGTGGATACTCAGAGACAAGAGGTAGATTTAATCATCACCAAGGCTACAACAACAACGACAACAACAATTATAACAATAATTGCAATGGCAACTACCAAGGAGGATTCAAATCCAGAAAAGACTACAACAACTACACAGAGGAGTAGGATGACTCTCTTTTGATCATGAACATGACTTCAAACTCAGGTACAAATGATGACCACCTATTCTACATTGACTCAGGATGCTCAAATCATGTAGCTGGTAATGTAGCATTACTCTCTGATCTTGAGGAACCAAAAGGTAAGCATCAAGTCCAAACAAAAAGAAAGCACTCAGTAGTTAAAGTTGTAAATGTTAAGACTTGTGATGGAAATCAGAATTTGTTGAGCAGAGTACTCTATGTACCAACCATTACAAAAAATCTGATGAGTGTTGGATAGATTGTGGAGAAAGGTTTGCAGGTTAGATTCAATCAATATGGAGCATTTGTGGAAGATCCAAGGCATGGGTTCAAGAGGATTGCTAAAGGAGAAAAATCAGGTAGACTTTTCACTTTTGAGTTAGAAGACACAAAGAATATTGCATTATACAGTTATAAAGATCAAACACTTTCAGAGCTTGAAATTTGGCACAAAAAATTAGGAAATATAGGAGAAAGAACCTTGAAGCAAATATGCAGGGACCAATGTGTGCTTGGAATACCAAATGTATCCAAGCAACATATGATTTATAAGTGTGGTGCTTGTCAATTTCGGAAGTCTCACAGGTTACCCTTCTCAAGGAAAGGTTACATGCATGAAGACTACCTAGATCTTGTTCATACAGATGTATGGGGACCAAGCAAAGGTCCCTCAGTCTCAGGATCAAGGTACGATGTATCTTTTATTGATGATTATAGCAGGTGGACTGTATTATACTTCATGAAGCACAAGAGGCTAAGGTCAGATGCAGGAGGTGAGTACTAATGAATTTGAAAACTTCTTGCAAGACAGAGGTATCAAAAGAGAAATAACCACAAGGTATTCTCCTGAACAGAATGGGGTAGCTGAGATGAAGATACTATCAACCTTGAAGATATCAAGGCATGGAAGTCCAAGGGTTAAATGAAGATGAAGAAGCTTGAAGACATACCTGAATCTTCAACTCAATCAATCAGAAGATCACAAAGAGAAAGCAAAAAACCTATCGGATATGGGTATGATACATCTCTTGTTACTAAACACTTTGTCTATCTTGCCAAAGATTTATCAATTGAAGAACTAGGGTCATATGAAGAAGCCATAACCAAGACAGAATGGAAAGAAGCTATGAATGAGGAGATTGAAGCACTCAAGGAAAGTGATACATGGGAGTTAGTACCAAAGAAGGACTCCATGAAGGTAATAGGATTCAGATGGATCTATAAGCTTAAAAGAAATTCTGATGGCACAATTAATAGGTACAAAGCCAGATTGGTAGCCAAGGGTTTTGCACAAACCCAAGGCATTGACTATTAGGAGACATTCTCACTTGTGGCCAAGATGCCAACTATCAGAGTGTTGGTAAGTGTGGCTGCATTAAAAAATTGGAATATGTACCAATTGGATGTCAAGAATGCTTTATTGAATGGATGAATTTCAGAGGAGGTATATATGTCACAACCTCCTAGCTATGAGGACCCTAAGAAGGTTACATATGTTTGCAAATTAAAAAAGGCTTTATATGGATTGAAGTAGGCACCTAGGGCATGGAATTACAGGTTAACTACATACCTCCAAGACCAAGGTTTTGTCATGAGCAAGGCAGATACTTCTCTATTCATGAAGAGAAGTAATACAGAGGTAATATACCTTTGTGTTTATGTTGATGACATCATACTTACAGGTAATGATGTCAATGGAATCAGACAAATCAAGAGCCACATGATGAAGGAGTTCAAGATCAATGATCTTGGTCTATTGAAGTATTTTCTTGGGCTTGAGTTAGTCTATACTAACTCAAGAATATACATTACTCAGAAAAACTATATACAAGACATGTTGAAGAAGTTTCACTTGCAAGATGCCAAAGCAGCAAGCACTCCAATGGAGGTAAACTTAAAATTAAGTGCCCATGAAGGTGATGAAGTTAATGACATTATAGGTTATCAAAGTATGGTGGGTATCTTGAACTATGCTACCTTAACAAGGATAGATATTGCATATGGAGTTAGTGTGCTAAGTCAGTTTATGCACAAGCCAAGGATACCTCACTTAGAGGCTGCCAAGAGAATCTTGAAGTACCTCAAGGGTACACAACATCATGGTTTGTATTTTCCTTACACTTCAGACATTGATATCAAGATCTATTCAGATGCAGATTGGGCAGGATGCAAGGATGATAGGAGGAGCACTTCTGGATACATTTCTTTTATAGGTGACAAACGAATTTCATGGTCTTCAAAGAAGCAACCTATTGTTGCATTGTCTTCTATAGAAGCAGAGTATAGAGGACTGGCTAATGCCACACAAGAAGCCATTTGGATTAAGCTTTTGTATACAGAATTGGGTTTATATACTAGGTCACCAATCATCTTTGGAGATAATACAAGTTCACTTCACCTTGCAGCTAATCCTATCTATCATGCTAGGACCAAGCATATAGAGGTCGATTACCATTATGTGAGAGAGAAGTTGTTAAGCAAGGACATTCAACTAACCTATGTATCAACCAACATGCAATGTGCAGATTTGTTGACTAAAGCTTTGGATGGAACCAAACTTTGCAGATTCAAAGCAATGATTGGATTACATGATATACATGAAGATTGAAAGCCAAAATGTTTGGCTTGAGGGGGAGCTGTTGGTGTAATTCACAAGCCTACACATTTGGCTTGATGGATGCATTGAAATCTATCTATACACCTATGGATAAGCATAGGAACTATTGCTAGTGGTTTATTATGACTTTATCTCCTTGTAAAAGTCAAACTGACTTGGAATCTTTTGTAATCACCTACCAAAAGGATTCGTGGAAAAATTTAGCTCTTTGATTGAAGGAATATCTCCTAGGATATAGGAGCTTGATCATAGGGAGCCAAAAGTTTGAATTTGAATTCAAATTTTTACTCATTCTCTATAAAAAATGGTCATGGAAAAGTCACGGGTAGAACGCATCACTCCCGAGCTTCTCATTACTGATTCTGAGTGTGTGTGAGGCCTACACTCTAGCCCAAACCTATCTACACTATTAGGCAATGATTTTTCATGCCAATGGATTTGTATACAAATGTTCATTAATACATACATTCACATTGTTCATTTCTGAGTTCTCTGTCATACTACTCAAAAGTCTGTCAACTTGGGAAGTGCATATCTCGGTCAATTCTTCACCAACTTCAATGATCTAAAGCTTCTTAGATTCAAATCAAAGTTTTCTACATACTGTCCAAGTTTGAAGAGATTCTATTCAGCCATTTCAGAGGAATACGCGTCGAAGTGATCACTAGTCAATGTCTGCTACAGTCCTAAAAAATCGGGGGTATAGCTTTACTTGCTAAATTGATTTCTCTTAGCACAATTTATCTTTTTACATCATTCCACTTGGAATAGTTATCTTGCTAAGATTATTAGATACCCCTTAAAGGAATTTTTCCAATTCCTACTCTGCTGGTCATACTGATCAAAAGATCCAGCAGGTGTCAAGACATAAATAGAAGGTTTTCTTGAGATTGTGAGTTTCAAAGTTATCTGTTTTGGTTCAATCATTGCACACATTACTTCTAAAGTACCTAGGCCATCTTATAGTGTCATTGGAAAGCTAAGAAGGTCCACTTATCAAGTCTGAAGCAAAAGAGGGCTGGTATAAAGCAGGTTTTGGCAGTACCTACTCAATCTCTTGGAGTGTCCATCCATCTTTCCCAACACCTTTTTATGCTACTATTTAAAGTCAAGTGGTTGGATTCTTGATTCCTAAATTCTAACCTTGAATATTGTTTTATTCATTTTAAGTTAATGGCTGAGATATTATGTCCATAATTTAGTTCAAATAAATGGCTTAAATTAGGAATTATGTTAGAGCTACATCTTAATTATATCCATCTATAAACCATTTTTTTATCACATCTATTATTCTTTGTACAAGAGATATAAAAGCTACATTTGAAGAATTTATCTCTTGATATTTCAAGATGAATATCAACAAAAGATATGCAAGAGAATGATGAGGCTATGGTGTCATCATCCAAAGACATGATGAAGAAGAAAGAGACTAAGAAGAAGATAAGGAAGAACACTCATTAGTCAAAGAAGGAAAATAAATCACATTCCTCTAAGTCTTCAACCACATCTTCTTCAAATCCTACTTCAACTTCTTCATGTACAACTAAGGATTAACCTATTTTATCCACATATAAACCTAAAAAGGGCATCTACCATTATTTCAAGAAGCCAAGTCATCATATTGCATAGTGTAGAATTTTTTATTAATGAACAAAAGAGAGCTTTAGATAACAATGGTGATGAGGTATCAAAAGTATAAATCTTGTTATGAAGAAGATACTTTCACAGGTGTTAGTATAGAAGAAATGTCCTTTGATCAAGCAATATTTAACCTTATGGCAAAAAATCCTTTAGACTTTTTATTGTCAATCTACTAAACATATGAGATGTTTCAAGAAGGTATTTTTATTACTTACTAATTATATAGCAAGAAGAGTTATTGCAGATGGTCATGATCTAGATGTTGTTGGTGCAAGGAAACTCATGCTTAAACCACGGGTAGGTGGTAAGTTCATTAATTCTAATTTCTTTACATACCAAAGATAAAGAAGATTTTTTTCTCTTTGTCAAAAATTCTAACACATCGTTATAAGCTGATTCTTAGGAGGGATTCATGTCAAATCCTTACACTTGATAAAGAGCTTTGTAAATCACAAGGTGAAGAAATAAGTAGCATGTTTGTTTTGTAAAAAATCATCCATGTTAATGTTGATAGGTCATCTACCTCTCTAAAGGAAATTATGAAGCTAAGGCACGCAAGATTTAGTCATATCAGTTATAAAACTTTCAAGTATATGAAGGAAAAATGTATAATTTTGCAACTTTTTCTTTACTAGATGATAGAGATTCATGTGAAAGATGTCGTGAAGGGAAGTTACATACACTACCATTACAGAAGCATGGATTTATAATAGCTACTATAAATTTTCAGATCATACATTCACATGTGAATCAACCTATGAAAGCATAATCTTTACATGGTCATAGGTAATTTTTCACTTTTATTGATGAACTTTCAAGATATTGATGGGTTTTGAGAACCATACACTTCATGAAATGGAATTTATTATGGTATCTTTGAAGAAGCTTTCACCAAAGACTTGATTTGATGGTATTCACTTAGCTAATCACATTCTCAATAGGCCTTAAAAAAGGTTTAAAGGTGATTACACATTGTGAGGTATATTATAATAACAAATCATACGTCAGCTACTTCAAGGTGTTTGGTTCTCTCTCTTACGTTCACTTTGAAAAGCAAGATTGTAGTAAGCTCTATAGGAGAAGGTTTTGTCGCTTCGTATATCAACGAAGTACCCTATTTTTTGTTATTCTATTTGAAAGCATAGGTTGTTTTTCTTATAGACAATATTATATCTCTCCATATTAGAGATGTAAAGCCAGCTAGTATGTTATGGTGGTAGGATTGGTCTAGAAAGAAGTGGAGGTAGTTCCAAAAGAGACACTTTGAGTTTTTGTTGCAATAGAAGCTGTAGGGTTACTTTGAGATATAGAGATCGGTGGTGAAGGATAAGGAGGACCACGAGTATGAGAGACACGTGTCCTAGGAACACCATTTGCAAAGACGAGAAGATCATGATGAGTGAAACTCTATTGGGCATCTACTTCAAGAGGGTAATTTCCTCTATTTTCTCATCTTCATACATGGGTAGTGTTAGTTGAGCGAGACACTTAAACATGTGTATGTCCAAGTGGTATGGAGCTTGGTCTATAGGTGGTCGAGTAACCTAAAATGACTTGTTGGTCGCAGAAGCAAACTACACCTTAGGAACACACCCAACATGGATTACTTTTCTTATGTACATAGTCTTTGTTATTGAAGGTAAACTTTTCGGACCTTTCTTGCTTTGTTGGAATAAGGATCATGACTAGAGTTGCAAAGTACACCTTAGGAACACACCCAACATGGATTACTTTTCTTATGTATATAGTCTTTGATATTGAAGGTAAAATTTTCGAAGCTTTCTTGCTTTGTTGGCATTAGCATCATGACTAGACTTGCATTTTATGCGAGCTCTTTGCCTTGATTCTCTTTGGCTTATTATTCCATATGATAGGCTCCCATTTTATCTACTAGTTACTCTCATTCAATCTTGATTACTATGATTTTTGAAAGGCTTGAATCTCTAAGCTCTCTGTCCAATGACACACTATCTACACTCATCTTGTAAAATGGTGGCTCCTCGTGTTTTTGTATGTGAAAAGGTGACATAAAATCTACTTGGATATCAAGACTAGGAACTATATAAATCCTTGGTCTTTCTTTTTCTTTCTCACTCGCTTGAAGTCTTTTAAGTACTCCTAATAGAGCCTATAAAACGTTTAGAAACGGAGACACTACTTAATGGAGGCACTTCTATGAGCTTTCGTGATCCAAAAAACATGCACACGCCCATTTAATACGAAAAATACTCCGCATATAATGTCATGATCTCTCTCATCACTTTCGCTCTCTAGATGACTTTGTAAATTCATATTGCTACCTTGGTATACGGATATGGTAGAAAACTAAGTGCTACCTTGCCCATTAATTTTTATCCTTTCTTGAATAAGTTGAAGAATCACACTTGCAAGAAAATAAACCACATTTTTATATTCAACGTTGCAATTTATTATGATAATGTCTTTTGTTGTGCAATGATTCGTTATAATTGCTAAATAATGTCTATAATAAAGTTTGGAAATCCCCTCTCCATAGAGCCTTTCACTCTTCAAATGTGACTAGGTTTCAAGTTTCACTTGGAGGTCTTTAGTACCCCTTATATTGGAATAAGCTATTAAATCTCCCTTGACTCCATACTCTCATCAAAAGGTTAGTGTCAAAATATAATCTTAAAACAATTCAAAGTGACCTTTTTGAAGAGCCATGAACCTCAAAAACTTGATAACTAGGCAAAATGTATCTCAAATGAGGCTATTACTTCAATAATTTTAACTCCTTTCTAAATGTGTAGGTACTCCTCATTCTAAACATATGATCAATCTTGGCATGTATAGTCTCATCCTTTTCCAAAGGAACTTGGAGCTTACTCCTTTGGAAGAGGATATGCACCTCAGATATTCATGAGGATAAAGGAAAAATAAGAATTGACAAAGAGGAGAATGAGGTAAAGGTATGTAGGAAATCATTATGTTTGTGATTCAGGGTTACCTTTGAGACATGACCAATTCAAATGATTAGGCCCATCGAAACTTCTCTGATGAGCATAATCTCTTGCATTGATCATGGGTCTTAGAATCATAATACATACATGCTTATTTCTTTTGAAATTTTTCTATTTTTTAATAAAAATAGATGATTGCAAAAACAAAAGAAAATAAGTAGATATATCTTATGATTCCAAGACATGAGTGATGTATGTAATGGAGCCCATGAAATGTTTTTCAAGATGATCCTAATCTCTTGCAAGTTTCATGTTTAGAATCCATAAGATAAACCTTCTTATTTGCTTATTTCTTTTGAAGTCTTCTTAGTTTTTATGAGGATATTTATCTAAGAATAGGAAAAGGATCAAGAAAATATAGAAAGTAAAGGAAAAAAAAAGTTGATGTACATTCTATAATCCACTATCTTACAAAGATCAATCCAAGCTTATTCTATGTTGTGCATGGCTTTTTTGCACTAGTCTCTTTCAAGACATTGTCTAAATAAATTGGTTTTCCCATTGCCATTGTATGCATTTAAAATACTACTTCTTGATAGAATAGCCACATAATTGATATTTAGAAATGCCCAAGGAATTAGTGATTCAAGAGTTGGTTACTTTCCTTGCTACTCCAATAACTTGTTAGGCAACTGTTAGAGGTAAAAAACTTAGTGGTTATAGGAGGAAAAAGTAAAACTTTCAATCATGTCAAACTTTTTGAAAAGCTTAATAGTCAATAATCCCCTTGAATGTTTCCTTTGAATAAAATTCTAAATTTCTATATGTGAAAATAACCACTTTAACATTTAGAAGTCAAAATCACGAAGCGTTGTTCTAGTTCCTTACTATGTAAATCTTTATTGGATAAACATCTACATTTGTCCATATTTGTTTTTTCTTTGTCAATATAATTCTTCCAATTTTGAAGGTTGAAGATCTATTCAACATAGCTTTCTTTCTCTTTTGTTTTTTTTTTTTTTGCATACTCCTGACTTCGTAGAACATTGATATGGAACTTACCACAAACAGTTCTACTCCTTGAAAGCTCACTCAAGGTCATTGGATTGAGGTTCTCCATGAGCAGTACTTCATGAAGAAGAGAAAAGACACTATCATAAAGATCTATTTTGAAAAATAGAGTATAAAAGTAGAACACATCCTTGAAGCACAATATATAGCTTGAAGAATAAGAGGGAGTAGTAAAAAGTCACCAAAGCTCTGATGGACACAAGCTTTGATGTACATCGCTTTTCATGTTTTTTTACACAAACTTTCTTTCTCTTCAATGAGCCTCCAAGGGAATTTTAAGAGATGACTTGACAAGCTTGATTTAGACTAAGCACAACTAATGAATATCCTTACATAGCTCTTTTTGTTTGCCGTAATGGAAAAGCACCAAAGACTATGTGACCGCACAATTGATTTTCATTCAATATAAACCACCACACCTGGTTATATATTCTGATATGAAATGAAACTTTTAAATACAATAAACCACCTCCAAGTTGAAGCACTCAAAAAGACCTCACAGGTATCAAGATAAAGAACTAGAAAACTAAACTCAGAGAATCATTCTTTTAATGAGATTTGTCAACACAAGTGACTTGCTCTTTTAAAATTGGACATCATTACTTTTACCCCAATTTTTAAGCTTCTTTTTTCTTCATGCATGTGTGAGCATTTCACATCTTATTACTACTCAATAGTTCAATCCACATGCCTAAGAAAAAACTTTCGAGCTTGTATTCAGCGTGATATGCATTTATGTGTGTTTTGATAGGACGGATCAAAATGTGCTTTTCTGAGTCACCTAGTACAGAAAAGTTTGGATTTTTTTTTAATAAAGGTAAACGTATACATATATATATATATATATATATATATATATATATATATATATATATATATATATATATATATATATATATATATATATATATTGTGTGTGTCTATCAACTTCTCATCTGTAAAAGGTCATACATAAGTCTCTCTTTCTCTCTCTATAAGAGACTTGTGTACGACATTTTACAGATGAGAAGTTGATGATAAGCTCGTATGATCAGAATAGAATGCCACGAAAATCACCCCTCAGTAGCATCCTCATCATTTCAATGCACGAGGAAGAACAAGGACACAAAATGTGAACGTACTTTTTTTATTGATGTTCTGGGATATTCTCATCTTGTGCGCATGTTTTTGTGTATTGATGATTGGATATGAATGCCTATACGTCTTAGGGATATGGTGGCCACTTTGAACTCTTATGGGATATTCTCCTCTTCTGCGCATGTTTTTGTGTATTGATGATTGGATATGAATGCCTATACTTCTTAGGGATATGGTGGCCACTTTGAACTCTTATGTCGTTTCTGTATTAATCTTGAAGACTTGTACGTTTTCATCCTTGCCTTGGACGACTACTTTAGTCGTATAAAAATAGACAAAGAAGGAAAATAAACATTCTTCTGTCTTCAACCACATCTTCTCCAACTTCTAGTTCAACTACCTCATCTAGACCTAAGGATAAACCTACTTTATCAATTTATAAACCTAGAAAAGGAATATAATGGTATGGAAAATTAGACTAGAGATGATACAAGAGATCCCACAACCCGGGATCATGGGTAGGAAACAAGATATCTCAGTCACAAGAATTCCCTTCAAGGATATGAACTAGATACAAGAAATAACGTGAAAAGATCTCGTACTACAAGATTACAATGGGACAAGAAAAGATGTCCATGATACAAGACTAGACAAGACTGGAGTAAGAGACAAGACTAGAACGTGAAAGTACTTACTTGGTGATCATGAGCCCTTGAGCTCCCAAGACTGGCATTGGAAAGACAGAATCAATGTGTCCCACCCCTCCTCGTATAGCTTTTCAAGGGCAGTTACGAGTTGAGGATGTCATTGATGATGTCATCAATTGGAAACAGGACCTCCGAGTGTCAGAATTCTACAAATAGACAATCGATCTTGGGGTTTTGCACCTTCCGAACGCAATGGAAGCATTAGTTTGTCCAAAATCATAACCAAACATGAGATATAGGAAATCCACATGGAATCTAAGGTTTAAGATGGTTTTCTTTGTGACCATGATAGTTGATTCTCTGGATTCCAACAAACTATCCCCCTTCAATTTCAATTCAACAATCACTTGTAAAAGTCTTAGAGATCTTGAAGACTGTATATAAGGACTCCAAAATTCATGCATAATACATTGAAGCTATATACATACACTTTTGTTCATCATTGTGTTTCTCCTTCATTTCTTTACACCACCATCTTTAACAAGAGTTATATTACAGGAGCTAGTTCTCTCTCTAAAAATCTCCAAATTGAATGAATGGGCATTAATTTGAAACTATCACTCTCTAAACTCTATAAACAAAGTTTGAGAGCATTTGTATTAGTAGATTTGAAGAAATCTGCAATTTTAGCTCTCCACATCTATCTCTGCACAATCTTGAAAAATTCGGGACGCCTTTGTTCAGTTTTAAGTTTATTCGAGGAGCATGGCAATTGACCCCTCAGTACCATCCTCATCAGTATTTCAATGCACGAGCAAGAACAATGACACAAAATGAGAACATACTTTTTTTTATTGATGTGCTAAGTTGGGACCATGCTAGTTGAGATCTCCTCCTCTTGTGCGCATATTTTTGCGTATTGATGGAACATATGAATGTCCACATTTCTTATGTAGTTGATAATCTTTTGAACGTGGGCTATGGCGGCCCCTTGGAATCTCACTCTGGCTTTTCCTGGTGAAGGCTTTCTCTTTCGGCTATGGCTATGGATTTTCCTGGTGAAGGTTGAAAGTTGCATCGCGTGTGGTTCCCATCACATAGTCCATTATTCTTAATCTTTGACACTCTGACTACTTAAGAAAGGAGGCTTGGAGCCATGTTTTAGTTGGCCCTCATGTCGCTTCTGTATTGACCTTGAAGCAGTCAATCGATTTGGCCTTCAACTCATCCTTGCTTGCGTTGTCATATGAATCTACGCACTCGTAGACAACTACTTCATCCAGTGCATGGGAGCTGCATGGGGTCATATCCAAATTTTATGGTCGAGTTCATTCAAGCCCAAGGAGAGCAAGTTATGAGACCGAGTTCTTAAAATACTCAAAACAAGTTATGATGCTCTGAATGGCCTGAACTTGGACAATAAATTGTACACATGCCCTGGACCATAATATCATTCAATAGGGCCAGCTTTGCCCCACATGATTGAGAATGTCGAGTTGATAGTCAGTAATTTTATGGGTCAACCTATATACTTTGAAAAAAATGGTCAACGACTTTGTGTTTCAATAATCACAATTTAAAAGCAGTCTTCTCTCGAATATACGGTCTACATGCCGATGTCATCTGCATAGCATCTCCCATATGTAAACTACGTGATCGATGTCTTCCAAGTGTGTGATCAATGTCTGCCCCTAATGATTCGCATTAATCCATTCATGGGAATCTTATCTTGCATGCTGGATGAAGGAAGTATTGGACAACTTATGGCTAGTAGATGATTCCAGATTGCAAAGTTGAGCGCAATCTTGACCATGGAGTTTCATATTTTGATATCATCTTTTTTGATATTGTTGATCACTGTTAGCACTAAATAGTAAAGACATTGCCAATTAGCCTAGAGATAGATGTGTTTGTAGATAAGGAAGAGTCTACCTATAAAGAAATAGCACAAAAGATCTCGAACTTAATTATACTCTCATTACTATTATATATTTTCAAACTTTTCTCTAAAATGATACATGAGGGAGCTATTATAAAAACAACCCATTCCCTCACTTCATGAGGAATTTTCCCTATGTTAATAATGAGATCTTCTTTTTACAAAATCTATGCATAAGTCTTGCTCTCTGTCTCTGTCTCTCTCTCTCTCTCTCTCTCTCTCTCTCTCTATATATATATATATATATATATATATATATATATATATATATATATATATATATATATATATATATGTATATATATGTGTGTGTGTGTGTATATATATATATATATATATATATATATATATATATATATATATATATATATATATATATATATATATATATATATATATATATATATATATATATATATATATATATAGTTATATAGTTATATAGTATGATTCTTTCATGTTCTCTCTCTCTCTCTCCATGGTATGATTATCTCATGTTCCACAAGTGTTAATCACACTATAACTCCTTTTTCTATGAAGAGTTCTTTAGTTCTTTAGTGCTATGAATGCAAACTTGTGAAGCACAATAGCTTTAACTAAACGTGTGAACCAACTGTGAGAATTTCTTTAATTTTTTATTACATTTTTAGTTCTCTTTAGCTTTGTTTTGAGCGTTCATATGCATGATTCAATAAAACAAGAAATCGTTGTAACCTAATAGCTTATGTGAACAATTTTGCTCCTGGATTTGATGATCATCGATCATTGAGCCAATCGTAGATAAATAGTTGTAATGATCGATCATTGATAATCAATCAAGGGTTCTTGATCATGTGATGGGGGTCATGAATGTTTGTTTCATAAGAAGTGTTCCAATCATGTGATCAATGTCAAATCATTGTGTAAACTTTGGTTTGATCATGTCCATGATAGTAAAACGCTTGGGTTAGGTCTTTGGAATTCGATGAACGAAAACATTACATGGACTTTGATGACAACGATCCAAACAATTACATCAATATAAGTGATTATTTTGTTTTCGATTGACATAGAGAGAGAGAGAGATCTAGAGAAACATAAAGAGAGAGAGAGAAAGAGAGAGACATATACATATACATACACACTCACATATGTATACACACACATATGTGCATACACACATGCATATCCATACATACACACATGCATACACACATACACACATATATGCATACACACACGCATATGCATACACACATGCATATGCATACACACATATGTGCATACAGACATACACATGCATATGCATACACACATACACACATGCATATGCATACATACATACACACACAAATTGCATATACATACACATGCATATACATACATACATACACACATGCATATGCATACCTTTATTTCATATTTTTAGAAAGGCCTTAATTTTATATAACCAAGGAAGAGAATTTTGTATGGTTGTCGACCAATAAGATTACTTTTGTAGCATTTTTCATAGATAGAATTTTATAGAACTCCCAAATGGTTTAAGGAAGAATCGATTATGATAAGGTCCAATTAAATTAGTGTATATGATAAATTAAGTGACAATTATAAGTCTATTTTTCCATTCTATGTATCTTTGACTTACGAATAAAAGAGACCCCTTCGCCTATAATACAAAAAATCATGCATGGCCGACTCCTCTCATCTCTCTCTCTCTCTCTCTATGATGTACTATGCCTTCTATGCCAAATTTCCATATTTCACTTCAAAAATGGATACACTTAATTCCTCAACTACATACATTCTTTTCAACTATTGTTGTTCCTGCCAATGCAAACTAGTGCAACTGGGTGAAAAATTTGCTTTTGGAGGGAAGGACGGGGGTTCAACCCCTACTAATGGTGCTTGGCATGTAATGGACCTTACACCAACTTTACACCAACTTCAAACCTAGTCTACTTTACACCTTCGAACCATCAATCATTGTGTCACCTTGGGGCAGCCTACTAAGTTTGACCCACGTTTTGTGAGATATAGAAGGTCTCGTGGATATGATGCCCCTTCACATGCACAACTATTCTTTCAATCAATTCAAGCAAGGGAGAGTAAGCTTCAACCAAACTTCCAAAAAAAGTATTTTTACACACACAGTTAAGTGCACACTTTGACTTACCTTTAAATTTGATGTGTGTTAAAGACATTAATCGAACTGACTCTGGATGCTTCATTTTATCTCTGACTATCGACTATGTTTATGTCTTTGAGGCTCATCATCAATAACTTTATCTTTAACACGAAAGTCTCTCCAGCATAATGAAACCACATAACCAATATAACGTTCCAAGTAAACATCTTCATATGCAGAAGATCAACAGCAACTTTTTGCTTGTTTTGCAAATTATACTTGAACTCATCATTCTGATGAACCAATATCCAATGTGTGCCTTCCATCATGTAAGCGAAAATAAGATGCGATGAGAATGTAAAAGGGGTACTTCATAAAATGATGGAAGAAGTGTTTCCTACAGAAATTAACTCAGCTAAATCGTCGCTCTGCCTTTTCGTCCTTATATCTACTTCGGACACAAAGCCAAGAAACTACTCAGCATAGAGCTCGCTAACATTTCATGATTTTGCATACACCTTTGTAAAGCATTGTCTTGGGTACTTCAATTTTGGAGTTTTCCCTCTAGATCTAGAAAGAATGAGAAAGAGAGAGAAGAGGGAAAAAGAAAGAAACAAAGAAAGATAGATAGATAGAAAGAGTGAAACCAGCGCTTCTGTAAGAGAGAAAACACCCGTGAGCAGTTGATGAGAGAGAGAGAGAGAGCCCACCAGTTCTGTAAGCGATACAGAATTCATGTTATGATAGTATGGGTATGAGAGAGAGAGAGAGAGAGAGAGAGAGAGAGCCCACCAGTTCTTAGCGATACAGAATTCATGTTACGATAGTCTTATGAGAGAGAGAGAGAGAGAGAGAGAGAGAGAGAGAGAGAGAGAGAGAGAGAGAGAGAACACACCCTCTCTGTAAGCGATACAGAAACAGTTCCGTAAGCGATACATAAGTCATGTTATGATAGTATGGATGAGAGAGAGAGAGAGTACAAATGAGCAATTGATTGAAAACAATTATAGTACGAATACTCGATGAGAAGGCCGGCTTATCGGTACGACGTTTGCTTTCATGTCTTCAGACTCCAACAGTGTCGTTGAAGTCATCGCTTGCTTTTTAAAACGTTATTCCGTGTCTTGTTTTCCCATTTCAGATCGATCGCTGCAAGTATATCACATCAATCATTCGCGAGGTTGAGTCCATTTTTGGGTCAGGCTTCGTCAACAGAAACAATGAAGAAAGACAAATGGCGCCATGGCAGGATGGCTCCTTTAAAGGACGAACAAGTTCAAACAGAGAAAACAACAACATACTTCTGTGATTCACGGATGCAATGCGTGGCGTTGTGACTCCATGGTTGCTGACTCTCTTGGTCGCTTTTGCTCGTGTTTGTCTGCATGGATGTCCACGTCTGTCTTTCTCACATAATCGCGAATGAGAGATATGCCCGCCACTTGGGACTCTCTTTGTCGTAGCTTTGCTGGTGAAGATGGACCGCTCTGTCAGACAGAAAAAGCATAGGCCACACATGGTCAACAGTTCTGAAGGAAAAGACAGAGGCCACACATGGTCAACATTTTTTAAGTCTTACTTACTGGATTGAAAATGGACAATACTACAAAGCCCAAGGGCCACCATAATGTCACACATAGTCAATGCTCTTGAAAGTCAATGCTCTTCAAGCCATCTTTAAGCTGACGGTCACATTGCTTTATTGATTTCCAATTGACGTTAACCTAACCTTATAAGGGATTTTGGATAGATTCCAAATGAAGCGAATATACCTTTCTCCATCAAATCAAATGCAAAAAGTGATTATGGTGATCATGTTGATCGCTTTATGAACCACATACTTGAAGCCTCGGAGTGGATTATGAAGGTTTGTGTCTCTTAAGGCACATAATCAGCATATGGGATGCATCAAAGAATCCTCTCCTCCTTGGAGAGTGTTACCCCATTTGAAAGGACTAAAGTCCAACAATGAAAACAAGCTTGAGGAGATTCTGAGACTCAAGAGAAATCTAAATATTCATGTTCTCTCAACAAAAAGTTCTCCATTGATTGGTCTTGGATTAGATGCAAAGTAAAGTTCAATGATTTGTGGCACCTATTCATAGATAACAAGAAAGCAATCCTCATGTGGCAAATTCTCCATGGAGGCATTTGGAGAGTTCGCCAAATTTTATTGGATTTGGCAAATTCACTAAATCCAATAAAATTTTTGGTTCACTTCCATGATGCAAAGTATGTTAAAGTAGTAGAGATGACATAGGTCACCTTCTATTCTCCTACCAAAGAGTGCTAGGATTTCAAAGAGTGTCGAAAAATTCCCGATCTTGGGTCATCCGGTCATTTGGAAGCAAGCACTGCTAGACAAAGCTATGCACTTCTTTAGAACTCTCTCAAATGCATAAGAAGCCAAGCCCTCTAGAAAATCTAAAAGGAAAGATGTATGGCCAACTTTGGTGAACCTCTAAGAGAATGGCCATTACAAAAATTTAAGACTACCTAAGCATAAGAATTTCTTCTGGCTTTTAATGGGGACTTGTAAGAACTAGAAAGTATCTGATTTTTGTTGGAAAAATGATTGACTAGGGATTACAAGTCAGGTTCAATGCTGATGGGTTATATGTAGAAGAGTATAAACAGGATGGACGATTGATTGCCAAAGGAAACAAAGTGGGTAGGATTTTCACCTTAAATATGAAAATTCATGAAATGAATGTAACACCCATGTTTGCAAAAGCTATAGGAGTTATTGCTAATATAGAGATCTAACATAAACAAATTGGACATGCAAACTTGTAGAGATCTAACATAAACAAATTGGACATGCTAAAATTGGTGCAGTCCAAGGAGATTGTCAATGGACTACCAAATTTCAAAGTTGTAAAATTGCAAAAGGTATGTGTAGCATGTCAATTTGGTAAATAATCAAGAGCATCATGTTCCCATGACAAGCATGTTAATGAGAATATGCTAGAAATAGTACATACAGATGTTTGGGGTCCTACAAAGACCACATCTATGGGCAGTTGGAGGTTTTATGTTAGTTTGATTGATGATCATACAGAGAAAGGGTCGGTATATTTCATGAAAGAGAAGATTGAGGTGTTCACTCACTTCCAAAATTTTAAAGCTATGGTGGAAAAGCAGACATGAAGTATAATCAGACATTAAGGTCTGATGGAGGAGGTGAATACATGTCAAATGAGTTCAAAAATTTTCAAAAAAATCATGAGATTCGACATTAGTTTTCATGTAGGTACACACCACAACACAACGGCATTGCTGAATGCAAAGATAGACATATTGCAAAAATAGCAAGAGTCTTGATGGTTGAGAAGAATATGTTTCATTGTTATTGGGCAAAACTTTTGCATATGGCTGTATACATCATGAATAGAACTCCAACTACTGTTGTGCATTGAGTTACACCTAAAGAGAAGTTCACAGGTAAACAACCAAACTTATCACATATGAAAGTTTCTGGTTGTATTTCATATGTACATGTTCCAGATGAGTTGAGGATGAAGCTTGGTCCAAAAGCAGAAAAATGTGTCTTTATTGGATAATCCCTTCAGAAAAAGGGATATAAATGTTATAAACCACTCACACGATAGGTGAAGGTGAGCAAAGATGTGATAGTTGATGAAATTTCAAGCTTTTATGAAGATCCCAAAGATGGACTTAATCTTGAATCAAATGACAAAGAAAATGCTGAAACAACCAAGTGCAAAATCTCAAGTTTTGAGTGGATCAGATGAATCACCAAGCAATAGTTCCAACTCAAATCCATGGAGTGGAATATTGGGTGGAAATTTCATTCTAGAAACTTCATCAAATACATGCAAGAAAGGTAAAGAAAAGCTTTTTGCTAGTAGTAAAACATGTGCAATTTTTGAAGATGTTGATGGAGATTCAAGCGGTTCAGAAAAGAGTCTTGATGAGGTACTTGGATTGCCCTATGTGAAGACTCCATGAGTAAGAAAGGCACATGCACATGATACAAGGAGAAGTGATCGAGGACCAAGAAGATGTGGCAAGGTGCCGAATTCAATGCAAGGATTGACATATGATAGTTACATGGCTCATCATTGCGCCTACATGACAAAGGTATTACAAGATGCTGAACCCTTTTGTTTTGAAGATGCAATTAGAAATGCAGATTGGGAAAAATCTATGGATGTGGAAATGGCTTCACTTTATGGAAACGATACATGGAAGCTAGTAAAATTTCTGCAAAGAAAGAAACCCATGGGCTACTAGTGGGTTTACAAGGTAAAGCACAATGTTGATGGTAGCATAAGCAAGTACAAAGCACGATTGGTAGCAAAAGGATATGCACAGACTTATATGGACCAACCACAAGGATATGAAGATTCAAAGCACCCAGAATATGTTTGCAGGTTGCAAAAGGGTTTGTATGGACTTAAACAAGCCCCTCATGCTTGGCATGCAAGGATTTCTTATTATTTGATCACCATTGGACTTTCGATGTGTGATGTAGATCATTCATGCTATGCAAGGAACGGTGATAATGGCATCACAATTGTGGCTATTTATGTTGATGAATTTATTGTAGGAGGTGACAATGAAGGGAACATTAAAGAGATAAAGCAACATCTTATGCAGGAATTCGACATGAAAGGTCTTGGTGTGCTGCACTATTTCTTGGGCATTGAGTTTATACATACAAAAATAGGTATATGGATATTGCAAAGGAAATATGCCTTAAATATGTGCAAAAGTAAGGTATGGCTGATTGTAAGCGAATTTCATCTCAACAAGACTCACCAGAGCATACTAGTTTGGACAAAACATATCCAATCTATAGTTGCACTTCTCAAACCTTTTGTTGTTTCCATAAGAACAAGCAGATTATTGGAGTCCTCATCTTCCTAATCCAATTTGTAGACAAGCCCATATAGGAACTTTTGGGTGGTGGTGATTCATCCCCTACCACAATCACCTCCAAAGACTAGAAGCAAGCCATTTTACTGTTCAATATACTGCAAACACAATCTGAACTCCCTCATATCTCTTATGGGAGCATCCTTTCTCAACCTAGGCTCAATCGGCTTCACAAAAATATGGCTAGCAGATGATGGGCCACCTAGGTTACTCACTCTTCCAGATGACATTGGCCTTGAAGTCCTCTTTGACCACTCTACCCATGCATGAATGATCTCTTTTGAACCTTCCCCTATGATCAATTTAAATTTGAACTTCCTAAAAGACTTATCATCTATTTTTTAGATTCCCTACACCAACAAGGATTCTAAGGATCAAGAAAAAAGCGTGTCACTCTCAGGCGGATGCGCATCATCAAGTTCACCTATCCAGTTACCATATACATTGGATGCCTTTAAACTAGCTTTCAGGCTAGAAGGCAATATCGGGCATCAAATTTATGCCACAAGTCGATTCTAGGCATCGTTTTATGCATGTCTTACAACTAAGGCATAAGTTGATGCTTGGCATTGATGTCTAACATAAAGTTGATGCTTGGCATTGACCTTATGGAAAATGATTAGTAGAGATTCTAGTGTCAATTTGATGTCAGACATCGAATATAGCAGAAGTGGATGTCAAGCATCAACTTCTAGCATAAATTTGATGCTTGGAAATGAATTTATGCCAAAAGTTAATGCCAAGAATCAACTTGAGCCTCAACCCTAATCAAGGCTTTGAGTTCACACCTCCTTAGCATAGGATTTGTTATGCCTTGTGAAGGTTAAAAAGAACCCAAAAGTGTGGAGAGAGATGGTGGATGCAACCTAAAGATGAATTGGTGCTATTACAAAGAGCTTCATACCAGCCAATTGAGACTTTAGTAGACCCTTTGAGCTTCCTAAATCCACAAAAAAATCACCCAAGTTCTTTGGAACAAGTATCTCAAAAGTTTGAGTCAAGGCAGACTAGTTACAAAATGACTAGCTTCGAAAACTTGCTATTTTTTGTACATACCATTCTTGGAAAAATGAACAGTGCTCTCAACTTGGTAGGAACTAGAAGAATTCCTTCTAGGCATAGAAAAAAGACTTATAAAGCTTCCCAATCTAAGTTAAAACACTTCAATTCATCATCTGAGCAGTGAGAACACGTTTTATCAAAATCTGGAACATTCCGCCATTCTTGGGGCTTTGCAGAGATAGACCAATGAGCCGTAAAATGCTGATTTCTCACAAATGGTGAATTTAATGGACTTGAAACTTTGTGATCCTAAACTAGAGTTAGAGAGATATTCAATGCACTTTAAAACTCTGAAAAAGTTTACGTATATCCCACGATATGAGCTTCTAACATTTACTATTTTGAGTGAGTTTAGCAGAGAACAAAACAAAGGAGTAAACGATCAATGTATAGATTCACATATGATTACAACCACATTGGCAAGGAATATTTGCAAAATTGGAGTAGAATGATAGATCTATGGAGTAAGCTCTTCAATCTCTACAAATGGGCATGAGATGTGCACAAATCAATCACTCCTTTGGCGACTTCCTTCTTGCTCCTTTTATAGCTAGTTTTGGAGGTAGTTAATTTGAATTTGAACTCAAATAACTTCACCTAAAAGTGATGCTAGGAATTAGCAAATATTCCCTCAACTAATGGATTTTTGGTTTTAGGTAGTTCAAGCCACGAATTTGATTTTTACATCATGGATGACTTAAGCCATTCTTTCTTTTACAATTACAAGAGATAAAATGTACTCTCTTACAAGAGGTGGTCATCTGTCTACACATATGACTACAAATGAACATCATATCATTTTATATCAAGCATGTAGGCTTGGGTAAAATGCACCAACAGCTCCCCCTCAAGCCTAACCTGCTTGGCCTCCAAATAAGTCTTCAATTGTCCTTGATTTTTTGTAATCCAATCATCAACTTGAATCTACTCAATTTTGTACCATCAAGAGCTTTAGTCTACATGTCTACACATTGCATATCTATAGAGACATAGGATAGTTGAGTATTCTTGCTCATTAGCTTCTCCCTTGCATAATGTTAGTGGACTTCAATATGCTTGGTACTAGCATGGTATACCAGATTAGCTGCAAGATGTTGTGAGCTTGTGTTGTGACAAAAAATGTGAGGTGTTGAAGAATGAGGTCCAAGATCTGTATACAAAGATTTTAACCACATGATTTCTTGAGTTGCATTAGCCAAACCTCTATACTCCGATCCAGTGGAAGAAAATTCCACTGTTGGTTGCTTCGTGGATGAACAAGAAATGATTTTTGAACCTGCAAATGATACATACCTAGATGTGCTTCTTCTATCATCTCTAGATCAGGTCCAATCCGCATCTAAGTAGGCCTTTAGCTCAATATCTGAAGTAAATGGATAAAATAGACCTTCATTCATGGTCCCCTTTAGGTACTTAAGGAATCTCTTGGCTCCTTCCATATGTGGTCTTCTCGGGTTATGCATAAACTGACTCAATATGCTAACACGATAGCATATATCCACCCTTGTGAGTGTTGCATAGTTCAAACTTCCAATCAAGCTTTGATAGCTTGTGGTGTCTTCAATTGGCTCTCCTTCATAAGCACTAATCTTATGATTTTTCTCAACACGTGTACCTACACACTTGGTGTTCTCCATCTTGAACTTGATGAGCATGTCATGCACATACTTTCTTTGTGTGATGTATATACCTTAACGTGTGTAGATTAACTCCAATCCAAGAAAATAAGTAAAAAGAACCCAAAAGTGTGGAGAGAGATGGTGGATGCAACCTGAAGATGAATTGGTGCTATTACAAAGAGCTTCATACCAGCCAATTGAGACTTTAGTAGACCCTTTGAGCTTCCTAAATCCACAAAACAATCACCCAAGTTCTTTGGAACAAGTATCTCAAAAGTTTGAGTCAAGGCAGACTAGTTACAAAATGACTAGCTTCGAAAACTTGCTATTTTTTTACACACCATTCTTGGAAAAATGAACACTGCTCTCAACTTGGTAAGAACTAGACAAATTCCTTCTAGGCATAGAAAAAAGACTTATAAAGCCTCCCAATCTAAGTTAAAACACTTCAATTCATCATATGAGCAGTGAGAACACGTTTTATCAAAATCTGGAACATCCCGCCATTCTTGGGGCTCTACAGAGATAGACCAATGAGCCGTAAAATGCTGATTTCTCACAAATGGTGAATTTAATGGACTTGAAACTTTGTGATCCTAAACTAGAGTTAGAGAGATATTCAATGCACTTTAAAACTCTGAAAAAGGTTACGTATATCCCACGATATGAGCTTCTAACATTTACTATTTTGAGTGAGTATAGCAGAGAACAAAACAAAGGAGTAAACGATCAATGTATAGATTCACATATGATTACAACCACATTGGCAAGGAATATTTGCAAAATTGGAGTAGAATGATAGATCTATGGAGTAAGCTCTTCAATCTCTACAAATGGGCATGAGATGTGCACAAATCAATCACTCCTTTGGCGACTTCCTTCTTGCTCCTTTTATAGCTAGTTTTGGAGGTAGTTAATTTGAATTTGAACTCAAATAACTTCACCTAAAAGTGATGCTAGGAATTAGCAAATATTCCATTTTTGGTTTTAGGTAGTTCAAGCCACAAATTTGATTTTTACATCATGGATGACTTAAGCCATTCTTTCTTTTACAATTACAAGAGATAAAATGTACTCTCTTACAAGAGGTGGTCATCTGTCTACACATATGACTACAAATGAACATCATATCATTTTATATCAAGCATGTAGGCTTGGGTAAAATGCACCAACAGCTCCCCCTCAAGCCTAACCTTCTTGGCCTCCTAATAAGTCTTCAACTGTCCTTGATTTTTTGTAATCCAATCATCAACTTGAATCTACTCAATTTTGTACCATCAAGAGCTTTAGTCTACATGTCTGCACATTGCATATCTATAGAGACATAGGATAGTTGAGTATTCTTGCTCATTAGCTTCTCCCTTGCATAATGTTAGTGGACTTCAATATGCTTGGTACTAGCATGGTATACCAAATTAGCTGCAAGATGTTGTGAGCTTGTGTTGTGACCAAAAATGTGAGGTGTTGAAGAATGAGGTCCAAGATCTGTATACAAAGATTTTAACCACATGATTTCTTGAGTTGCATTAGCCAAACCTCTATACTCCGATCCAGTGGAAGAAAATTCCACTGTTGGTTGCTTCGTGGATGAACAAGAAATGATTTTTGAACTTGCAAATGATACATACCTGGATGTGCTTCTTCTATCATCTCTAGATCAGGTCCAATCCGCATTTAAGTAGGCCTTTAGCTCAATATCTGAAGTAAATGGATAAAATAGACCTTCATTCATGGTCCCCTTTAGGTACTTAAGGAATCTCTTGGCTCCTTCCATATGTGGTCTTCTCGGGTTATGCATAAACTGACTCAATATGCTAACACGATAGCATATATCCACCCTTGTGAGTGTTGCATAGTTCAAACTTCCAATCAAGCTTTGATAGCTTGTGGTGTCTTCAATTGGCTCTCCTTCATAAGCACTAATCTTATGATTTTTCTCAACACGTGTACCTACACACTTGGTGTTCTCCATCTTGAACTTGATGAGCATGTCATGCACATACTTTCTTTGTGTGATGTATATACCTAAACGTGTGTAGATTAACTCCAATCCAAGAAAATAAGTGAGTGGTCCAAGATCACATATTTTGAACTCCTCCTTCATTTGAATCTCTACCTGTTTGATTCCTTCAAGATCATTCCTTGTGATAATGATATCATCAATGTACACACATAGATAATTCACTTCAAATCCATTCCTTTGCCTTGCAAGCTTTGAATCCTTGGTCCTACAATAAGTCACCAATCTAAAATTCCAAGCTCTTGGAGTTTGCTTCAATCCATACAAGGCTTTCTTTAATTTTCATACATAGTTAGGATGATGTGCATCCTTATATCCAAGAGGTTGTGCCATATACACTTCCTCAAAAATCTATCCATTTAAGAAACCATTCTTTACATCAAGTTGATAGAGCTTCCAATTTCTAGATGCAGCAAGACTAATGAGAACCCTAATTGTAGGCATTTTTGCAATAAGAGAGAAAGTCTCTTCATAATCAATACCCTGGGTTTGAGCAAACCCTTCAGCAACTAACCCTGCTTTATTGTTGATATATTTAGGTAGTGATGTGTGTGAACACTCTAGGACTGCCGGGGCACTTTTTCCCTCTTTAGGAGGTTTTTTTCCCTCAGCTTGTATATACGCCTATTGCCCTAATGGGATACTTATCTTTGTACATTCTCTAGTAATACATTTAGTATTGTGTGTTTGTGCTCCAAGCTTCTTCTTCTTCCTTGTGCTGTTCGCGTGCTTCCGCATACGTCTATCTCCAACAATTGGTATCAGAGCAGGTCGTCGCTTCATCTAGGGCGTTGTTGACACTCCTCCATTTGCAGTCTCAAAATCGTACAAATTTTGGTGAACACACTCAGGGTGTTTCCGAGATCAAAACTGCTTTGCTCAGTGGTGCCAAAATTGCAATCTGAGCTCGTTTTGGCCTCCAAACGCACTATCGTAGTCTAGGCAGTTCGGTTCAACTTTTTGAGATACAATCAATTTTCTGCATCAAGGTATTTTAGTCACCGGCTATGGCTGAAAGCAGTGACGTATTCCGTATGTTGGCTGTTGAGGATAAGTTGGATGGTACCAACTACCCATTATGGGCTTATATGATGCGACATGTTTTGGTTGCAAAAGGATTGTGGAACATTGTGTAGGGTGTTGAAAGATGTCCTGTTACACCTACAATGACAGGTACTGTAAATATAGGTGCTGGAGCTGATGAAGATGGTGTCGAAGATGATATTGTGCAGATTCCTGTTCATGCTGTTGTTTCTGCTGCACCTACTGCAGAGAAGATTCGTTGGGATGGCAGAGATGCCCAGGCACATGCATTGATAGCTTTGTCTGTCAAACATGCCATTATTCCTCATATTCGCTCTTGCAGAACAGCTAGGGATGCTTGGGATACACTTACCACATTGTACCAAGCTAGGAATGAGGCTCGTCTTGCTTACCTCCGAAAACAATTGGAGAGTGAGCATATGAATGAAGGTGATTCTATGGACAATTTCCTAACGAAGATCAAAGATTTGAAGGAACATCTGATTTCTGTTGATGAGGTTATACCAGATAGCTCACTTGTGCAGACCGTTCTAAATGGTCTTCCTGATTCATATCAGAGTTTTGCTTCTACTCTTCGGTTGATGATGAAAGGCAATCCGAATGCCTTATCATTTCAGGAGTTAGTCTCTGTTCTGTTGCAAGAAGATCAGTCCAGGCAGAACAGGTCCATTATGCGTGTTGCAAATCAAGCTTTCCTGGTTAGTCAAAAAGGCAAAGGAAAATGGAGCTCTTCTACTAGTAAGCAGAAATTTGCAAATGCTGCACATTCGAAGAATCAGGATAAAGATGAGAAGAAATCAGAAAAGCAAAAATTGTTTTGCAAGTACTGTAAAGGGAATGATCATATCATAAAGAACTGTCCAAAACTGGCTGCAAAAGAGGCAAAGAAAAAGGAGGCTAGAATGGTTGTTGCAGAAGCCTCTACACCAAAAACAAAGTCGGCTAATCTTGTGTAGGAAGAAGAATGGGCATTTACTCCTGTTTGCAGTTTTGACCCATCTTCTCATGAGCAGTGCATGTCTGGAGTGGACTCAGATGTTTGGTACTTTGACACTGGGGCGATCAAACATATTATCTCGTAGTGTGCCAACTACTATCACATGCGCCAACAACTCCTCTTATCCTGTTATGGGAGTTGGTAAGATCATTCTGACTACTATTGATGGTAGTTCTTTCACCTTGTTAGATGCTTTATTTGTGCCAGGGATCAAGAAGAATCTGTTATCAGTTTCTACATTAGCCAAGATTGGCTTGGTTGTGAAATTCGTTGATGACAGGTGTACAGTTCATGATCTATCAAATGGCGATGTGATTATTGCTTCTGGCATTTTATGTCGTGGGCTGTATAAGCTCATAGACTATGAAAGATCTGTGAATGATTCGACATGTGTAGTTCATGATTCTCAGGCTATGTCAGATGCAAAGCTTTGGCATGCACGCTTTGGTCATCTGAATTTTGCTAGTTTGCTATGCCTGCAGAAATCTGATATGGTGTCTTCTTTGCCCGAGATTGAGGCACCTGGAAAACATGTATGTGAAGGATATATTTTGGGCAGAATGCAGCGTTCCTCCTTTCCAAAAGATGGTTCAGTTCGGGCTACGCAGAAAATGCAGCTTGTACATAGTGATGTCTGTGGTCCTATGCAAACACCCTCTTTTGGGAATTACCTTTACTTCGTGACTTTCATTGATGATTTTTCCAGGCATGCATGGCTATATCCACTCAAAGCAAAGTCCGAAGTGTTCATGTGCTTTAAACAGTTTTTAGTTTTGGCTGAAAATCTGTCAACATGTAAAATGGGCACCCTCCGTTCTGATCGATGGGGGGAATATGTGTCTTCTGATTTTAATGCATTTCTGGCTGAACGTGGGATAAAACACCAGTGTACAGTGCCCTATACACCTCAACAGAATGGAGTTGCTGAACGAAAGAACAGGTCACTCATGGAGATGGTGAGGTGCATGGTCAAGAGTCAGGCTTTACCTCATAGTTTCTAGCTTGAGGCTATCATGTGTGCAGCATATGTACTGAACAAGTGTCCCACTAAAGTGTTGCAGTCTATCACTCCATATGAGGCTTGGCATGACCGCAAGCCATCTGTTGCTCATCTGCGTGTTTTTGGTTGTTTGGCATATGCATTAGTGCCTGAACAACATCACATAAAATTAGATGATAAGGCAATAAAATGTATTTTTGTTGGGTACAATTCTGAAAGTAAAGGCTATCGTCTGTATCATCGATAAACTAAACGCATTCTGGTTAGCCGTGATGTTGTCTTTGTGGAAGATGCTATTCAGCCATTGCTTTCATGTACTAAGGAGACATCTGTTAGCTCCAAAGACATGTATGATACGTTGATGCCTCTTTTTACACTGTGGAGAGTCTAGTGCTGGTCCTAATGAGGCAACTTCTCAGCCTTTGCAAGTTTCATATGATGATACAAATCATTCCATTTCTGATGCAGATTCACATGATGCACTTGTTGATGAGAGAGCTGATATTGAACAGGCAAAAACTATGCCAAAATGGCTGGTGCAGACTTTGTGTGACAGCAAATTAGATGCACCTTTGTCATATTGTACTCGTTCACGCTCTCAGAGTGCCTCATTTGCATCAGATTGCTATGCTATGGCTGTGTCTAGTCTCTGTGATGAGAATGAGCCTGTTTCTTTTGATGAAGCACAGAATTCAAAAAATTGGATGGCTGCTATGCAATCTAAATATGATGCTATAATGAGGAATGGTACATGGTCTTTATGTGACTTGCCTCCTGGCAAGAAGGCCATTGGCACTAAGTGGGTATACAAGTTGAAGCGTAAACCAAATGGTACAGTTGACATGTATAAGGCTAGGCTTGTTGCAAAGGGTTATGCACAGGAAAGAGGCATTGATTTTGATGATACCTTTGCACCTACATGCCGTGTGACTACTGTTCAGAGCATTTGTGCACTTGCAGCCCATCATGGTTGGAATGTACATCAGTTGGACATTAAAACAACATTTCTGAATGGTGACTTGCATGAAGAAGTGTATGTTTTTCAGCCCCGTGGCTTTGTGCAGAAAGGGCATGAAAACCAGGTGTGCAGGTTAAAGAAGGCATTATATGGTTTAAAGCAAGCACCACGTGCTTGGTATGAGAAGATACATGCCTATCTGGTTGCACATGGTTTTGTGAACAGTCCAACTGAAAGCACCTTATATGTTAAGCGTGCTAATGGTGTGCTTCTGATCATTGTTGTCTATGTTGATGACATGCTGCTCACTGGTCCTATTGAGAAGCATATTGCTGATTTCAAGGCTGATTTGCCTGCCTCATTTGAGATGTCTGATTTGGGGCATTTGCATCACTATTTGGGCATTCAATTTATGCAAGTTGATGGTGGAATGACTTTGTTTCAAACCAAATATATTGACACATTATTGCAGCGTTTTGGCCTTGAAGACTGTAAGCCTATTGCCACTCCTATGGAGACAAGTTTACGATTGAGTCTTCATGATGCTAGAGATGCATTTGATGCTATTCTCTATCAGCAGGCTGTTGGATGCTTGATTTACTTATGCATTACTCGGGCAGATATTCAATTTGTTGTCTCACAGATGAGCAGGTTTATGCATTGCCCAGGAGTCATGCATTTGAAGGAGGTTAAGCGCATCTTTCGCTACTTGAGTGGTACTCGACTACTTGGGTTGTTTTATCCCAAGGGGGATCACTACCGCTAGATTTGCATGCTTTTTCTGACTCAGATTGGGCTAGTTGCTATGACACTCGTGTGTCCACCAGTGGTTTTTGCTTCATGCTTGGTAGCTCATGTATATCTTGGTTGAGCAAGAAGTAGCCTACTGTGGCCACTTCCAGTTGTGAGGCTGAGTATAGGGCAGCTTTCACAGCGACTGTTGAGTGTGTGTGGCTCAGACGCCTTATGGCTGATTTAGGTGTTGGCTAGTCTTCTGCCACCACCATCTTCACTGACAGTCCCAGCGCATTGGCAGTTGCGAGGAACCCTGTGTTCCATGCTCGCACTAAGCACATTGAGGTGCATTATCATTATGTCAAGGAGAGGTTCTCTACTAGGGAGATCAGCTTGGCATATGTGCCCACGCAGGAGAACATTGCAGACCTTTTCACGAAGGCTCTGCCTAGGGAGAAGTTTGAAGCTTTCCGCAAAGCTTTGGACTTACTTCCTTTTGTGGAGTGATTTCCACATAGCTTGGCACTTCCTTATACATGAGTGCCAACTACTTGTTCACCGCATCACTCCCAGGGGGGACTTGTTGATATATTTAGGTAGTGATGTGTGTGAACACTCTAGGACTGTCGGGGCACTTTTTTCCCTCTTTAGGAGGTTTTTTCCCTCGGCTTGTATATACGCCTATTGCCCTAATGGGCTATTTATCTTTGTACATTCTCTAGTAATACATTCAGTATTGTGTGTTTGTGCCCCAAGCTTCTTCTTCTTCCTTGTGCTATTCGTGTGCTTCTGCAGACGTCTATCTCCAACATTTATGTCTATTTATACTTCCATCTGGATTCCTCTTGATTTTGTATATCGATCGAAAACCAATTACCTTCATAGATGGATTGCTAGGTACAAGCTCCCAAGTGTCATTCTCCTTCAATGCTTCTATTTCTTCATCCATTGCATCTCTCCAAGCTTTCTTGCTTTGTGCTTCTTCAAATGTGGTAGGTTCTTCATTGGTTGAATCCTTTGCAATGTAGATTGAGTGCTTGTTGACCAAATAAGTATCATAACCATATCTCTATGGTTTGTTCTTCTCCCTTGAAGACCTTCTAAGTGGTTGATGTGAGCTCTTGGGTCCATATGTAGCATCTTGCATCTTTGCTTTACCTTTGCTCTTCCATAGCTTTAGTCTTTCCAAGTCTTCTAGGTCAATCTCCAAACCACTTTCTTCAATTTTCTTTGGCTCCTATGGTTGAAGTGATGGAAAATCTTTATCCAAGTCATAAGGCAGGTTCACTTTGCTATCAACATCAAACCATAATTTGTTCTCATCAAAAATTACATCTCTACTCACAAAAAATCCTCTATTAGTTGGATTTTACAATCTATATCCTTTTTGGTTTTGATCATAACCAATAAACATGCACTTCTCTGCCTTGGGATCCAATTTCCCTCTTACTTGAGAAGGAATGTGAGCATAGGTTAAGCATCCAAAGATTTTACAATTCTCTAGACTAGGTCTTCTTCCATTCCACACCTCATACGGAGTGGTTCCATCTAGTGACTTAGATGGAAGTCTATTTATGAGATATGTGGCTATAGACTTCTAAATCAGAAAGTAAAGCCACATTTCCTACTACATGATTTGAGCATCCTGAATCAATGTAAAAGATGTGATCATCATCCTTACACCTTCACTGATAGATTCATAATCAATAATGAATCTTCTTGACTTTGGTCCTCTGCATAGTTATTATAATCTCTTCTTCCTCTATGGCCACTTTGATAGTTGTTGTTGTTGTAATTTTTGTTGTAGTAGTTGTTGTTGTACCCTCCATTGTATCTTCCTCTAATTGATCCATAGCCACCTCTATTGAATCCTCTTCCTCTTGATTTTTCCTCGGGTTCCTGAAACGTTCTTCAGTAGTATGATTAGATAAGCCACATATATTGCAAGGTTGATATGACTGGAATCTCCCCCTGCCTGGCTTTCCACCTCTACCTCTTCCTCTAGCTCTTCCTCTACCTAGAAAGTTTGCTTGGAAAGATCTACCTTCATCTTCATTCTTCTTATTCTTTGAATCCCTTGACCTTAGCTTTATCAGAATATAAGGCAGAAGTTTGATTACCTCTTGAGGACTCACCATCTTTGCTAATCTTTGATTCATGAGTGAAGAGTTTGCCCATGGGTGTGTTGAGGTTGGGTACATGCATATCCATGTACAAATCCATGGCTGTTGTGAAGGACTCCCACTTCTCATCTGCTTGGATTCCATTTATGATTTGTCTAATGATTTTTTCCTCTTCAATTACCTCTCTGATGCTTCCAAGTTGATCTGAAATATCCTTCATCTTTGTGACATAATCGCTCATACTTTGCTTGGGGCTTTTCTTCATTGTTGTGAACTCCATCCACAATTGGTTCTTCCTTGCTCAAGTGTTGGAGGAGAAGAAAGAGGCAAGTGCATTCCAAGTCTCTCTTGATGTCTTGCATACTTTGACATGAGGTAAAAGAAAATCAGAGATTGATTTTATAATATAGAACCTTTCAAGTGCATCCTTTGAGCACCAGTTTGAAAGTCTTTCCTTTTCTTCATGTAATGGTTGCCCTTTGTTCCTCATGGTTGGAATAGCTTCATCTCCACATGTGTATCCAGATAGATTCCTCCCTTGAAGATAAGCCTCCATCCTTAGAGACCATGCTAGGTACTTGTTTCTATCCAATTTTTCAATTGTTGATGGAAATCCATCTCCCATGTTGATTGACTGTGCTTTGATACCACTGTGGAGAGAGATGGTGGATGCAACCGAAAGATGAATTGGTGCTGCTACAACCAGCTTCACACAAGCCAACTGATACTTTAAAGTTGGTTAGTAGACCCTTTGCGATTCCTAAATCCAAAAAAAAAAATCACCCAAGTGCTTTGGAACAAGTATCTCAAAAGTTAGAGTCAAGACATACTAGTTGCAAAATGACTAGCTCCCCAAACTTGCTATTTTTGTACATACACCTGCTAGAAAAAATGAACAGTGCTCTCAACCTAGTAAGAATTAGAAAAATCACTTTTGGAAATATCACATGGACTTAGAAAGCTTCCCAATACAAGTTAAAACACTTCATTTCATCAGCGGAGCAGTCAGAACAAGTTTTATCAAAATTTGGAACATCCCACCATCCTCGAGGCTGTGTAGAGATAGAGCAATGAGGTGTAAAATGTAGATATCTCACAAACGGAAACTTTAATGGACATGAAGTTTTATGAGCATAAATCAAACTTAGAGAGCTATCCAATGCACTTTAAAAATCGGAAAAAGGTTATGTATAACCCGAGATATGAGCTTTTGCAATTTACTATTCTGAGTGAGTGCAGCAGAGAACAAAATAGAGGAGTAAAAAATGAATATCTAGATTCACATATGGTTACAACCACATTGGCAATGAATACTTGCACAATGGGAGTAGAATGATACAACTATGGAGTAAGCTCTTCAATCTCTACAAATGGGCATGAAATGGACACGAATCAAGCACTCCTTTGGCCACTTCCTTCTTGCTCCTTTTATAGCTACTTTTAGAGCTGGTTTCGAATTTGAATTCAAATGACTTCACCTAAAAGTGATGTTAGGAATTAGGAAATATTCCCTCAGCTAATGGATTCGTGGTTTTAGGTAGTTAGAGCCACAAATTTGCTTTTTACATCATGGATGACTTAAGCCATTCTTTCTTTTACAATTACAAGAGATAAAATGTACTCTTTTACAAGAGGTGTTCATACGTCTACACATATGACTACAAATGAACATCATATCAAGTTATATGAAGCATGTAGGCTTGGGTAAAATGCACGGACATTGACTTTATGCTACAAGTTGATGCTTGGCATCGAATTTATCTGACTTTATGCTACAATTCAGTGCCACCCATCAGCTTGATACTACATGTTGATGCCTGACATTGACTTTATGCTACAAGTCGATGCCTGACATCCAATTGACTAGAAAATGTATCCTTGGAAACCACCTGTTGCATTTGTTCTGACCTTTTAAAAGGCATATCAAAACTATGGTAAGGAGTTATGAAGTTAAAAAGTAAGTTCAAATTTCCTTAAATTGAAATGGAATATTTTTGGAATCTTTTTTTAGTGTAAAAAATATTACCTATGGTTTTTCGTGCTGGCTAATTTTTTCTCCATTGCTTGAGGCCCCAACTTTGAATCTACTTTCATGCTCTTGTTCTCTCTGCTCTATATCTGTTGTCGAATGCGTTTCTCCACTCCAAATTACATTCAAAAAAATTAAAATCTTCTTAAAAATTTATGATTTATCAACCTTTCCATATGTGTTCCATGTGACTTTTTGATTTGAATAATCTCTTTCTTTAGTAACTGCAAGCAAAGAAAAAGAGGAAGATGTGCTATAAGCAAAACATGAAGGGATGATAAGTAATGAGTATAATTGTGCACATGGATTATGGGCATTTAGTATATGAGTTTATGTTATGAACTTGTTTATGATTAGAAAACAAGGCCATGGATGTAGACATGTGTATGCCAAGAAGAAGTCTATGTTCATGATCATATAAACCCTCCATGATCATGTATGCTTTTCATCAGAACCCTTCATAACCATGTGAACTCTTCATGACATACAAACATTTTAGGTCTATAAGGAACCCCTAATGACTATTTCCATTTGAACCCTCCATTTTTTCTCCATTTGAGCCCTCCATACATAACCCTTAGTATATGTATGAGAAAACCCCACAATGTGTTTGTACATATGTGAAAAACCGTAAATATGTTTGTGCTTGTGGATATGACTAATTCCTTGAGTGCTTTTGTGTATGTATAAAATCCTATGTGTAAAACCCTTACTAATTGTAAAACCAAAAATATGTGTAAAACCCTCATTAGAGAACCCTATGTGTGTTAAGAACCAACCCCTATGCATGTGTCTATACTATATTTATATATTTATAATTAAAACCATAGGCACTTATGTATGTGTATGAATGATATGATTTTGAGAATATGTTTGTGTATGTATTTGCAAAAGGTAGATGTGTATTGTGTATGTCTGATCATGTTGATTATTTACCATGTACATCTATGTATGTGTTTGAGCATATGTGATTGTACAATCTAAAAACAAAAATTACTAAAAAAAATATATGAGCAAATATAACTATTAAGCAATATATAGTACGTAAAATAAACCATTATAATTAAATGATGCATTAAATAAAGAACATCAAAGCAATATTAAAGCATAGTATTATAAAGAATAAGAATATAGTTTACTATTATGCGGGTATAATTTTTTAAACATGTGAATAAGCGTTGTGAGTTTGAGTTGTGAGTGAGTGAAGTAAGAGGTATCTGAGTGTGAGTTAAATGCATGGATCTTTTTGGTGTGCATGCGTTTGCATGTGTACCACTGCATGCCAGATTGTGCATGCTTTTGTGTGAATGGGCATGTGTGTGTAAATGTGTGAATGAAGTGAGTGATGTGTCATGTGCATGTGTGCATGTCTATATGTACATATACATGAATGTTTATGGCTTCTTTTTCTAAATGTTTTCTTTGTAAAAAGTTATGACCATTTACAAGATTGTACAAGCATTTACAAGATCTTATGAAATATTATGAGGCTTTACCAAAATTAGGAACCAATTATGAAGCTTACAAGAAGGTGGAGTGAGATCAAGTGTTTGCTGACGCGGGGGGCTACAGATGCTCGAGTTCTTATTCCATCTTTCCTATTCATATCAATTTAGTTCGTTGAGCTAGAAACTACTTTGATATCTTATTTTTTAGCATATTTTGTATAAGAATATACTTTCAACATCACTAATAGTCTTTTAGATTCCTTTCAGTGCTAGTTCATTACTTCCATTGTAGTGAATTCATCTTCTATAGAAGTTTCATTCGATCTAATGCATCAATCTCGAAATAATCCTATAGACCAGGACAATATTTACATTTTTCTTTCCACTTATTTGCTTCGTATAGAAAAAAATACTCGTCAATCCCGTAACATTCTTGTAGACAAGGAAACTATCACTTTTCTTATTTCAATCTATTTGCTTCCTATGGAACAAAGCTATGCTTCTCCTACTGAAAAAAGGTAAATCTTCTTAAATTTAGTTAAGTTACTTAATTTCTTTACACATGCATGTCTTAGATCATTCATACATTAGCACACTCTCATACTCAATCACCTTAACCAGCTTTGAACTCACTTCCCACTTCCTAAAGTAGTGCACCAAACACCCCGTGTAGCCACAAAGAGACCCGTAGAAAAGCCACACCCGATCCACCCAGTGGTCATGTTTTACGCCTTGATAGTTGGTGAATTTGACGTGAAACATGGCATATGTTTTCTTAGGACTTCGGACTTGGTTTAATGCTGATTGATTTTTTATCTTTGCTTTTGTTGTGTGTAGGAGAGCAAGAAAAGGCGGATGGTCTGACATAGAAGAGGTTCCAGATGTTGTTCTAGCTAATTATTTTCCCTAGTTGTTGAGGGATGTTCCCTAGGGAACTGAGTGCCTCCATGGGAAAAGGAGCTTTTAGGAGGAATATCTACTTTTTTCCCCCCACCAACAAGATGCAAAGTTTCAATTTGCACAAGCACATCTATTTTCATGTATCTAGGAATCTAAACATATTTTTTCACATTGCACTCTTTAACCTCTGCATTAGAACAGAAAAGATGAGGAAATAGTATTTCAAGTTCCTTCAATCCATGCATGCACAAATAGGAAGGATTCTTTGTTGTTTGCATTTGAAACCATCTCACTTGCATTAGGAAATTTGCCACAGTGAGCGCATTAGTCACTACTCCTTTTACTTGTTGATTCTCTACTTTTACCTTTGCTACAATTTTGTAATCTCTATACACAAACTTTAAATACATTAAGAAAAACTCCAAAGAACAAACAAATAAAAAAAGCAAAATCATAAGAAACCAAGAGAAATATCAACCCTAAGGAAAAGAACTCTAGTTTAAGAATAAGAAAAGAAGTGCAATTCCTTGAAAATATAGGCATCTATTCGAAAAGACTTGATAATTTTTGAAAGAGTTTTTTCTACTCACTAATCAATATAGTGAGATCTTGAGGCACTTTAAGGAACTTCTCGAACCAATCATATTAGATTTAAAACTTTATTCTAGAATATGCCAACAAATAAGAAGGGACAGGTTCTAAGGAACATTGTTACATAAAAATAAGGTGCATGTATAGTGTGAAAGAAGTTGGAAAAGCTTGGAGAGGCTTAGAAAGATGAGTTGTCAAGTGGTGACGTTGGCCCTGCAAACTAGCATAGGACCAGACCTAGCTCTTTGGATATGTAGAATAGAACCTCTGGGCTTGTGGTTAGTGCAAAAAAAACCGAATAGGTACTTTGGAACATCAACAAGAACAAGTTGATGCAAAACAGATAACTTACACCATTACTAGCTCACACCGAGCTTTCTAAAAAAGGATGGAAGTTATGACTTCAAACACTAAGAGCAGCTAGCACAGTAACAATTGGAAACATTCCTCTTATGGGAGTTTCATACATAAGGTTGGCTTGCTATAGTGATAAAAGCCCTAATTTATATGGGCCATACAAGGAGCAATCACCTTAACCCTCAACTGGTGTCATCCCAAAATTTTAGGGAGTTGCAGAGAATGACCCCATGACTTTAAATCTCCAATATCTCTGAAAGTAATGTACCAAAGGATTTGAACATTTGTAGGCATAACGTAGACAGTAATTCATTTCCAATCACACCTTAAACAATGGATTTAGAGCTCTATAAAGAGAGGAGCACTCTGTGAAAGTTGACTGAATCTGAGGAAGAAGGAGCAGTAAACTAAAACTGTGGTAGCAAGCAATGAACAAGAAGTATATGTATTTCTTCAAATCATCATGCTAACTAGTGTGAAAACTTTGTGGAGTGCTTATATAGACTCTTCAGAATCTATCCACGCCTTTTCTTCATGTATATGAATTAGAAATCAGGCGGCTTTCTAAGTTTAGATTGATTGGAATCATTTCCTACAATTTAGGAAAAGGGAAATTTGAAATAAGATCTACCTTTTGATTGATTGATTGAGAATCAATCCCAACCACTTCTAACTCTTGGCCTCTAGGCCTTTTAATTTTCCCTTTTACAAATTTAAATGCTTTGCAACTTATACAATTGGGTGATCCTATGATCAAACTCTCAATACAACAAATCAATGTAAATAAAACTCTACAAGGAGTATATGTGGCATCATTCCAATGAAGAGTTTGTTGAAGATCAGGTCCAGTTCAAACATAATGAAAGCTTGATGGTCCAACAACTCCCCCTCAAGATAAAGTATGCTTGATTCTTCATTCTTTGATAGGCTAAATATCTGCCATAGCTTTGAATCTACAAAGACTTATCCCATCAAGTGCCTTTGTCATCTTGTCTACTATTTGCTTCTCTATAGGAACAAATGAAATGTCAATTTCCTTTGCCATAAGCTTCTCTCTTACAAAGTGGTAGTGTACTACTATGTTCTTTTTTCTTGGATGGAAAATTGGATTTGCAGCCAAATGCATGGAACCTACATTGTCTCCATGTAAGTGAGGTTTGGAACTTACAAGTTCCAAATCTGAGTACAACTCCTTGAGCCATATTGCTTCTTGAGTTGCAATAGTTAGACCTCTATATTCTGCTTTAATTGAAGGTGAAGAAACTATTGGTTGCTTCTTGGAACTCCATGAAACTAGGTTTGAACCTGCAAATGCTAAGTAACTAGAGGTACTTCGTCTATCATCCTTACCTCCTGCCCAATCCATGTCTGAATAGATTTTGATATCCAAATCTGAAGAGTAAGGATAGAATATACCCTCATTGATTGAACCTTTGAGATACTTAAGTACTCTCTTAGTTGCATCCATGTGTGGCCTTCTAGGTAAGTGCATGAAGCTATTATGCCCATAGATAATGTGGCAACCTCTTCTCTTCAAACATTGTTCTGGTTGATCCAACCGATGTCTTGTTTCTCCTCTCTGCAAATCCATTTAGTTGAGGAGAGTACTTGGTAGTTACTCTCCTCAACTAAATTGCAGAGGAGAGTAACTACCAAGTTGTTGAAGAGAGTACTTGTTCCCTTTTGAGACCTTTATCCTGCAAGAACTCATCGAACTATTTGGAGAAGTATTCTCCCCCTCCATCAGATCTGAGCTTCTGAGTAATTTACTTGTATGATTCTCCACATGTGCTAGATACTTTTAGAAGCAATCAAACAATTCATTCTTACTATTTATAAAGTATAGAATAGTCCATCTACTATGGTCATCAATAAATGAGACATAATACCTTGATCCTACCAATGAAGGTTCTTGGCTTGGTCCCTATATATCTGTATGTACTAAGTCCAATAATTTGTTGTGGATGTAGCCTTTGTTGTTCAATGGTTGTCTTTGTGCCTTCCCAATTTGGCATGCATCACATCTCTTGATCATGTGTTGCTTTGATATGTTTGGCAGTAAAAGAACACTTCGATCCTGCATATATCTTTCAAGGTTTTTTCATTCAAATGAGCTAGCCTATTATGCCACTCTTGAAGCTCACTTAGGGTTTGAGACCAAAAGCTGAATAGAGCTATTGTTTTGGTTTCTCCTACTTCAAAATTAAAGAGCCTACCATGCTTCTCACCTCTGGCTATTTTCTTGAAGCCTTGACATGGATCTTCCACAAAAGCTCCATGTTGGATGAGCCTAACTTGCAAGACTTTTTCAACTATTTGGCCTACACTTATAAGGTTTTTAGTGATAGTGGGAACGTAGAGTACCATGCTTAGAATATTTGTCATGTCATTGGAAGCTTTGACATTACCAATCCTCTCCACATTATGCTTTGTTATCATCTCCTGTTTGAACTTCATGTCTATGCTTTGAACTTCCAAATAGATAAGAGAGCTATTTTGCCTGCAACATGATTTGAACATCCTGAATCTATGTAGAATAAATGATCATCCTCTTTACCTTCCTCATGGCCTAGATCATCAAGAGCCACGAGCCTTTATGTTGCTGATCTTCAGAATAATTTGTGTAGTGCCTTCTGTTATGGCCTCTATTTTTATTGTTGAAGGTGTGTCCATCTCTGCCTCTATTGCTGCCATATCCACCTCTTCCACTTCCTTTTTGGATCTTCCCATCGAACCGGAAATTTTGAGTGGTGTGGTTGTTCTTATCACAAATGGCACAAGGTTGAACATTCTAGCCTTTGTTCTTGTCATGCTTTGGTCCTTTCTTCTTCCCTTTCCACTTGCTCTTGTGTGCGAAGTTCGCTTGGGAAGTTTACTCTTCATCTTCTTCCTTCTTCTTGCCTTTCAACTTCTTGTCTTTCTTATCTCCATATAGAGCACTAGTTGAATTACCATGATAGGAGTTACCTTCCTTTATGCGATTGATAGCCTCTTGATTGAAGAAAGGTGAAGTCAAGAGTTTGCCCATCCATGATGAGATCATAAGCTGTGGTGAAAGATTGCCATTGCTTGTCACCTCTAATCCCATTGAGAATTTTCCTCATGATGGCTTCTTCTTCAATCAACTTGCCAATGGATGCCAATTGATCAGAAAACCCCTTGAACTTTGTGACAAACTCGGTGATGGTTTGTTTTAGGCTGTTCTTCATTTGGTTGAACTCTTTCCAACGATGCTTCTTCCTTGCCTTTGTACTAGCAGAAAAGAAAGTTTCTAGGGCATCCAAGTCTCTTAAGATGTCTTTTATCCTATAATATGTGGTAGAAAATAAAAGATAGAGCTGATTATGTATGACCTTGATTGAGCATCCCTTGCACACCAAACTGTGAGCCTATGCGTTTCCTCTTGAGTAGGTCCTCCCATGGATTTTGGAATAGGCATTGCTTCATCACCTGATACAATCCCATATTAGTTCCTTCCTTGAAAATAAGACTCCATTGTGATTTGCCAAGCAGCATAATTGTTTCTATCAAGCTTCTCAATCATTGATGGAAAGCCACCTCCCATCATGAAGTTGATTTGATACCACTGAAAGGAGTTGGAGAAGCTTGGATAGGCTTAGAAAGATGAGTTGTCAAGTGGTGAAGTTGGTCTAATAAACCAATAGAAGACCAACCCTAGCTCTTTGGATATGTAAAGTAGAACTTGTGGGCTTGTGGTTAGTACAATAAAACCCAATACGTACTTTGGAACATCAACAAGAAAAAGTTGATGCAAAACAGATAACTTGCACCATGACTAACTCACAAGAACGTTCTAAAATAAGGCAAAAAATCATCAAATATTACATCCCTAGATAGCTTTGGCTCTTTGATGTAAGGTTTATAGCATCGAAAACCCATTTTCTCTGAAGAATATCCAAGAAATATACATTTATCTGCCTTCAATTCTAACTTGTGTCTCAATTCTTGAGGTGTGTGAATATAACACAAACAACCAAATACTTTGAGATGTGAAAGGTTGGGTTTCTTACTACACCAAGCTTCATAACGTGTATCTCCATGTACTCCTGAGGTTGGAGACCTATTCATAATGTACATGGTAGTATTTATTGCATCAGCCCAATACGAGTTAGATACATTCATTTCAGCTAACAAAGCTTTAGCCGCTTCTGCTATCTATCTATTCTTCCTCTCTACCACCCCATTTTGTTGAGGTGTATACCTGCAAGTGAATTGCCTTTTGATGCCATGTTCATGTAGAAAATCTGAAAATTCATTTGAGAAACACTCTCCCCCTCCATCCGATCCAAGAATCTTTATATACTTCCCTATCTCCTTCTCCACTAGGTTTTTGAACCTCCTGAAGTGGTAAAATACTTTTGAATTTGACTTCATGCAATACATTTAAACAAACCTTGAAAGATCATCTATAAACGTGACAAAATATCTATTACCTCCACTGGATGGCTCCTTGTAGGCCCCCATACATTGAGATTCAACACTTCATTGCTCACATCTGCTTCCTTCTTGAATGGCAATCTGCTTTGTTTTCCTAATTGACAAACATGGCACAAATGTTGCATATTATGAGATTTAAGATCAGGTAGACCACTCACCAAGACCTTCCCTTGCATGTCCTTCATTGTTTGAAAGTTTATGTGCCCAATTCTTTTATGCCATAAGTCGATTTCTACAATCTATTAATTTCCAATTGACAAATAGACAATGTGAGTGGTTGATGGCTTTACCTCCATGGTGAAGAGTCTTCCTTGCTCCTTTCGTTCTTCTATGAGCTTGTAATCTTGCATGGGGTCTTAAAAAAAACAACCTTGATCATGGAACCTCACTTCATAACCTCTTTCAACCATTTGACCTATTGAAACCAAGTTCTTGGTGATGGTTGGCACATGCAACACATCCTTCAACAACTTGGAGCTTTGAGATCCATTGAATGCAGCATCTCCCACGTGTAATATTGTGCTCAATGTCAAACCCTATCTGTACATGTCCTTGAGTGATGGGTGAGTGTAAATTAAAGAAAACATCTTTATTGCAACTCATATGGTTGCTACAACCACTACCAATGTACCATGTAAAATCTGAATTGACTCTTTCACTCGACCCATACATCATAAGCAAGTTTTCATTTTCTGAATTTGATGAAGTACTAGCATAATTACCTTGTTTCCTTTTGTAACCTTGATTGCCCCATCCTTTGGACCAACAACCTCTTGCATACTAGCCCTGTTTTCCACAATCATAGCATTATCCATTTAATGCTTCTCTTCCATGTGATCTTCCTCCTCTTCCTCTACTCCTTCCTCTTCCTCTTGATCCATAGCTTTGGTTGGAGCCTTCTTGGCTGCTTGATCTTGAGTTTGACCTTCCTCTCCCTCTACGTTGGGATTTTTTCCACCTCTTTTGCCTTTGCCTCTACCTGCATAGAAAACTTGGGCTTGACTGCCCTTTGATTGTGAACCTTCTTGGTTCATCTCCTTGGTCACCATCAATGTCACTAATTGATAAAAGTTTGGTAGGGAACCCCTCACATAAACTGATCTGGTGAATGCTTTCCACCTTTCATCCTCTCTCAAGCCATTGAGAGTGTGTGTGACAAGATCGTCATTTTCGATTGGGCTCCCAATTGAGCCTAGGGCATGTACAAGCTTCTTAACCTTCAAAATGTACTCATTTATGTTAGTACTTGATGTTTTCCTAAGATTATTTAGCTCATTCTTGAATTGAATCTTCCGTGCCTTTGATGATGAAGAGTAGAATCTCCCCAAGTTCTCCCAAACCTTCTTGGATGTGTCCAAGCCTTATATATGCCCTATCATGCTATTGCTTATGTATCTGGATAGAATGAATATGACTCTCATATCCCTTTCTATCCATTCATTAAGTTCCTTGAATTTCCCTTGAAGTGTTGGATCATGTACATGAGGCATTGGCTCCGTGCCACTCAATAACCCCATAGTCCTTTGCCCATAAGGTAGTTGCTAACTCTAAATGTTTCGTGGTTGATAATTGCCTTTCTCTAAATTCTCTATTTGTACATTATACTCAACCATACTGAGCTCTAAGACTCTTCTCTGGCTTCTTCTCAAGTTTTTTTATGCTTTAGAATATGTGGATATTAGCTTTTGATAGCTTCTCCCTTGCTAACCTTCAACTAGTTGAGATCTCGATCGATGTAGCCCCCTTTCGATGTCTTCTTGCTTTGATAGGTTCTCCTTGTGCTTCCAAGAGTTGTCTTGATACCTTCAAGTCTTCAAATGATGTGCCCACTAATGCCTCCAAGCCTCCAAAATGGCTCTGATACCACTAATGGGGGATGATTCTAACATCCCAATCCAACAATGAAAGATGGATTTCCTCCACTAAGTCCCCAGGCAATGATATATGCACATTGTTCTGAATTTTTCTTTGTACTTGTACAAATACATACAATGCAATTTCATAGAATTATAGTAGACTATGAGAGCTACCTATCGAGCTTTAAATCATCCAAAATGCATATTCCATCTGGGAGAACCACCCTTTTCAAAACAGGCTACCTATTTGCACCACTCTTTGCCTATGTGCAGCGATATACCTTCACAAAGTTGGAAATTTCTCACAATTCACTTAGTCAAAGAACTTGAAACTTTGGAAACGCTCAGAACACTATATGAAAAACCAAGTGAAGCTTGAAATCAACGAAAATGAGTATAATGAGAGATCAGAAAATGCTCTACAATCTGGTACAATCATATTTGAAAAAGCTACATCTTTAGATAGAGAGGAATGAAATCATGAGAAAATGAGCAAGCAAGAAAGAAGGCTACTTGATGGAGTTTATGAACTCACTAAACTAATTTGAAACTCGTGGAATGCATACTACTCAAGAAAAAAAGGTGGGATAGTGCTTATATAGAGCTTTACTTTTTCTACAATCTAGCTAACCACCCACCAATTAGTGTAGGTGTACGTTTTGGTGGTTGATTGATGAGATTTGAATTTGATTGCATTTTATGGAGTTTCTAACCTAATTCCATGACTTTGGGTCCTCCTTTTTTATTGGTCCACTTGCATAATTCCTTGTTGAGCCCTTTCTCATGTTTGAGTCTTGGTTTTCAACAAATATCACATGTTTTATTTGAATATTACTTTATTCAAGGGATACAATGTTGTAGGGTTGTATTTAAAACTGCAATGAGCTTGGGGATTTTGAGAATCCATAAGGTTTAGGAGAAACATATCAATGAAGATCTCATCTTTTAAACTTGTTATAGAATTGCAAACAAAGGATATATTGGTCATCATGCAAACAAAGGATATATTGTGAAGGTATGCATACTATCGGAAGTTTACACTTGTCATATAACTTTAGATGTGAAGAAGTATTTCTAGTCCATAAACAAGAAATGCTTGGAAAAATGAGAATTTTGTGCAATATCACCATTTTAGTAGATTTTAGAGAGAATAGTTCAAGAATGTAACTATTCCTCAAAAATTTAGGATGGATGGGTGCTTACTTTGTGCCACTTTGAACATGGCCAAGGGGGCCACAAAAGTTTGAGAAAAAATATAGTTTTAAAATTCTTATGAGAGAGAATCATGAGAGTCAAGCTTTAGAAAGAAAGAGCGAAATGCATCATAAAGATAAAACACTTAGATATGTAGAGTGTTATATGTGTTTTTTGATTGATGGCATGGATCAAAAGAAGCCATGCTTGCCTCGTCTCCCGCACCTTCCCAAGGATATTAGGGATCAAGTCCTTGTGCAAACCTAGGTTCATTGGGGTACAATGGAAATGTAAGGTCTAAGGTTTTCGTTGCCTACCCTAACATGCATTGTCGTAGAGATTCTCATCTCTACTTTTGCCTTTACATGCTACAAACCGACACACTTTCTTGATCATCCATTGCTAATGTGGCTGTTGGAGTGACGTGCAGAGCAAACATGAATATGAAAGGAGATTATTTGCAATCTATCATATAGAGGAGATCATTCACAGTGATGATAAAGCAGTTCAAAGATAATGGAGAAAGTAGGTGAAATTTAACAACGATCTTGAAAAGGAGTTTTGTGTAAGGAAAGAGGAAAATAGTGTTCCCTTGGTTTGTAAAACATTGAATAAGGTGGTCAAGTATGTATACAAATTTGAATTACATGCATAAATATACTTCGAATGGAAATATGCGAGTGCAAAACATTTTTCTTCACTCAAATATTTATATTGTTGATATTACAAACTTTAGTCTTGTGGCTGCTGTTTTCCATTCATCGTTTCTTTTACAAGAGTGATACAACTTGTGCGCATGAGGAGGAAGTTGACGGACATGCAAAAAGAGGCAGATCTCTTGAGTTGAGGAGCATGGGGAATGATGAGGTGATCCAAGGAGGTTAGATACCACAAATGGAAGGAAGTTTTGTGGTTTATAAAGGAGAAGGGGATCTCACACATGAAGGAGGCCAACGACAAGGACAATTCCGCATCTCTGATAGAGGAGGCGACAATAATCTAATGCGAAGAAGACAATAGGAGTTGAGAGAGGTGATCGGCTAGGATTCAGGAGTCATCCTTCTATTCTTAATTTGGAATAACATGATATGATGAGGCGGGAGGTGTCGCATGGCAGAAGACATAGATGAGATGCTCGTATTCAGAGAAGGGGAGATATCAGATGGAATTTGAAACAGAAGCTCAAGAGAGGTATCTGCTAATCTTATAACCTACGGGCTCCAGAAGGTGTTCGTACAAAGTTGGTCCAAAGGATACTTTCGAATGCTGGAGGCTAAAGACAAAGGAAAAGTTTTTTTGCTCAACATTAATTGATATGCACTGAAGAAGGAAGGTGAATTTAGAATTGGATTCTTTATTATGGCAATCATTGTCTGAAGATTATTGATGGCATCAATCTGACAAAGAAATGATCATTCTGACAGTTGAGGCTACTCACCAGACATCCATCAACCAATAGTGATGCTCTTTATTTCATCAGCTCTTAGGAATTTGCTGAGGATGTAATCAACAAAGGTGTATATTGAAGCTTAGCTTATTAAAATTCTGAGGATGTAAATCAACAAAGGTTTCTATTGAAGCTTAGCTTATTAAAATTCTGAATTTCTAATGAACAACTGCGCTTAGTTACTGTTTCACATTTGATATAAGAAATGATATATGATTCATTGCGAGACGTGCGGATATGTGCATATATAGTTTGATTTTATTTCTCTTGATAATCATACTACTCGAATCAATGAGGATCATAATATATATAAAGATATATACACATCATGTAGATAGGATACATAAATATAAAATGGAGTAGATATATTATGCATCACACATACATGCCTAAATGCACACACACACACACACACACACACACATATATATATATATATATATATATATATATATATATATATATATATATATATATATATATATATATATATATATATATATATATATATATATATATATGCATACATATTTACATGTACACATTTACACATAGACATATATACATATATACACATACAAGAGGTTTAATGCATACCCTAGGAATCCTGCTGGCACTAGTCCCTTATAATCAGATTGCTCTATCTTGAGTAACCTCTGTGCATGCGATTCATCTAGGTCACCATTGTATGGCCTATAAACAGTGCCAAATTCTTTGAATAGCAATTATAAATCCGCTTCTCAAACTTTCAAACTGAACATATGATAGAATCGACAAATCATTCAATGAAGGTACATACCATCTCCTCCAAAACAAACAATCGTATCCTGCCATCCAAACAATCGAATTTTTCGCGAATATTTTGAAAGATGCATTAATAGTTCTAAAAGATGCACGGACAAAAAGCGTCCATTCAATTCAAGTTCTTGTTCTTACCTTATCTAAAGTAAGAATAATAACATGCATGTATTTACATATATATATTTATGCATATATATATATATATATATATATATATATATATATATATATATATATATATATATATATATATATATATATATATATATATATATATATATATATATATATATATATATATATATATATATATATATATATATATAGAAACGTAAAAATTATACCTTAATAGTGTCGAAACAGATACATTACTCCATCCAAAACGATTTTGATGGTTGAGAATAAGTAAGCTCGCACTTAGTCGTGTCAAACGACTTCCTTCATATACATGCTTTATACATTCCTCTCAAAGATATTTCTCATTCTTAGAAATATCAATGCTCTTAGTGTCATTTTGATACCAATCCTCAATAAAATCTTCCATGCCATCATCTTCATCATTGTCACACAAATCTTGTACTTTATTGTCTTTTGGATATAGATCTTTCAACTTTGCATATTGCACAGGACTAGTTTTGCATAGCCTCCTCATGGAAGCTTCTGATAAATGAGGTCTTACTGGTAATTGTGAATGCTGTGGAGGAATATCATCAACATCATACGTTGGAATCTACAAATATAAATAAAATTCATTAATATTCCATAAATGAATAAAAAGTAAACTTTAAATATAAAATTAAGTATACAACTTATTAAATATGGATAGAAAATTTTTATTCTCTCTAGCTAAAAGGTGCTCTTGGAGGTCTACGCCATCCATAATTCACTAATAGTTCATCACCAACATGTAATGTAGTAATAGCATTGATAACTATGTATCTTGATACATCTCTACTCATGTATGGTGATTCATGACTATTTTCACGCTCCTCAAATGTGCAATTAGTCCTTGAACTATTATGTAACCATCGACTGCTTTTTATTAAACCTGCTATATTTCCATGTGTGTAAGGTCTTCCATCAATATATAATCTTTCATTTTCTACATGTAAAATCCTTCTACTAATAAGGGATGCTACGTTCAAGCATATTCCATAAGTACTCATGCTTTGAACATAACGTGAAAGTGGATGCCAATCTCCCCATCCATATATAGGACCACAAAATGACATAAGAGTGACTTCAGAGTTCAGAGGCACATACAAATCCTCTACAATAAAGAGACCACGACCAACATTAGTAATAGTGGATGGAGCAATCATATAGCGATTACCCCAAAAGTTGAAAACCTCTCCATCTAAAGGAAGTGGTCCTCTATTCCATCCTCCATATCTTCTTCTATCATATGTTTGTACTAAAGAATGATCATGAGCTGGCAATGGATAATCTCCAACCGTTTCATTCTCTAAACCAGGAGCTAGAGGATTTCTAGAAACCTCTGCTTGTAATTGATGAACAGCAAGTCCATGACGTGTACGAGGTATATTAACATTATGAGAAAAATTATCATCATCATCATCATCATCGAGCAAGTATTCATGTATATCAACAGTAATTTGATTTTATATATGGTTTTTAAAGAAAATAATGACATTAATATATATAGAAAATACATATCCAAGCATTATCACGTTGACCAGGTGATGGTGCACACTCAAAAGTACCATACTCTACCTCATGTTCAATACATTCCAATCGTGGTCTTCGATACGTGCCATAACAAGAGTTACACCAACATATAATATGCTCTTGATAGTAAAATTCATCATAATTCCTATCGGAGGACACATGCGAAGTCATTGCATGGGTAGGAGGTGGTGGAGTACCCTGTGATTGATCAAAATCTACACATAATAATAAACAAAAAAAATATAAGTTATGTATCCATCAAATATATTTAAAATTAAATGTTTGATATACTTACAACATAAAGTCGTTGCACGATGAGGAGACGGTGGTGGAGGTCCATCTGATCGATTAGAGTCTACAAATAATGGTATTTATTATTAATAATCTGATTATCTACATACACAAAAAATTCACATATACATATTTACACATACACACATATTCACATATACACATTTACACATACACACATATTCACATATACACAACTACACATTATTGTGGGATAAATGCATGTATTTTGTATGAATGAGTGTATATGCATGCATGTGTGTGTACGTATATATGTGGATATGTATGTGTGTTTATGTTATATGTATGTATATGTGTATATGTATACATATATGTATGCGTATATGTTTGCACGTATATGTGTATGTGGGTATGTGTATGTGTATGTGTGTGTATATATGTGTATGTATTCTGATTTTTTTTTCTGTTTGAGATTAAATTAACAGGAGATATTGTATGGTGGAGAAACATAAGAGGCGAGCTAACATACCACCTGAGACGTGGCAGTTTTTTCATAGACAGCTACGTCTTCAAGAGTCGTTTCCTCGGCAGAAGGTACACAAATTAATAGTTTATATTTATAATTTTTATATATTTTAGTATTTTTTTGTATTTAATTTATGTATTTTTTTATTGAATAAATAGGCTGCTGCAAAGAAGAGAGTGGAGTCGGTCCACACATTGCACCTATGCCAAATGGGCCATAATGGTTTTGTAGCTACATTTGTAAGTATATGTGTTATTGTGAGTATATTTTTTATTTTAGTTAAAATGCAAGCAACTAATCTTTTCTATTTGTTTCAATGCAGCGGAAGGATTATGGCCGATATCCTACAAAACATGAGATCAAGTATGCTACACATTTTGGATATCGACATTTGGGCGAGTATATGCAAGATCATCCTGATGCCTTTGTGAGTATTTTTAAATTTTATATAATTATTTTATTTTTATGAATGGTTTAATTGTTTTATTTATTTATGTTTGTTATATGTAATACAGGAGTTTATGGAGAGACAAATATGGATGAGGTGGAGAGACACACACAGGAGGGACGATCTCGATCATCACAGGGTGATCATGACGATGAGGATGAGGAAGATCAGAATGATCATGATATTGTTGATGATCATGATGATCATGATGATGATGATGATCATGATGATGATGATTAGGATTTTAGTTGATTATGACATTGGATTATATGTATTTACACTGATATATATATATATATATTTTCTTTTATCTATATATTTTTCATTTCAGTTATGTTTTGAGTTGTGTGTATGGTATTAAGTAATGACGAGTTTTGTTCTATTGATTGTTATTATTGTTTATATTAAGCATGTGTTTTAATACTTTAATTATATAATTCATTCATATGTGTGTACCTAAGTGTATATGTATGTAGTGTATATGTATGTATGTGCATGTGTATATGTATGTATGTGCATGTGCATGTGTAAGTGTATATGTGTGTATGAGTATGTGCATGTGCATGTGTATTTGTGTGTATATGTATGTGTATGTATATGTGTAACTCTATGTGTATATGTGTGTATGTGCATGTATATGTGTATATGTAGGTATGTGCATGTGTGTGTGCATGTGTATATGTGTTTTAATACTTTAATTATATAATTCATTCATATGTGTGTACCTAAGTGTATATGTATGTGTGTGTATATGTATGTATGTGCATGTGCATGTATAACTCTATATGTGTGTATGAGTATGTGCATGTGCATGTGTATGTGTGTGTATATGTATATGCATGTATATGTATAACTCTATGTGTATATGTGTGTATCTGCATGTATATGTGTATATGTAGGTATGTGCATGTGTGTGTGCATGTGTATATGTGTTGTAATACTTTAATTATATAATTCATTCATATGTGTGTACCTAAGTGTATATGTATGTGTGTGTATAATGTATGTATATGCATGTGTATATGTATTCCACATGCATATGTATGTGGATGCATTTCCATTTGCATCCATGTGCATGCATGTGGATGTGCATATACATGTATTTGCATATATGTTAATGTGTGTATGTGTCTATATATATATATATATATATATATATATATATATATATATATATATATATATATATATATATATATATATATATATATATATATATATATATATATATATATATATATATATATATGCAATAATGCATGCATGCAATTCTTTTTATGTGGTTGTAGAAATGTTTGTGCATATGCATGTGTATATGTGTGTATGTCTAAGTGTATGTGCACATGTATTTGTGTGTATATATGTGTGTTGTTGGAGAAACAATCACTAATTGGACATATATTTGAGGGTCAAAGCTTTAGAAGAAAATCACATGCCTATGTGAAGGGACAATTTCACAAGTGTATTATATTTGTAAAGTTAGTTCACTTTAGTTCTAGAAGTTTTTTAAAAAGTCACGAGATAGAGAAAAACTATATAAGTTAATTTGTATCAATTGACGTGATGTAAAGAGAGAGGGAAGACAATGATAGAGTTAGTTAGAACTCATTTTGTATGATTGAGAATAGTCGAGCTTCTCTACGTGAGAAAGCACCTGTGTATTTCTGAGGTTTCATAGTTATGGAAAGAGTTTATTAAACTTCTGTGTATAAGTCTTCTTCTTCCATCTCCAGTGTTTGTCTTCTGTGTAATGATTTGAAAGGTTGAAGTTTTCCAAGCAAGTCGATGCCTGGCATCGAATGTATGTTGAAAGGTTGAGTTTTATGCGAGAAGTCGATGCCTGGCATCGAATCCTAGCTCATAAGTCCTTATCTTCATATCTGACTTTTATCTACTGATGAAACTTCTAAAAACATGAGGTTTGTGGAGCAACTCGATGCCTGGCATTGAGTTTCAGCATAAAGTCGATGCCCGACATCGACTTCCTACATACAAGTGGTCTTCTTCATGTGTGTGTTCAAGAGGCTATTTCTGGTGCAGAAAAAGAGGCTGAAAAAGCTCAAAGTCAATGCCTGGCATTGACTTTGGTTGCAATTCGATGTTAGGCATCGAATTTTTATTTTTAGACACCCAAGATTACTAAAATAGGCAAAATTTCCACTTTTGGAAGTCATACAGGGTGATCTTGTGAAGGCCATAACTTGAGTTCTAGAGGTCTGTTTCAAGCATATGGTAGGTTGTCGGAAAGCTCTGATCTTCTAGTTTTATCCTCTAAAAGATCATGGAGAAATAATATTTGAGCTAAGAGAAATTAGCAAAATACTGAAGGTATGTCATTTCAGTGACTAGGAATTTCTGTAGAAGCAAAGTTCTCACTTTAGGCTATCATTTCTCAAAGTTTGGAGTGGCAATGAGTTTATGGTGACCATAGAGGTGTTCTAATGTCACATTAATTCATTTCTTGTGGTGTTTCATACATCAACATGTGTGTATGTGCATGTGTATATGTGTATATGTCTAAAAGTGCATCTTCATCATGTATAAGTGTATAAGTGCATATCAACAAGTGTGAGTATGCTACCTAATGAAAATAACACAATTCAAATGATATATAAAGAATAGAAATTGTACTTACAATAGTTAGGCATACTTTTTGCTTGGTTAGCTTCTTGAATAACCTGCAATAAAGAGAGAAAGAAGAGAGAGAGAGAGAGAGAGAGAGAATTCAAAGAGAGAAAGATGTAGAAAGAGAGAAACAGAGACAGAGGGAGACAATAAGAGAGAGCTTAGGCAAAACAACAATTCTGCATATACTTGCTTGAGCTCGTAAGCGCAGTGCAATTGGGAATGTTGGAGAGCTCTTCGATCGGATGCGTGAAAATGCCGATCGAAGAGCCTCCAACTTTTTAATTTTTGTCCGTCAACAGACCGTCGTGTAAGCAATGCTACCTGTCGTTGCATAAGCCACATGTTTTTAGCGTGGCTTATGCGATGCCAAAATCATCACGTATGCGACGTAAGAAAGCATCGCTTATATGACGCTATTTAAAAGCATCGTGTTAGCGATGCTATATAGGAGCATCGCAGCCCCGTCGTGCCACAAGTTGCAAAAAACGTCATTTGCTTCGTCATTTAATCGGCGGTCCGTGCACGATGCTAATTACGACACATGTTGCAATTTTATAGCGATGAAATTATGTCGCCTTAACCATCGCTATACGCCCGTATTCCTTGTAGTGCTATTTGTTTATCTATCTATCTATCTATCTATCTATCTATCTATCTATCTATCTATATATCCATGTATCTATCTATCTATCTATCTATCTATCTATCTATCTATCTATCTATCTATCTGTCTATTTGTCTATCTATCTATCTATCTATCTATCTATCTATCTATCTATCTATCTATCTATCTATCTATCTATCTATCTATCTATCTATCTATCTATCTATCTATCTGTCTGTCTGTCTGTATGTTTGTCTGTCTGTCTGTCTCTCTATCTGTCTATTTGTCTGTCTGTCTATTGTTGATGTGTGAAACATCACAAGAAATGAATTAATGTGACACTAGACAACCTCTACGGTCACCATTAACTCATTGCCACTCCAAACTTTGAGAAATGATAGCCAAAACCAAAAATGTTACTTCTTGAGAACTTTACAATCATTGAAATGACATACCTCCAGTATTTTGCTAATTTCTCTTAGCACAAACATTATTTCTCCAAGATCTTTTGAGGAATAAAAGTAGAAGAGTAGAGCTTTCCAACAAGCTATGATATGCAAGAAAGATATCTCTAGAACTCAAGATATAGCCTTCACAAGATGACCCTGTATAACTTCCAAAAGTGGAAATTTTGCATGTTTTAGTAAAGATCACTCTCTAAAAATGAAAATTTGATGCATAGCATCAACTTGCAACCAAAAGTCGATGCCATGCATCGACTTTGTGCTTTCTTCAGCTACTTTTTGTTCTTAAAATAGGCGCGTAAACCACAGGTATGAAGAAAACAACTTTTATGTGGGAAGTCGATGCCAAGCATCAAATTTATGTTGAAACTCGATGCCAGGCATCGAGTTGCTCCACAAACTTCATATTTTCAAAGAGATTTAGCAAAACATAAAACTCAGAGAATAAAACATAGACTTATCAGCACAAACTCGATGCCAAGCATCGAGTTGCTTGGAAAACTTGAACTTTTGAACTCATCACACAGTAGACAAACATGGAGATGATGGAGAGAGTCTCATACACAAAACTTTACTTAGTTCTTCTCATAGCTATGAAAAAATCAGAAACTTTACAGATGCTTTCTCACTCAGAGAAGCCCGACTATACTGAATCATACAAAATGAACTCCTTCTCACATTCTATCACTCTCTTCCACTTCTTCTTGTTGGTGTATTTCAAGCCTTCACACTTGGCTTGGAACCTTGGAAGATTAGCTTGGAACCCTTGAATGATATCTCTATGAGAAGCAAGAACCATAGGAACTTAGTCTTATGTGTTATTACCTTTTACTCATTGTAAAAAGTCTATATGACTTGGCATTTACTTGTATCACACCTAATTGATTAGAGTCGTGGAATTTTGGATGGTGTAATTGGAGAGAATATCTCCCTACTTTTAGAGGAGAGATTCTAGGGGGCCTAGATTTGAATTTCAAATTCAAATGATCACAAAACTTCTATAAAAGATGAAGTGGAAAAGTCGCGGGTGTGTCACTCACTTCAGCTCACTTCCCGAGGCATTTCATTGTTGTAACTTTGTGTGTGTTAGTGCTACTCCATAGCCTACACCACAATACCTCATTTAGCTATGCTTGTCATGCTAATGAGATTGTACAAACACATTAATCAATAGAAGTATACACATTCACTATCTCTATTGTCTCTGAGTCATCTACTCCAAGTCTGTCAACTTCAGAGGAGCATATCTCAGGATCTACTGAACCAAATCAAGTAATTCAAGGCTTGTTGGAACCAGCTCCAAGCATACTATACACTTAAAAAATGGCAAGTCAATTGGATAAGCCATCTCGGAGAAATCTCGCTCGAAGTGCACACTGGTCTTTGTCTGCAGAATTCCTAAAATATCGGGGGTAACTACAAGTTTGCTAAATTGATTTCTTAGTGAGTAGTTTATCATTTCTTCTCATTCCACTTGCAAATGGTAGATTGTTAAGCAAATTTAATATGTCCAGAAGGAATTAGATCAATTGTTAGTGTGCTGGTCACACTGAGTGAAAGACTGAGCAGGTGTCACTACAGAAATAGAAAGTTTTTCTTGATTTTTGAAGTGCCAAGTTATCTGTTTTGATTTGGTCATTACACATATCATTTGCAAAGTACATATATGCTTTCTTGGTATCATTTGAAAGCTAAGCTAGTGTACTAAGCATATCTGAAGCAAAGGAGGGCTGGTGCAAAGCAGGGTTAACAGCATCTACTCAATCTCTTGAGTGCATCCTACCATCTCTCCCAACAGTGGTATCAGAGCAAATAAGGTAAACATGGGAGATGGTTTTCCTTCATTCATTGACAAATTGGACAGGAACAATTACCAAGCTTGGTCATTGAGAATGAAGACCTATCTACAAGGAAGAAGCTTATTTGGATACATATCAGGAGATGAGGAACTGCCCTCATTCAAAGCTAGAGGACTACCCACCAAGGATGAACAAGAGAGACTCAACCAATGGTGTGCAAAGGATGCTTTGGCAAGGTTTTACCTTCTTAACTCTATATCTGATTTCCTTTTACCTCATATAAGGAATTGTAAGACTTCCCAAGAGACTTGGGAAACCTTGTCAACATACTTTTCTTCCAACACAAGGGCCAGGAAGAATCAACTGTGGATTGAATTCACAACCCTTAGGAAGCAGCCCAAGCAATCAGACTCAGAGTATGTGACAAAGATTAAAGATGTGGCAGACCAATTAGCAAGCATTGGAGAGGAAATTGAAGAGGAGCAAATAGTCAGGCAAGTAACAAATGGACTCAAGGCAGATGATAAGTGGGAAAGTTTCACCACTGCAATGGACCTCTATATGGACATGCATACCCCAGATCTCACAACACTCATGGGCCAACTATTCACACATGAAGCAAATTTTACAAAGGCAGGAGATCAATCAAAAGGTAACAACCCCTCTGCTCTATATACTGATAAGAAAGTTAAGGATAAAGGTAAAGGGAAGAAACAGGATGAAGAAGGCTCTACCTCCCAAGCTAATTATGCAGGGAGAGGTAGATCATCAAGAGGCAGGGGCAGAGGAGGTAAGTCAGGTAGGGGGAGACCCTACAACTCATCACCATGCAACATTTGTGGATTGTCCAATCATACCACAGATGAATGCTACAAGAACTACAAGAATCAGAGAGGAAGAGGCTACTCAAGAGGTGGATACTCTCAAGGGAGAGGCAGGTTCAATCAACACCAAGGCTACAATGGATACAACAATCAATACAACAACAATTACAACCACAACCACAATGGTAATTACCAAAGTGGATTCAGAAACAGAAGGGACTACAACAATTACACAGTGATACACTCGAACACACTGCCGCCTAGAAGCACGCACAGACTCACTTGTAAATGGGTCCCGATGACACAACAACTCCCAGTAGAATTACTCATGCAACCCTCCCAAATCTCCACAAAACCAAGACCAAAAGCCATTCATGGTGTTTGGCAACCTAAGACTTGTAATAAACCCCCCGACCCCAATCTGTGAATTCATCTCCACTTACTAACTACATTAGTCAGACAGCTCACCTTTCCATCTAGCTCCTAGGACTAACCAGGCATTAACTACACACACTGTCATCGTGCACTTACTAACCACTGACTCATCATCTACCTCATGTTCATGTTGTAACGGGGACAACGGGTTCATTCTGTCCATTACAATGTTAACATCTGGTTCTATATTCTCACAGAACCAACAAGCAAGCAGGGCCATGGCAGAAGCCGGAGGTGCCAGCTCTCAAGCCGGATCCAGCGCACAGATCGTGAATATAGAAACACTCCTCCTCGAGCCACATCTCACCGAAAGACCGCAAGAACTTCAAGCTGTGCACGTGCTCCCAATCCAGGATCCTCCTCAGGGACACACCTCTCAGGTGGGCAAACACGCCCATTGGTTCAGTGATGTTGCAGGACCATTGGGTGATGGAACCTATTTCTGGGAAGCTGAATTGGAGTTTAATGGTAAATGGGGACGCTACCATTTCTTCACGCGTGAGTTTGAGAGCTATCAGAATGCCAAAGTCATGCGTTCAGTATGGACCAAAGCTGGCTTGGATAGTTATTTCAAGGCCCACTTACCAAAGCCGGATTTCTTGCGTTGTTCGTATCTTATCAGCACTATCACTCCGAGCAGGGCCAAGGGAGGCGACAGCACCTTTGTGTTACCCTCACTGTTGCTGGGCCATGAACTTAAAAGATTCAAGCTGACCCTCAACCTAGTACGAGAAGCATTGGGCATGTATGGTATGCACATCCCCACTGAAAAGGAAACAATGGTTCCAGGCAGAATGAAACATAAAGATCTCAATAAGCTGAAGGATATGGTAGCAATGACACCGACCATCGCTCTGCACCTACGGACCGTCATGCAGCATTTTGCTTTCCCCGCCCAGGAAAGATTCACCATGCCCCCAAAGAAAATATGGTTTAGCTTGTATCTGGTAGAGACAGGAAGCCTCCCCATCAACGTACCACATTGGATCATAGATCAGATTCACCTAGCCCATCAAAGGTGGAACAAGAAGCAGAAGAATGTGCTTCATGGATGTTGTGCTCTAACCAAGATAATCTACAGATGTCTTGCCTATGACGTGCCTATTCAGTGGGCACTCATATGGCCCCGGGCCCAGGAATTCCAGAGAAGGCTATCAACGGCAAGTCCCCCATCAAAGAAGATGAGAGGGGGAGTCCAATTACCCTGCGCTCAACCAAGGGGAGCCACCACTACACCAGAAATTACCCCTACCCAGACACGATGCATTAGGCCATTCACCATCCGGCTACCAAGACCAAGTACAGAGGGACCCAATCTGGTATTTCCACCCGTCCCATCAGATTTGGAATTTCCACAGGGCTTTACTCTCAATGATCTCACTGACGAAGAAGTGGCTAGACTAATCTACGACTCTAATCTCGAGACGGAAACAGAGCGAGCTCAGGAACCACAACCCCATACAACAACATCAGCCCCCACCCGACCAGAAGTGGTAGAAGTCGACGTAGAGGAACAAGAGACCGAACAAGAGGAAGAAGCCTACGAGGAACAAGAGTATGACGAACTTTCAGAGTTAGCAAGTGCCCCTGCGTATTCGGCAGAAATAAAAAGACTATATCGAACCATGCAACTAGTTCAAGAACAGCATAAAATGTCACTTGAAGCAGGCAAAAAACTCATGAACCAATTGCTAGCGGAGGAAGGCGTGGACGATATGTTCATTGAGTCCATAAACCTACATGCCGATGCAGTAGGATTGGATGAGGCCATTCATGAGGCAATGGCCTACATTCACCGATTTGAGAAAAGAGTTCCCGCTCGTCCCATGAGGTCCGGGAAACAAATTCATATCAATGTATCAGCACCAGGAGAGAGAACGCAAGCAGACAAAAATCAGGAAGCACCACGGTCACCACCCTCCCCACTTCTCACTACACAACTCACTCCACCACATGACACTAGCACCACCACGTCCACTACCACCACAATCATCATGGGAATTCCACTCTCTCCGGGAATCCAATTCGGGGGAGTCACCATGCCCACTTTCACCACTCTCCTCACTAACGTCACATCCACCCCACCCACAATCCCCATCTACACGGTCACTCAAACAATTGACACTATGGAAACATCTCCTGCCACTGCACCGCTCCCTCCCCCCATGCCACCTCCATCTCCCATACCCCCTCCACCCACATCTCCACTTGCATCCACATCATTCACAACTCCCTTTCCCGCCCCCATTCCCCCTGCAGCTTCACCCCTCCCTGCATCATTTAATGTAAATAGCATATTTCTAGCATTAAATCAATGTGTATATCAGCTTCAGAATGAGTACAGAGCTCTGGACGGCCGGTATCAACAATTGACAACACATCACCAGAACTTACAAAGGCAATTTAAAATTCTGGAAGAGGAAAATGCAGAGGTGAATCAACGCTATACAACGCTTGAGCAGGCTCACCAAACACTATTGGAGGCACCCCAACCATCAACAGAATCAGGCGTCAAACAACTAGAAGCTTTGCTCGAAGTATACCAGGCCGATAACCTACGAGTCAAACGTAACTTGGCGCTACTCAGGAAACATATGGCCACAGCACTGGAAGAGAACAAGAGACTGCAAAAACAAAATGAAAAGAATCTGGAAGCGGCAATGGAAGGCTCCCCCCACGAGATAGATCCAGAGCAGTTCAAAGCAGTTCCCACGGAGACGATGAAAACCATTTTGGAAAGCTATGCAGATCTTCTAGAAGCCCATGATGACTTGGAAAGAGAACGTGACACGCTACAGAGCAGACTTAAGGAACAGGAAGAACAACCGAAGAGTGTCCCATCAACCTCTACCTCCGACGAAGTAAAGGCCTTAACTGAGCAGGTAGCAGAATTACAAAAGAGGTTACTGACATACGAGAGGCAGCCCTCTCCAGTAGTAGAACCAGAGCCAGAAGAGTTGGTCCCTATTGAGGTAGATGATTCGTACGAAGAACCGTATGTTCCTATGCCAATGCCAGGCGGGCAACGAACCTCAGAGGGACTAGACACCTTGGAAGTGGAAGCACCCGAGTGGCTTCAGACACTGGAAAGGACAGCGAACACCCACGAAGAACGGGTGGCCATTCAGATCCAATCACTAGCGAACCTAGAAGAAACTGTCATAAAGTCAGAATATTTTAGAAGCATGTCTCATCATAGATGGATCGGCACCAATAATGACCAATATGTGCCATACTGCATACTGTTGGCCGATTACAACGCCGAGATTCAACGACGATGCGGCAAGCCTCCCACATTCGCTACACAATTTGGTCCAGATGATATACTGGAAAGTGCTAAGCGTGGGTCCATCCATCAACCCACCTGGAGGATCAGGCTTTTGGAAACCTATCCTGAAATGGTCCGAACCTGGAATAATATGCCGTTGTTTATTAAATATAACCCTTGTTACATTCCAGTTCTTCGAAGACGCACCTGGCCTGAATTCACTATTGCCGTCAGAGACATCAAAGCCTGCGCAAAATGGTTAAATTACGTTTATCTAGCACCTCCACGAGGACCCCCCATGGTGAACTACATGATTTCTACAATCCGTCACTGGAGCATTCGGCTACGCAATAATCCCGATGTGATGGCCTAGATGTGTATGAAAATATTTGAACTAATGCTGATCACTTTCAGGACGTTTAAGAACATTAAGGACCCTCACTTCTCAAGAGCAGGCTTCGTGACAGGAAACCAAGATCTGGTGTACGATATGAGTACCACCCCATGAATTGAAGTAATATATGCTTGGCACGCCAGAATCAAGTACCTCCCAGCCTGTTTTAAACAAACATTTGAGGAGATGTTCATCACAGGATTCTGGGAATATCACTCCGAAATCTTTATACCCAGACCATCACATCTCCTCCAATTATTTGCTGTGGAGAGAACTATTTACTCAGAATAATTGAGGGTGCCTCATCCAGATGTTCCCAGACCTGTGAATTGGGATGATCTGCTCACAGATCTAGCACGCGGCTTGCAACTCGAAGAACACCACCTAGCCTCCGATGTCGTCCAATATTATGTTCAAAAATCCTCTAGACAAGGGTCTGTCAGGGGCGACAGACGCGAGAGTGGGGGGGTGTTGGTAGCAGTTAGGGAACCAAAGGAGCCACAAGACGAAGAGAGTCAGAGCGAAGGGACAGCACAAGTAGACATGGCAGTCAAAGAAGATCTGGCAAGTAGGCCAATAATTTTCTTCATGAAGAAGCAAGTACGAGCATTCACGCAGATCTAGCACTAAGGCAACCTTTAATTTTTCAAAACCCTTACACCAATTAAAAGTGATTCTCATCACTAACAACCCCTGTAAATACCATGTTCACCTTTTTGTGGCTCCATTTTGTGCAAGCCGAGGAGTCCTCGAGCTTGAGGAGCCTTAGAAGTAGTTGCTTACCAATTTTCGTATTTTTTAGATCTCATTTGAGCCCTCAAATAAGCCCTGGAACCTAATTTTTAACTAGGCCGGACACTAGGTCTGGACAGGGCCAAAACCTAGTCAAAAACTATAAAAAGAGCTAGAGAGCTCATTTTTTAGGTTAGCTTGTAATTGAAATGAACTTGTAAGAGCTTTTTTGAAAGTAATCTAGGAACTCCATTGCTTCTCATTCTTTGTCTTGCCGTGTGTGCACGTGTGTGTGTATGTGTGTGCATGCTTGTGTGCTTCTCACTCATGCACTTGTGCCTCCACTTGCTCGAGGTCTTCATACCATCCTCACGTCTTCCCGGATTGACATTAAAGGAGGTGCTACTCATCACTGAGCTACAAAGACCAAGGATTTGTGATGAGTAAAGCAGACACTTCTCTATTCATAAAGAGGAGTAGTACAGAGGTAATCTACTTGTGTGTTTATGTTGATGACATCATCATTACAGGCAATGATGTCAATGGGATTAGACACATCAAAGGACAGATGATGAAGGAATTCAAGATTAATGATCTTGGATTATTGAAGTACTTCTTAGGTCTTGAGTTAGTCTACACCAACTCAGGTATATATATCACTCAAAAGAAGTATGTACAGGATATGGTCAAGAAGTTTGGCTTGCAGGATGCTAAAGTCTCAACTACTCCAATGGAGGTCAACCTAAAGCTAAGTGCTCATGAAGGGGAAGAAGTCCAAGACATCACAGGATATCAAAGCATGGTAGGTAGCTTGAATTATGCTACCTTGTCAAGAATTGACATAGCATATGGAGTTAGTATGCTTAGTCAATTCATGCACAAACCAAGGGTACCTCACCTAGAGGCAGCAAAGAAAATCTTGAAGTACCTCAAAGGAACTCAGAACCATGGTTTGTACTTTCCTTATACATCAGATATTGACATTAAAGTATACTCAGATGCAGATTGGGCAGGATGCAAGGATGATAGGAGGAGCACATCAGGTTACATTTGTTTTGCAGGAGACAAACCTATTTCTTGGTCAGCCAAGAAGCAACCCACAGTGGCATTGTCATCCACTGAAGCAGAGTATAGAGGGCTTGCCAATGCCACTCAAGAAGCTATCTGGTTGAAGCTTCTATATACAGAGTTAGGCCTATATACAAGGCCACCAATTATCTTTGGAGATAACACTAGCTCTCTTCACCTTGCAGCTAATCCAATATATCATGCTAGAACCAAACACATAGAGGTTCATTACCACTTTGTGAGAGAGAAGTTGCTTAGTAAAGACATTCAATTGACATATGTGTCTACTAATATGCAATGTGCAGATTTACTCACTAAAGCATTGGATGGAAACAAGCTATGCAGATTCAAATCCATGATTGGATTGCAGGAAGTAATGGAAGGTTGAAGATGAAGACTTAAGCCAAAGTGCTTGGCGTGAGGGGGAGCTGTTGGTGTATTTCAAGCCTTCACACTTGGCTTGGAACCTTGGAAGATTAGCTTGGAACCCTTGAATGATATCTCTATGAGAAGCAAGAACCATAGGAACTTAGTCTTATGTGTTATTACCTTTTACTCATTGTAAAAAGTCTATATGACTTGGCATTTACTTGTATCACACCTAATTGATTAGAGTCGTGGAATTTTGGATGGTGTAATTGGAGAGAATATCTCCCTACTTTTAGAGGAGAGATTCTAGGGAGCCTAGATTTGAATTTCAAATTCAAATGATCACAAAACTTCTATAAAAGATGAAGTGGAAAAGTCGCGGGTGTGTCACTCACTTCAGCTCACTTCCCGAGGCATTTCATTGTTGTAACTTTGTGTGTGTTAGTGCTACTCCATAGCCTACACCACAATACCTCATTTAGCTATGCTTGTCATGCTAATGAGATTGTACAAACACATTAATCAATAGAAGTATACACATTCACTATCTCTGTTGTCTCTGAGTCATCTACTCCAAGTCTGTCAACTTCAGAGGAGCATATCTCAGGATCTACTGAACCAAATCAAGTAATTCAAGGCTTGTTGGAACCAGCTCCAAGCATACTATACACCTACAAAATGGCAAGTCAATTGGATAAGCCATCTCGGAGAAATCTCGCTCGAAGTGCACACTGGTCTCTGTCTGCAGAATTCCTAAAATATCGGGGGTAACTACAAGTTTGCTAAATTGATTTCTCAGTGAGTGGTTTATCATTTCTTCTCATTCCACTTGAAAATGGTAGCTTGTTAAGCAAATTTAATATGTCCAGAAGGAATTAGATCAATTGTTAGTGTGCTGGTCACACTGAGTGAAAGATTGAGCAGGTGTCACTACAGAAATAGAAAGTTTTTCTTGATTTTTGAAGTGCCAAGTTATCTGTTTTGATTTGGTCATTACACATATCATTTGCAAAGTACATATATGCTTTCTTGGTATCATTTGAAAGCTAAGCTAGTGTACTAAGCATATCTGAAGCAAAGGAGGGCTGGTGCAAAGCAGGGTTAGCAGCATCTACTCAATCTCTTGAGTGCATCCTACCATCTCTCCCAACACTTCTCTCATCACATCAGTTGATACAAACTAACTTATATAGATTTTTCCATTCTCGTGATTTTTAAAAAACTTCTAGGACCAAAGTGAACTAACTTTACAAATATAATACACTTGTGAATTTGTCCCTTCACATGGACATGTGATTTTTTGCTAAAGCTTTGACCTTCAAATATATGTCCAATTAGTGATTGTTTCTCCAACAGCTCCCCCTCAATCACTATTTGACATTCTCTGTTTCTTCATATCATCTGTTAAACGCACGTTGCCAACACAGGCACGTTTAGGCTCTTTTCGGGTTCTTGGAAGTGGAAGGGGTCTGTTAATCAGAGGCCCTATACCTAATTTTCCCAATCAACACATTTACTTCGTAGTACTTTAACACTCAAAACTCTGCATACAAATTACTATCAATCCTCTGGTTTGTTCTCTCACAGTCTTACTGTCTGTACTGAGACTATCGCTAGTTCTTCCACAACCTTACCAATTACACTCCGGTCGATACGTTCTCAATACATAGTGTCAAAGCTATTCATTACCATAATACAGACTTACGTTCTCTAACTTAAAGGAATTGTTCCCAAACACAAGATAATGTAATCAAACTAAGACAAGAACAATAATACTCAGATTTCTCAACACCGCGCTACGATAACTTCACAGAATGCAATCGCCTAGACAAACAGTCTGGCGATCCTCCTGGTCGTTTTTTGAAGCATCCTTTCATTAGATTATAAATAGATACAACTCTACGCAACGACGTTTCGGTTCGTGCAGAATATGAAAAGAAAAAGATTTACAATTGCCAATCGGGCTACTTACACATCTTCTTTTCTTTTACTCCTACCATGCTTTTGAATCTGCTGGTTTTCACACCATCCAAGCCATTTGTCATTATGTCTACTATCTGATCTTTTGTAGAAATGTACTCCACTTCAATTTCTTTCTCCATTACCTTTTCTCTCAGGAAATGATAATGTATCTCTATATGTTTTGTTCTTGCATGAAATATTGGATTTACTGCAAGATAAAGTGAACTCATATTATCTCCATGAATTGTAGGAATACCTTGATCAATGCCCAAGCTTTTGAACAGTATCTGCATCCATATGACCTCCTTAGCTGCTTCCACAAGTCCTTTGTACTCAGCTTCAGTTGATGATAATGCTACTTTATGTTGTTTCTTTGAACACCAACTTACAAGCTTATCACCAATGTATATCATGTAGCCATGAGTTGATCTTCTGTCATCCTAGTTACCTACCCAGTCTAAGTCACTATAGGCTCTCAACTTCAAATCTGATGTAAAAGGATAATATAATCCTTCCTTTATAGTTCCTTTGATATATCTGAGAACTCTTTGACCTGCAATCCAATGTGGATCCTTTGGACAATGCATGAATTGTGACAAAACTCCCACTGCATAATGAAGATCAGGTCTTGTTAGTGTAGCATAAATCAAACTACCCACAAGAGATTGATACTTCCTCATATCTTTGTAGTCTGCACCATCATATTTACTAAGCTTGTGATTAACTTCAAGTGGAGTTGAAGCTTCTCTGCACTTTTCCATATCAAAGTTCTTCAATAAATTCAAAAAATACCTTTCTTGTGATTCATATATGCCATGATCTGTATAAGTGACTTCCATTCCAAGAAAGTATGACAACTTTCCTAGGTCACTGATATTGAACTCTTTCTCAAGTAATCTCTTTATCTTCTTGATTCCTTCATCTGAAGTACATGTGATTATAATGTCATCTACATAAATACAAATGTAGATTGTACCTTCCTTTGCTCTTTTGATGAGTAGACTTGGATCTTCTTTTGAACTTTGATATCCAAGTTTATTTAGATACTTCACCAGTCTATAGTTCCATGCTCTTGGAGCTTGCTTCAATCCATAGAGTGCTCTTCTCAACCTGCAAACAAAATTTGGATACCTAGAATCTATAAACCCTTGAGGTTGTTCCATGTATACCTCATCCGATATGTATCCATTCAAGAATGCATTCTTTCTATCCAATTGACTTAGGGTCCATCCTTTTGAAGCTGCAATAGCAATGATTGTCCTTACAGTTGACATCTTAGCTATAAGACTAAATGTCTCATCATAATCTATGCCATGGTTTTGGGCATAGCCTTTCACCACCAGTCTAGCTTTGTATCTAGCTATACTTCCATCTACAAGCTTCTTCACTTTATAAACCCATTTATTTCCAATTACTTTCTTATCATTTGGTTTAGGAACAAGTTCCAATGTCTTCTTCTCCTCTAGTGCATTGAATTCTTCCTTCATGGCTTCTTCTGATTGCTTCTTACCTTTAGCTTCATCATAGTTCTGAGGTTGTTCATCATCCTTGACCATATATGCATAGTTCTTCTGAGTTATGTAAAAAGTATCATAAGAATACCTTTCTGGTTGCCTTCTAGTCCTGCTTGACCTTCTTGGTTCACATTCTTCATAAGTTTCAGGATACACCTCTTCATCAAATATAGGAGCTTCTTCATTCCTTCTTGTTAATCCACTTATGGATGTATTTGCTTGCATATAGTCTTCATCTCTATTTACCTGCACAATTGATTCTCCTTTCTCATATCTTCTTACATCTTCTTCAAATTCTTCAGTTGTATGACTTTGATCTGCATACCAACTTTTCTGTTCATCAAATGTAACATCTCTAGAAACAAGGAATTGTTTGGTTAGAGGATTCCATAACTTGTAACCCATCTGCTTTTCATCATAATCAATGAACACATATTTTCTTGCCTTTGGTTCAAGTTTATGCCTAAGTTGTGATGGCACATAAGCATATGCAATTGATCCAAACACTTTACAATGATCTAGTGTTGGTTTCTTACCCCACCAAGCTTCATATGGAGTCATTCCATTGAGAGCTACACATGGTAATCTATTCACAAGATATGTAGCTCTATTTACAGCCTCAACCCAAAGATAATTTGGACAATTCTTCTGCTTTAGCATAGCTCTAGCAAACTCAACCAAAGTCATGTTTCTCCTTTCTGCTACACCATTTTGTTGTGGTGTATACCTGCAAGTTATTTCTCTCTTAATACCTGCATTCCAAAGATAATCATTGAACTCTTGGGAGAAGTATTCTCCCCCTCCATCAGACCTCAATCTTTTAAGCTTTTGACCTGTGACTCTCTCTGCATATGCATGAAAATGCTTGAAAGCTCCAAACACTTCTCATCTTTCCTTCAAAACATATAATGTTATCCACCTTGTAGCATCATCAATGAAAAGAACATAATACCTTGAGCCACTGATAGATCCTTCTTTTGTTGGTCCCCATACATCTATATGAATGAGCTCAAGTACTCCATCATGTTTGAATCCTGTCTTCTGAAATGGTAACCTATGTGCTTTTCCCATTTGAGATGCTTCACATTTATAAACCATATGTTGACTCTGCACATTTGGTAATCCTAATACAGACTCATTTGCAATCATAGCTTTAATTCCTTTGAAGTGACCTAATCTCTTATGCCAAAGATCAAGTTCTGTAATCACTCCTTCACCATGTGTGAGCAAATCTTGACGAATGTTCCCTTGTACTCTTAAATTAAAGAGTCTACCTTCTTTCTTACCAGAGATAATCTGATTATATCCATTCTCAGGATCTTCAACAAATACTCCTTCATTTGTAAACCTGACTTGAAAACCTTTTTCAACTATCTATCCCACACTAATTAAGTTTTTAGGTATTGTAGGAACATACAAAACATTGGTTAGCAAATCTGCTCCATTTTTGCATTTCACTTTTCCAATTGAATGTACACTATGTCTTGTATTATCACCTGTTTGAACTGTATGACTAGTAATACCTTTTTCCAATTTTGACATCAATTACAAATGATTAGAACATCGAGAGTCAATGTAAAATACCTTTAGATCTTCTTTATCTGATGTGCTGATTGAGTTCATCATCAATAATGTATGACTTTCATTCTATGTGTCATTTGAATAGTTGTAATAGGTGGTGTTGTAGGATTGATTCTGTCCCCAACTTCTTCCTTCACCTCTACCATAGCCTCCTCTTTGACTTTGTCTACCTCTTTGAAAATTACTTTGATATCTTCCACCTCTGCCTCTGCTATTGTTTTTTTTATTCTCGTTTGATCCTTGTTGATTGTGCCAACAGTCATGAGCCAAATGATTACTCAATCTACACATCCAGCAAGCCTTCTTGTTGTTATTCTGATTACCTCTACCTCTTCCAAAACCTCTTGCTCTTCCTCTGCAATTGCCTTTACCTCTTGCATAATAAACTTGAGAAGTTGATTCCTTTTCATCCTTTGCTTTACCTTTATCCCTACCTAAAGGACAAAGATCCCTACCTAAAAATGAAAATTCGATGCTTAGCATCGACTTGCAACCAAAAGTCGATGTCAGGCATCGCCTTTGTGCTTTTTTCAGCTACTTTTTGTTCCTGAAATAGGCACGTAAACCACAAGTGTGAAGAAAACCACTTTTATGTGGGAAGACGATGCCAGGCATCGACTTTATGTTGCAACGCGATGCCAGGCATCGAGTTGCTCCACAAACTTCATATTTTCAAAGAGATTTAGCAATACATAAAACTCAGAGAATAAAACATAGACTTATGAGCACAAACTCGATGCCACGCATCGAGTTGCTTGGAAAACTTGAACTTTTGAACTCATCACACAATACAGAAACATGGAGATGATGGACAGAGTCTCATACACAAAACTTTACTTAGTTCTTCTCATAGCTATGAAATACTCAGAAACTTTACAGATGCTTTCTCACTTAGAGAAGCCCGACTATACTCAGTCATACAAAATGAACTCCTTCTTACATTCTATCACTCTCTTCCACTTCTTCTCTCATCGCGTCAGTTGATACAAACTAACTTATATAGATTTTCTCATTCTCGTGACTTTTAAAAAACTTCTAGAACTAAAGTGAACTAACTTTACAAATATAATACACTTGTGAATCTGCCCCTTCATATGGGCATGTGATTTTCTGCTAAAGCTTTGACCTTCAAATATATGTCCAATTAGTGATTGTTTCTCGAACATCTGTTTGTCTCTCTATCTTTCTGTCTGTCTGTCTGTCTGTCTCCCTATCTGTCTATCTGTCTGTCTCTCTGTCTCTCTGTCTATTTGCCTGTCTGTCTGTCTCTCTATCTGTCTGTCTATCTGTCTATCTGTTTGTCTATCTGTCTGTCTGTGTGTCTATCTATGTGTCTGTCTATTTATCTATC
>CM035416.1:58989155-58994155 GCA_020310875.1 Ceratopteris richardii | reverse complement strand
CCCCCTCAAGCTCAAGTCTTTTCCTTTCCTTGCTTCAGCCTATGTCTCTTATGTTGATAGCTTCCTTGAATCCTCCAAGCTTTGTACCTTCAAGAAACTTTGTCATCATGTCTGCAACCTGCATTTTAGTGTTCACATACCTTATATCTAGCTCACCTTTTCTCTAATGAAGTGGTAATGAACCTCTATGTGCTTGCTCATTGCATGAAACATGGGATTGTTAGCTAGATAGATGCTTGAAATGTTGTCTCCATAAAGAGGAAACTCCTCCACTTCTACTTCCAAGTCCTTAAGTAGCTTCTTAAGCCATAATAGCTCACATGTAGCCAATGCTAAACCTCTGTAATCAGCCTCTGTGGATGAAAGAGCAACAGTGGGTTGCTTCTTAGAGCTCCAAGAGAACACTTTTGTACCTATCATGAAAACATAACCCGATGTACTCCTTCGATCATCCTTGCTACCTGCCCAATCAGCATCACTATATCCTTTGACACTTAGATCAGCATCATATGAGTAAAATAGACCTTGGTTGATGGTGTGCTTGATGTAACGAAGCACCTTTCTAGCCGCCATAAGATGATCATGAGTAGGTGCATGCAAAAATTGAGAGAGAACACCTACTACATATGCAAGATCAGGTCTAGTGAATGTAGCATAAATTAATGAACCAATTATGCTTCTATATAGTGTAATATCTTGTATAGCCTCTCCTTGACCTGCAACCAACTTTGTATTGGGCTCCATGGGCTGAGAAAGTGGCTTACAACCACTCATACCAAACTTGTATAGCACATCCAACAAGTATTTTCTTTGAATCAAGAAGATGCCATTTTGTGCATAGATTACCTCTATTCCCAAGAAGTACTTTAGTGTTCCAAGATCAGATATCTTGAACTCCTTCCCTAGCTTTGATTTGGTATCTTTAATACCTGCAATATCACTTCCTGTGATGATCAAATCGTCCACATAGATGCATATGTATACCGTCCTGTCTCCTTGCTTCTTCATGTAAAGTGATGGATCTGCAACACTTTCTTTGTATCCACAACTTGTTAAATAATCCACTAACCTCTGATTCTAGGCCCTTGGGGCTTGCTTTAGTCCATATAGTGCTTTCCTTAGCTTGCAAACATGATTTGGGTACCTCATACTAGCGAATCCATGAGGTTGGCTCATGTAGACTACTTCTTCAAGCTCTCCATTGAGGAAGGCATTCTTCACATCCAACTGATATAAGCTCCATTTCGTTGATGTGGCCACTGCAATCAAAGTCCTAATTGTTGGCATCTTGGCTACGGGGCTGAAAGTTTCATCATAATCTATCCCATAGCTTTGGGAGAAGCCTTTCGCCACCAACCTTGCTTTGTACCTAGCAATGGAACCATCTAAATTTCTTTTAATTTTGTAAACCCACTTATTACCTATCACCTTCATGCCTTCTTGAGCTCGTACCAAGCTCCAAGTATGGTTCTCATCAAGTGCTTTGAGCTCTTCCTTCATTAACTCTTGCCATTCCTTGCAATCCTTAGCTTCTTCATAACTAGTTGGTTCTTTGTCCTTGATTACCTAAGTCATGTATGCATAATGCTTTGCAATGAAATTATCATATGTTAACCTTTGTACTGGATATCTTACTCTTGAAGACCTTCTTTCACTTCCTTTTGGTGTGGTTGCCATCTTCTTTCTTTGTTTTGCCACTCCATCTTCCAACATGCTCTCGTCCACATAGCTTCCTTCTTCAACTAAAATCTTCTCTTTGCCTTTGACTTTGCTTTTTTCAGAGCTGGTCTCTCTTTCCCTAAGCCTTCCACTCCATGGTGAGGGTGTCCTTGTGTTGCATGAGTTGCTTGGACCACTTAAATCCATGCTTTCTTGAACTCTATCATCATTCTTCAAATCTGTCTCACCTATGTCTTCAACCTGCAATGGACTCGTGCATGCATACCAAGGCTTCAACTCATCAAAGACAACATCCCTACTTACCTTCAACTCCTTGGTGATGGGGTTATAGCATTTATACCCCTTTTGTTCCATAGAATATCCCAAAAAAATACATCTTTCATATTTGGCATCTAACTTTGACCTCAACTCTTGAGGTACATGTACATAGCATATACAACCAAAGACTCTAACATGTGAAATGCAAGGTTTTCTTCCACTCCATGCTTCCTCAGGGGTTAGATGATGTATAACTGATGTAGGACATCTATTCATGATGTATGTGGCTGTATATGTAGCCTCTCCCCAATAACAATGCGGCATATTCATTTCGTTGAGCATACACCTTGCTACCTCTGCTATGTGTATGTTCTTTCTCTCTGCTACCCCATTTTGTTGAGGGGTATACCTGCATGTAAATTGTCTTTTGATGCCATTGACCTGCAAAAATTCAGAAAATTCATGGGAGAAGTACTCTCCCCCTCCATCGGATCTCAAAGTTTTGATAAACTTGCTAGATTCCTTCTCCACCTCTGCTTTGAATTTCTTGAAGTAGTGGAACACATCTGATTTGTTTCTAATGCAATGCAACCACACTTTTCTTGAAAAGTCATCAATGAAGGTTACAAAATACCTATTTCCAGCAAGGGATGCTTCTCTTGTTGGACCCCAAACATCCGTGTGAATGAGGTCTAAAACATTTGCACTTAAATAGGTACTCTTCTTGAAGGGCAGCCTTGATTGTTTTCCTTGTTGGCAAGCTACACAAATTTCATGCAACATTTTAGATGTAAAATTTGGTAGGCCTCTTACCAAGCTCCTCCTTTGCATTTCCTTGAGCTTTTGTAGGTTGATGTGACCTATTCGTTTATGCCATAGATCCAAATCTGCTATCCTCTTGTCTCCATATGTGACATACATTGAATGGTGTGGCTGATTTATGTCCATTGTGAACATTCTCCCTTGCTTTTTTCCTTTTTCTATGAGCTTGAAACCTGCCCTTGGATCCTCAACAAAACATCCTCTTTCATTGAACCTAACTTGATAGCCTTTTTCTACCATTTGGCCTACCGAAATCAAGTTTTTGGTAATAGTACGGACATGTAATACCTCTGATAAGCACTTTGCTCTTTGATTTCCTTCCAAACTGATATCTCCCACATGTTGAATGATATGCTCTGAGTTATCACCTTTTTCCATATGCCCTTGATGCTTTGAGACCTGCAAATTACTAAAAAACTCCTTTCGACATGACATATGATTGCTACATCCACTGTCTACATACCATAAATCTTCACTAGCTTGAGTTGTATCTTCACCATACCTCATGGCAAGTAAATAATCATTCCCTTGGCTGGATGGTCTGTTTGCATAATTACCTTGCCCTCTATAATTTTTGTTGTTGCTTTGATTCCCTTGTCTTTGAGCTCTATGATAGCATTCATTTGCAAAATGACTGGGCATACCGCATACAAAGCATCCATTTGAAGTGGCTTGTCCTCTTCCACCAAATCTTCCACCTCTTCCTCTATTTGTGGATCTTCCACCTCTTTGACCTGCATTTTCTTGTTGTCCTTGACCTCCTTGGTTGCTTTGATATCTTCCTCTTCCTCTTGTAGCACCTCGGTTGTGTCTTCCTCTTCCTCTACCTGCATACAACAATTGCCCTTGGCTATCCTTGGCATTATGACCACCAAGGTTCATCTCCTTTGTCACCATGAGAGTGATTAGTTGACCAAAATCAGGAAGAGAGTCACTTACATACACTAAAGTTGTGAAAGCCCTCCATTTTTCATCATCCCTAAGTCCATTTAGGGTGTGGGCGACAAGATCGTCATCATCTAGGGCACAACCGATTGACCCTAGTGCATCTGCAAGCTCTTTAACCTTTAATATGTAATCATTAGCGCCTTGAGAGGGGCTTTTCCTAAGATTATTTAGCTCATTCTTGAGCTGAATTTTTCTAGCTTTTGTGGAGGTTGAATACAATCTCTCCAAGCACTCCCACACCTTCTTCGATGTATCCAAATCTTGAATATGTCCTACCATAGAGTTGCTAATATGCTGAGATAAAATGAAAATGAACCTTTTGTCCCTTTCATCCCACTCTCCTACTGCTCTTCTCTGGTCATTGGTTGGATTTACCTCATCTATGTAGGGTTTTGGCTCTCCACCACTCACAAGTCCCCACAAACCTTTCCCCATCAAAAAATTGCTTATTCTAAATCGCCACGGTTGGTAGTTTCCTTTTTCGAGCTTCTCAATCTGAGCATTGAGATCAGCCATGGTGCCTCCTAACTCTTTTGAACCTCCCCCTTGATGCAATGAAGTTGAAAAGGATGTCTTTTACCTCAAAAAATAGAGCTACTCCTCTTGATGAAGCTTCCTCTTTGATTTGATGATGTATTTGCTTCCCCTTATTGTTGATGTGCCCGTTCTTTGCTTCCTTCCTTCAAACTTTGATGAAGTCTTTACTTCACTTCAGTAGCTCCTTCTTCTCTCTTTGATACTCCACTTATAGCTCTGATACCACTGTTGGAGGATAAACACTCCTATGTGCACAACAAAAGCAAATGAACCCTCCTAGGAACCTGAAATTTTTCAGACATAGGTTCTGTATTTTCTGAGTTTCTCTGAGTATATGGAGAGACTGAAAATGAACTTTTGCAGGCATAAACTAGACTTTACGAGCTTTCAAATGAGAGTAAAATAACTCCATTTGGATACTGGATGATGCCTCAACTAGCTGCAACAAAACAGATCACTTGATCTCTTCACAGAGTATGAGCTAACTACACAGACACTATTCTGGACATTTCTCTGCACATGTGCAGGCACTGAACCTGAGTCTTATACAATTACAAGACTGGGGGGGTCTGCCAAAAACATCTAGATAGATAGAGTGTGTAAACGAGAAATTTCCGCAAAATATGCCGAGAACAGCTAGTAGGGGGTGTGCTTAAGCAAGTGGGCAGCTTGGGCACGTATTTCCATGACTCTAAGTCATAATACAACTCATTAGAGGTTTTAAAGACCATATACTAACCTCTTTAACCAATCAA
>CM035416.1:58981655-58986655 GCA_020310875.1 Ceratopteris richardii | reverse complement strand
ACAAACAGACAAACAGACAAACAGACAGACAGAGAGACAGACAGACAGACAGACAGATAGACAGACAGACTGAGAGACAGACAGACAGATAGATAGATAGATAGATAGATAGATAGATAGATAGATAGATAGATAGATAGATAGATAGATAGATAGATAGATAGATAGATAGATAGATAGATAGATAGATAGATAGATAGATAGATAGATAGATAGATAGATAGATAGATAGATACATAGATAGATATATAGATAGATAGATAGATAGATAGATAGATAGATAGATAGGTAGGTAGATAGGTAGATAGTGTTAAAAATAAAGAAGTAAGCTCGTATATATTTTTGCAAAAAGGATTTTCTTCAAGTAGAAGGAAAATACAAAAATGAAAAATAGAAGCATTTACTTCAGCAAGTAGTGGAGGCCAAAAGAGAATCATTGAAAAGAGAATCATTGAAAAGAGAATCAAATCCAAAAACTGAACTGTAAGAGGAGTGGCTGTCCAAAGTAGTGGAGAAATGATGGGGAAGAGCTCTCAAACTCATCATGAGAGTTTTTGGTCACTTGGCTATAAAAGAGGCAAGGGAGGACACTCAAGAATAGAGGGAGAAGGCGTGGAACCCCCCTTGTAGCTACTTCAATTGTTTTGGGTCATTTCGTTCAGTTCACCCTCATAGAGTATGTCCAGCCGCACATCCATTTTTGGGTAGTCTACTTGTAAGAGCCATATCTCCCAATATATGTATTCAATTTTAAAGTTTAAACATTCTTTGGAAACTGAGTGGACAGGTAGTTTATTTTGAAACAAATAGTTGCCAACCCAAATCTACTCGAAAGTAAGTGTTTGATATCTCATTTGAAAGCTCTAGGTGTCTAGTTTGAGTGACCAAAGTTTCAAGTTCATTGGATATTTCAATTGGTACCAAATTTCATTTGAAGGTTCTGCTGTTGGCAAGAGTCTTGATCCTGAGAAGGTCTTCTACACTTTCCGCTGCGATTAGGAGAGGAGTTCTCCAACAATTGGTATTAGAGCATTGGAGTTTGAAGATTCAAAGCATTGGAACTGAAGTGAAGCAAAGGAGAAGCTACAAATCAAGGGGGAGCTTCGTAAAGTCAAGGAAGAGCGCCACACAATACTTGAGGTAAACTTCAATCTTGGAAGTTTTCAATGGCTGATTTAGGACAAAAAGTTGAGAAGTTAGACAAAGATAATTATCAGTCTTGGAGGTATAGAATGATAAATTACCTTAAAGGTAAAGGTTTATGGAGTCTAGTTAGTGGAGACGACCCACAACCGGTGGACCTTGAAGATCCCAACATTACTCCGGCACAAAGGAGACAATTTGCTGATTGGGAAGAGAGGAATCGAAGGGTGATGTTCCTCATCTCACAAGTTATTTCTAACACTATGTTGGTCATGTGCAAAGCTTAGAAACAGCCAAGGAAGTTTGGGAAGCATTGGAGAAGGTGTATGCTACCTCAACAAGGTCTCAGAGGATGCAACTCAAGAACGAGCTCAACAACATGAAGAAAAGTTCAAACCAAAGCATTAGTGAGTATACATTGAGGATCAAGAAGCTTCGAGATCAGCTAGCATCAGTTGGATGCAAGATAGAAGAGGAAGACATCATCCAAACAGCCCTCAATGGCTTGAGGAGTGAAGAAAAGTGGAAGCCCCTCATCACAAACATTCTTTATAGAGATACTCTACCAACATTCGACGAGATTATACCAAATCTTGTGGCTGAAGAGGTTGCTCAACAAGGAGAAGGCAACAAAGGTAAGGACAACCATAGTCAAATGTTATATGCAGGAACAGGTAGAGGAAGGAACTCAAGAGGAGGCTCGAGAGGAAGAGGAAGAAGCTACAACAACACAAATTTCAGCCAACACAACTTGGAGGACAACAAGGATAACTCAAATGACAACACACATGGAAGAGGTCGAGGAAGAAATAGAGGAAGAGGTCAAGGTTCATACAATCCTCACAAAGGTATAACATGTTATCATTGTGGTAAACTAGAACATTATGCAAATGATTGCTGGCAAAAGAATGGAAGACTGAATGGAGGCAATCAAAGGAGCCAAAATAACTATGCGAGTACATCAAGTGAAGGAGACAAGCAAACCATGCTTGCCATGAAGCATGACTACAACAACTCGAGAAGTGATGACCAAAAATGGTTCATAGATTCAGGTTGCAACAACCATATGACATGCCAAGGAGATTTGTTCACAAAGCTACAAGCTCCAAGTGGAAAAGGATGTGTGGAGACCGGCGATGAAACTCAACACGCAATTGAGTATGTTGGAGATATCAAGCTTGGAGACAAGAAGGTATTGGCTGATGTTCTTCATGTTCCTACTATTGCAAAGAATTTGATTTCAGTAGGACAAATGGTAGAGAAAGGATATCATGTTATCTTCAATGAAAAAGGTTGCTTTATAAAGAATCCAAAAGAAGGATTCAAGGTCATTGCTGAAGGAAGGAAAGAAGGAGGGATGTTCACTTTGGACATTCAACAACCGCATGGAAAGGTGATGTATATTCAGTTTGGAAACAAGAGGATTGCTGAAAATCGATTTGTGGCACAAAAGGTTTGGACATATCAACATTCCCAAGCTCAAGGACATGAGCAACCATGAAGTGGTAAGAGGCCTTCCAAGATTCAATGATGCCGGACTACATGAGTTTTGTGAAGCATGCCAACTAGGAAAGCAAACTCCACAACCATTCAAGAAAATCAACTACGTGGCAAGGAATGTCCTCGACTTGATACACACGGATGTATGGGGACCATCACAACAACCATCAGTGGCTGGTAATAGATATTTTGTCACTTTTATTGATGATCATTCAAGGAAAGTATAGATGTTTTGCATAAAACAAAAATCGGATGTGTTCTCCATGTTCAAGAGATTTAAAGCACAGGTAGAAAAGGAAACAGGATGCTACATAAAGACCTTGAGGTCTGATGGAGGAGGAGAATATTTCTCCAAAGAATTTTTAGATTTTCTTTATGAAAAGGGCATCAAGAGACAATTTACATGTAGGTACAGGCCTCAACAAAATGGAATAGCTGAAAGGAAAAATCGACATATCACAGAAGTTGCAAGATGCATGCTCAACGAGATGAAGATGCCACTAAACTATTGGGCTGAAGCAACTAGTACGGCCGTTTATTTGATGAACAAGTGCACAACGGCTGGAGTGCATAATCTAACTCCCGAGGAGGTTTATTCCGGTAAGAAACCTGACCTTACACATCTCAAAGTTTTTGGATGTGTGTGTTATGTTCACATCCCTCAAGAACTAAGGACAAAGATGGAGGCAAAGTTTGAAAAATGTATTTTTATTCGATATTCATCAGAGCAAAAGGGATATAGGTGCTACAATCCAATGACAAAGGAGCTACGAGTCTCACGAGATGTGGTATTTGATGAGCTAAGACCATGGTTTGGAGACAAAGGGATAGAGAAGATTCTTGAAGAAGATTACAAAGATGATGGAAGTGCTGTCCAAGAGGAATTTCAGCAAACAAGCACTCAAATGTCAGGTCCAGAAGCTTCTACATCACTTGGAGAAAGCTCAACATGGAAGGGGAGGCTAAGGAGTCATTCCTCATCACCAACATCAGCTTATGAAAGATCTAAAGCTGAAAGTGCTGCCCAAAATAGTGATTCAAATGCAAGTGAAGAAGAGTATGAAGAAGTGATCACACCAAAGGTAAAGTTGAACCGGTTGAAGAAGCAATGTTCAAAAGGAAATGAAAGGAGGTCTTCAAGAGCAAGGTATCCAATTGAAAGGCTGAGCTATGATAGTTTTATTGCAAAGCATTTTGCATATATGACACAGGTGGTCAAAGACAAAGAACCGGATGCATATGAAGAAGCATGTACACAAAAAGAATGGCAAGAAGCTATGCAAGCAGAGATGAAAGCTCTCAAGGACAATCACACATGGGAGCTAGTTCCAAAGGTTGAAGGTATGAAGATTGTTCCAAATAAGTGGGTGTTTAAAATAAAGAGAAATACTGATGGTTCTCTAGCAAGACATAAAGCTAGACTAGTAGCAAAAGGATTCAAGCAAACTCACGGCATCGACTATGAAGAGACTTTCAGCCCAGTTGCAAAGATGGGAACAATTAGAACCTTGATTGGAGTGAGTGCAGCAAGGAGATGGCCATTGTACCAACTTGACATAAAAAATGCTTTTCTCAATGGTGAACTTCAACAAGAGGTATACATGAGTCAACCGATTGGATTTGAAGATAGAAAGCATCCAGATTTTGTTTGTAGATTGAAGAAAGCTTTGTATGGGCTGAAGCAAGCACCACGTGCTTGGAATCAAAGATTGGTCGAGTACCTCACAAGGTGTGGGTATAGTCCAAGTAATGCAGATCCCTCTCTCTACATGAAGAAAGAAGAAGGCAAGCAGGTATATATTTGCATATACGTTGATGATCTCATCATAACAGGAAGTAATGTTACAGGAATACAAGAGATCAAAAGGAAACTCAGTAAGGAGTTTAAAATTTCAGATCTTGGTGAGCTGAAATACTTTTTAGGCATTGAGATAGTCTATGTGAAAGATGGCATTTACTTAATGCAAAGAAAGTACCTATTGGATGTTCTTTTCAGATTTGGAATGAGTGAATGCAAACCACTCACTCAACCTATGGACACAAATGTGAAGCTATGCTCAAATGATGGAGAGAAGTTACATGATGTAACTACATACAGGAGTATTATAGGTTCATTGATCTATGCTACGATCACAAGAACAGATTTGTGTTATATTGTTGGAGTTCTTTCTCAATTTATGCAAGCTCCTACAAGTGAACATTTAAATTCAGCCAAAGGAGTGCTAAGATATGTGAAGCACACTATGAATCATGCATTGTTTTATAGATATGATGAAGAATTGCAGGTAAGGGCTTAACTGATGCTGATTGGACTAGTTCAAAAGAAGATAGAAGATCCACTTCAGGTTATGTGTTCA
>CM035416.1:58964155-58976655 GCA_020310875.1 Ceratopteris richardii | reverse complement strand
TCCTGTTCAAACAATACCTTATCAACAAAATCCTCAGTTTCGAAATTTCCCACCACAAGTTAATCAAAATCCTCAAAATCAAAATGGTTTTGTGCGTGGCCCTCGTAGGTGTCCTTGGTGTGATTCGTTAGAGCACTTTTTGAGAGATTGTGAACTATTGAAGGCTACTAAGGAGCAACGACTAGTATAGACATAGACAAGAAAATCTGTGACTATCGATCTAGGCTACCTTTGCAAGGAAATTATGGTAAGGGAGGAATGAAAAAACACTATGAAAATATAACCATAACGGATGTAGGAACTAGAGGAGTGAAACTAGAAGCTCTTGATGAACAAGTGGAATCAAGTAAACCCACAAAGGAAGGTGACTTATAGAGGCTTTAGTAAGAGCACGAGATGAGATTAGGAGAATAACGGCTTGGGAGTCACCGATAGAAGATCAATCTCTTATTTCTCACATATCCAATGTAGAAGAAAAACGAAAAAGAGATGAAGCTGAGCCTAGTGAAAGAAGAGTAACACGAAAACAAACCTCAGAGGGAATAGAAACAATCATAGAGCAGGGAGAAACATCACAATCCAAAGATAAAAAAACAAGAAGCACAACCCAATGAACAAAAACAAGAGGAGAAACAAAAAGGGAAGAAGAAAAAGCAAAGAAAAACAGAACCAAAGCCTTTGGATAAACAAGAACAATCAAAACAAACTGAAGACCAAACACGAGAACATGAACAAAAACAAGACCCTAAGCAAAAACAAAAGAAACCAAAGAGAAAACCTAAAGCCATCTTGATTTCAGAAATTGAGAGAAAAATAGATCCTATGGAGATTTTAGATGACATTTTGCTTAAGAGTCAAGTGACTATGTCTTTAGAACAAGTTTTCTCTATTGCAAAGCCTGTTTTTAAAGATAACTTTATCGGCCTAATTAAAAGGAAGAGGTTTCCGCTTAATCTAGATACTGAGATGCAAGATTCTCTAGATCAAGATCAAGCTATGAATGAAGCCTTAAACTTTGATGAATTTGATGAAGAGGACTTTGATGATGATGAAGTAAATGTTAATAAAAATTTCTTAGGACCTATTCAACCTGACCATGAAAATCATGAAAACAATCCTGAAAGTCACTTTAAAAGAACATTTTGGTCTAGAGGTATATCAGAGATGCATGTTAAAATAGGAAATGATAAGAACACTATCACTGTAAATGCATTAGTAGATTCCGGCTCTGAAATCAATGTGATTTCAAGAGAAGTCTATGATAAGTTTCGATGGCCCATAGATAAAGATTGTGGATGGCGTATGAGAACTGTAGATAATGGTGTAGGTACCCTGTATGGAGCTTGTGCTAGTGTGCCCATATCCATAGGAGGAATCACAGAAGAGTTTCACTTTTTTATTCAAGATAATTGCTCCTATGAAGTTCTCTTAGGTCAACCCTTTATTTGTGAGAGTCGTATGGAAACTAAAGCCATGGATGATGGGTCTACCTATGCTAGATTCAAGTCTAAGGATGGAATGCAATCACTTCAAGTCATGATAGTAGGAGTGAATCATCCTAGGAATCGATTGTCAATTAGAAAGAAACCTATTGTTACTCAGGGTCATGAGCATGCTTGTAGTGATTGTGCACCTCGATTCATGTTTGGAGCTACATACGATCAAAATTTCGGATAGAATCCATTGTTGAGCGGGACAACAGTGGATATTGGTTTGACATCTCGCATCCAACCAACATGTACAATAGTTTGTCACTTTGTTTTCCACATTCTAGATTAGATTTTCTTCATAAGAGTCAATTGTCCAAGTCTTTTATCCAAAAAAGCCAAAAAAATTATAAAAACAACAAAATCATGGAGCATGATGAGAACATTGAGCATGTGATTGAAACATCTCATTGTTTCTCTACTCTTGAGGAGTTAGAGTTATGTCTTCAACAAATGTCTAATTCCCATATTATTCTTCTTTCTTCCCTTGATGAGTATGCTCTAATCCAAGAGTATGCTCTCAATGTTGACAAGTGCTCAAAATTTAACCAAACACATGATGCCTTAGTTGAAACAAAGTACAAAACTGTAGACAAAAAAATCAAACCCATAGCTCAACCATTACCTCAAGGAAGTAATGAAAAAATTATTGATGTGAAAAATGATCCAATTCTTTGGGATAACAAAAACATAGGACATGCATTCACGAATGAGACAATCAAATAGGTGAAAATTGGTAGAGATGATGGCTTTCTTTTGCCAGCAGAGAGAGATAAATTTGAGAGAGTTATACAAAGCCATGGAAAAGCCTTTACTATGTATCCTCATGAGATTGCTTGTGTAGATCCTAAGCTAGTTTCACCCATGATAATCTTTACTATTCCACATATTCCATGGAATCTTCGCCCTATACCAGTTCCAAAGGCTCACTTACCTGAGCTAATGAGACTACTTAAGGAGAAGATAAACATGAGAATTTTAGAGCCATCTTTTGCACCTTACTCAAATAGATGGTTCACTGTGCCTAAAAAGAATGGGAAACTACGTTTTATTCAAGATCTCCAACCCGTCAATAAAGTCACCATAAGGAATGTAGGAACAGGACCCGTTGTAGATGAGTTTGCTGAATCATTTTCAGGACATTCTATCTATTCAATGGGTGATTTATATTCTGGATATGATCAATTCCAGTTAGCAATTGACAGTCGTGACATAACCACAATGAAAACTCCTTTAGGCTTAGTGCAAATGTGTACTTTACCTCAAGGAGTGACTAATTATGTGGCTCATATGATGAGTGCTATGAATATGGTCTTACATGATTTTATCCCTCAGATAACTATGCCATTCATTGATGATATTCCAATTAAAGGGAGTGAGGAACGTGTAAAGGACATTACTTTAGATTCATCTGGATGTCGTAAATTTGTTCTTGACCATATCTCTGATTGTGAAAGAATATTTTAACGATTTGAAGAGGTAGGTCTCACATTTTCCATAGAGAAATCTGTTTTTGGTGTCAACGAGGTGCTTATTGTTGGACATTTATGTGGCCATTATGGCCGAAAGCCATACCCACAAAAAGTTGATGCCATTAGCAAGATTTCTGAAACATGTAACAATGTGAGTGAGGTACGTAGATTTCTTGGTGCTTGCATCTTTTATGTTATTTGGATCCCACACTTTGCTCATGTTGCTGATTGTCTTTATGACTTGTTGAGGAAGAAACGAAAATTTATTTGGACTGACAAACACACTCAAGCTATGCGTAAATTGAAGAAATTATTGCTTGAAGCTTCCATCCTTAAGCGTGTAGACTATTCTGCTAACAAACCTATTATATTGACTGTTGATACTAGTCCTATTGGTATAGGTTGGGTCATAAGTCAAGATGATAGTGAAGGGAATAGATATGCAATTAGGTTTGGTGCCAAAATTCTACATGAAACACAACGAAAATATCCACAAATCAAACGAGAACTATGGGGTATGGTAACAGCTTTGAAAACAGACAAAGAATATTTCATTGGTGCAAAAGTCAAAGTTGAGACTGATTGTTTGCCTCTCATTGGAATGATAGCCAATTGTTCATCTCCTGATATCGCCATGCTTAGATGGATCTCATATATTAAGTTCATAAATCTTGAGTTAGTTCATATTTCAGGTAAGTCAAACTCAGTTGTTGATATGTTATCGAGAGCTAGATTTGATGATGATCTTGAAAGTGATCTAATAAAGAATGTGAATTTAGTTGGCTATGTTCCACATATATATGAGTATGAGAAATTTCATGAGTTTGAGTACGAAGATGAATGGAGAGACATAGGAAAGTATCTCAGTACACTACAACCATTACCTAGCTGGACTACGAATAGATTCCGTAACATTAGGAAACGAGCTTATAACTTTTTCCTATGTAATGGTTATCTTTGGAGACATGCTAAGGGTAAGGTTAAGAATCCACAACGAGTCCTAGGAAAGAGAGGTCTTCAATTGCAAGTAATGAAGGAAATGCATGAGACATTATGGGCAAGTCATAAAGGACTTTTTGGAACATATGAAAAAATTAGAAGTACCTATTATTGGCCTAGGATGTATGTTGACATTAGTAGCTATGTTTCTACATGTTCTACTTGTCAACTTCATTCATCACTCAAACATAGAGATCCATTGCATCCTACTTATCCACCTTGTATTCACTACAAGTGGGTAGTAGATCTTGTAACTATGCCGAAAGGTATCGACAAAATGCGTTACATTGTACTTGCAAGAGAAGACTTAACTAATCATGTAGAGGGACGTGCACTACGATCTAAGACCACTAACAATGTTTGAAAATTCTTGCTTGAAGATGTCATAAGTCGCTTTGGGTACATAGAGAAAGTAGTTGCCGATTGTGGAGAGTTAAATGCGAGAGAAGCTAAAGAGTTCTTTGAGCGTGACGGTATTCGGTTGTCTCTCACTACTGCATATAACCCAGAGGCCAATGGTAAAATAGAGAGAGGGCATCCACCTATTGTGAAAGCCATATCTAAAGCATGTAATGGTGACATCAAACAATGGCCTAAATTCTTACCTTTTGCACTTTGAGCAGATAGAATGACATGCACACGTACTACTGGATATATGCCTCCTGAACTCATGTACTGTCAAAAACCATTGTTTCCAATTCAGTCTCATATTTTTGCATGGTCAAATTTGCCTTGGTCTGAAAACATGTCTACTGATGATTTTTTGAGTTTGCGTATTAAACAGTTAGAACAAGGTAAATTAAGACTTGATGATGCTGTTGAAAAATTAAGAGAATCTAGAATGAAGAACAAGCATTATTTTGATAAAACTCATCGATTGCGTCCTAAGCCAATTGAAGTAGGAGATTGGGTGCTCATTTATGATAGTACATTCGACTCTCAATATGATGCACGCAAAAAGCTCACTCAACGGTGGTTTGGGCCATACATAGTATCAAAAGTCAACAACAATGGTACGTATGCTCTTTGTGAATTAAATGGTGTTGCACTAAAAACTTTGATTGCAGGTAAAAGGATAAAGTTATTCAAGAAGCGTGATAATGACGAGTACATTTTGGATGAGGACATTGAAGAAGATGACAACAATGAGGCCGATTCATAAACAGGAGTATCCATGTTATAAAAATAAAAAAAGAAAAAAAAATAATAATAAAAAACATATAAAAACATCATTAATTTTCAAGTTCATGTTGCTTTGTTTTTTTTCAAGTTCATTCTATTTTTTTTCCATGCTTGTTTCATGCATGTTTTTTTCAGTCTTTGCATTGTATTGCATATCCACATCACTTGAGTCAAAAAAGGCAAATGATGATTTCTCTACTTGTGTAAAATTTTATCTTAAGTAGTAACTTATCTACCAAGAAATTGTTTATAATCTAGGATTGTGGAAAGATAGGGCATGTAGATTTGGAGGTTTATTTTGGTGACAAGACTTTCATATATAAACATGCATATGTATCCTGTATCGAAAGCATAATTGTTGAGATCCTAGCTCCTGCTACTGCATGTTTTTACATCCTTAGTCCATCTCACAGCACTTGTATCGGAGTTTAAACGACTGTTCTCCGTCATCAAAAATGGTTGTACCTTGTATCGGGGTTTAATTTTTCCCCGTCATCAAAAAAAAAAAGTTGCTACATGTTACCAAGAAGTTTACACTTTCTTCCACCCCAAAAAAGTGATCGTAACCATAAAGTTACCGAATCATCATCATCATCAAAAAAAAAAAAAAGAGCAAGCCAAAGGAGGATAAAGAGGCATAGTAGAATAAATAACGGGCTATATAGGCAGATTTATGCATTAGTGGAGTTTGGTTATATTTCCTTGCATGTTATTAGAGAAAGAGCATATTCATATTTATGTAGGAAAGAAGTTGATCTAAAATAAGCCAAAGATGAAAAATGTCTCTTGAAAATCCTAAATCTTTTTTTATAATCGTATTTAAGGTAGATTGCTTTATGAAAAAGGTACAAAATTTTCTTCAAGATGAGAGAAGTTGATGCTTAAAACGACTCAATACATCCACTTCCACTTCATATTGATGCTTGTTTTTTTTCTTTCTTGTTGCCAATGTTGTTTGTTCATTTGCATATATGTTGCCTATTTGTTCATGCATATTCATGTTGCCTGTTTCAATTCTTTCTTTCATGCAAATTTTGCTTCATGCATATAATCAATTTTCCTTCCATGTTTCTTATGTTGCCTATAAAAGAATTTGATGCCTGGAACATTTTGTTTTTCACAGATGCTAGAGTGGTGCTTCCGGAGGAATCGCAGGTTTAGTGGGGGCGAATGTCGTCGAGATTTTCTCTCCTCTCTCACTTGTGAAGGCCTACAAAAAACATATTTGGTGAAGGTAGCCAAAATTCCCCGAAAAGTCGAGGATGCATCAAGGATGTCAAAGGAAGGTCACATACAAAGTTTCAAAGAAATCAAGAAAGTCCATGGTAGCGGTCAAAGCTGGTCAAAGTTGGGAAATTAGGGCAAAAATTTCATTGTCACCAAATTAGATGAAAATTCATATACTTGTAAAGATTGTCAAAGGCAGTCTATAGCCCAAAATTCAGTAGAAAATGGATTTTGTAGCACATTGATATGCTATGTTCATTTTGTAAAAATGTAATTTTTCTAGTTTGACCCTACAAATTCTTGTATAGAAATTTATGTTAGCCATATGGTTTGGCATGTATAAAGATCATATGTGGCTACATATTTGTACAAATTTTCAAGGCTATCAGAGCTTCCTAGACACCTTAATGCCACCTTGCAAGCTTCCAAATGTAATCAAACTTGTACAAGGGAAATTCAGATGGGAGTTTTTTCTGCATATTCATGAACGAGATCTTTGGAAACATAGTCCTACAAAGTTTCATCTTCATCAAAGCCTATTTGGAGGGTCAAAGAGTACAAAGTCCAGTTTTCAGGATCACCGTAGTTTTCTAGTTTAAGCAAATTGAAGGGTTGAAGGGCCACCACATGGCGAAAGCTGATTGAGCCATGTTGTACGATCAAGATGAGCTCATATTCAAGGGTGGAGATGCGCTTATGCTTAAAGCAAGGAGGATCCACGAGTTTTTCCATAAAGGAAGATTTTTTTTTACAATCAAAGATCAATAATGCAGCTTTTCTCCAAAAATAGTGGCTTATCTTATCCGAATTGATGTCAGCACTGATCCGACGGTCCACATCATCCCCAGATCCAATGGTGGAGAATGAGGGCGCCTAGATTTCACTCCTTTACACTAGATTTGATAGAAAGATCAATTCCAAGCCATTGATTTGATTAATCAAATGGTTGTAATCGAAAGTAGTGATCCTAGAGTTGAGAGTTGATTTCTCTAGATCCAATGGCCCAAATTCATTCAAAAAACTATATAAACCCCCCTCCAAACTCCTAGAGCAGCATTGTTAGGCATCCATAGGGCTCATGCTAGCTTACGGTTTCCTTGAGACGATCACCCTCGGTTGAGCGAGTGAGGATCCAAGGTGAGCTAGTATGAGTATAGTACCTAGTTTCAAATTTAAGTTAGAACTCCAATCTAGGATAGGCTCTTGAAACCAGCATCTCTATCTTGACTCACCCTCGATGGAGCGTATGAGTGAGTTAGAGCTGATTTTAATGAGTCTTACACTTCTTTAGTTAGACGTTACGAGCCTAGACATACATAGGGTCACTGGAGTGGAACTCACCTTCTTACGTGTGACATTCGGTTGAACTGTCATGGTTTGAGGGTCGGAACCACCTTTGATCAGTAGACTGCCTAGCTTGACGTACCACGACGATCTTATACATGTATCTTAATTCAAATCCTTTTAATTCATGTCACTTGTCACTTGTCTCTTGTCTCCTCTCTCAGTCTCTTAAGTATTTTTACATGTCTTCTATTTCTTCTATGTGTGAGAAGGCTCCGCAATATTGCATTGAACCAGTGAGGATGTTTCTTTGAGCTTGTGAGTAAACTCTATTATCATACTTGCATGCATATAATCCATACATACGCATACATATTGATTAGTTTCTGAAAGTGTATAAGAAGCTCCAATATTGGACCATTCTTCCTTTCAAAACTGGTTTATGTGTAAGGATTCCATCTATTCAAGTCATGCATACATATCATCCAAAGAAGACTATGCATATGAATTAGAATTAGGAAGTGTTTAAGAAGCTCCTTCAATGGACCATTCTTCCTTCCAAATTTGATTCGTGTGTATGGTTCTCTTTCATTCTTATCATTCATGTTCATAAATCTAACTTGCACTCCTACTTTCCCATTCCCATAATCATTTCAACATCTCTCTCTTCTCCATACACAACATTAATTTCACTTTCATGTCCTTAATCCATCCAACATTCATTAGCTTCATACACCCTGTGTGTGCCACGACCGGACCTGATCCACCCGGATTGCGATCACCTCCACAACGCCATAGATCGCGTATGTAATGAATAACAGAAACCTGAAATGTCACGTATTCATCTGAGAGAGATGGTAATAAGAAACTACTCAGTGTAGGAGAGTTTCTATAGCTTGAGTAAGAAGAGGCCAAGCTTGTTTGTACACATCTTCTCTAATAGAAAACACATGTTCATGTGGAAGCTCTGCGCACATTCTTCGTATGAGTAGAAGTTTGAATATTCTATGTTACGGTTAAAGTTAGTTAACAATTATAGTTTCACCATATACGTACTTTTGGTCACTTACGGTTTACTCAATAAATATGTTTTTCGGGAAGAACCACGAAGTATATCTCGCAGAATAATATAGAGTTTTGTATGAGACATAGCTTATCTTGTAGCTAGAAGTCTCTACTTTATACGGATCAAAGTTTCCAGTGAAATGGATATGTACACACAGTACAAAGTCGGACCGAAAATAGCACTCTGAACTGATGAAGTTTTTTCTCTAAACTTCAGGAAGAGTTCTGTCAGTAAGGGAAGTTCACTCATCACTTCCTTATTTCACGTATAAACATTTGAAGCAATTACGAACAGATTTGAAGATCATTCCGGTAAGATTCCGGTAAATTTCAGTGACAGTTCGGTGAAGTTCCGGTGGAATTCCAAGAGAATTCAAAGCACAGTCTAATAGAGTTTGAGTGGCAAAAGCCTTGTTAAGCTATTGTTGATTATAGAGGTGTTCTAACATCACTGTAGCTTAACACTAATTCGGTGGTGCAGCGAATATCCGCAGGCTTGATGAGGTTCGAGTCTTTGTTGCGGCAGACGGGTGGTACCGGAAGCTTACTACTATCAGAGGTATAAAAGCGGTACTACCGAAGACGTTGACCACCCCAACAAGTGGTATCAGAGCAGGTTAATCACCACAACAAGTGATATAAAAGCCATAAAATCTAACAAGAGGTGTCAGAGCAAAGAAAGAAAACAAGAAGATCATGGCAGAACATGTCTCTATTGACAAGCTGGACAGAGATAATTATCCCGCATGGGTAATGCGCATGGAAGCCTTACTTATGAGTAAGGACTTAATGATGTATGTGACCGGAGAAGAAAAGAAGCCGACTTTTGAAGTCAACAGACAACCAAAGGAAGAAGAATGGAAGCTTGGAAGTTGTGGCAGAAGAAAGATGCAACGGCAAGAGCATACATTTATAGTACTGTTACAGATTATCTACTACCACATATTAGAGGCCTGGAAACAGCGGAGGACATATGGAGTGCGTTGGAGGACCATTTCCAAAATACTACGAAAGCGAGGAAGGCTAGCTTATGGTCCAAATTCACAACGTTCAAAAAGAAGTCGAATCAAAGCATTAGTGACTATGTTACTAAAATGAAGGATCTAGCAGACAGTCTTGGATCCATAAATGAAGATATCAAAGACCACAGATTGATAGCACAAGTGCTCACAGGTTTGAGAGGAGATGAAAGGTGGAAACCTTTTGTACTTTCAACTAAACTCTCTTTCAATCATTTTGTTCCAGATTTAAATCAGTTGCTAGGATTGATGCTCACATATGAGCAAGACCTGAAAGGAGATGGAGATAAAGGAAAAAGCTCTGCAATGTACATGAAGAACAAAAAGAAAGGAGATAAAGGTAAGTCAAAAGATGAAGAAGAGTCGAGTTCTCAGGTTTATTATGCTAGAGGCAAAGGCACCGGCAGAGGAAGAGCAAGAGGCTTTGGAAGAGGAAGAAGCAGTCAGAAGATCAACAAGAAAGCTTGCTGGATTTGTGGACTAAGTAATCATCTGGCTTATGACTCTTGGCATAATCAACAAGGTTCAAATCAAAATCAAAATAGTAATAGCAGAGGCAGAAGCGGAAGATATCAAAGACGTAGACAAAACCAAAGAAGAGGCTATGGCAGAGGTGGAACAAGAAGTTGGGGACAAAATCAATCCTACAACACCACCTACAACAACTACGCAAATGACACGCAGAATGAAAGTCATACATCGTTGATGATGAACTCTATCAGCACATCAGAAAACGAAGACTACATTGACTCCGGATGTTCTAATCATTTGTCAGGAAATATAGAATTGATGTCAGAACTGGAAAAAGGTAGTTCGTGTCACACTATTCAAACAGGTGACAATACAAGACATAGTGTTTATTCAATTGGAAAAGTGAAATGTAAGAGTGGAGCAGATTTGCTAACCAATGTTTTATATGTTCCGACAATACCTAAAAATTTGATTAGCGTGGGACACATAGTTGAGAAAGGTTTTCAGGTTAGATTTACAAATGAAGGCGTATTTGTAGAAGATCCTGAGAACAGATACAATCAGATCGTCTCTGGTAAGAAAGAAGGCAGACTCTTTACTTTAAGAGTACAAGGGAACATTGGCCAAGCGTTGCTCACACATGGCGAAAAAGTAATTATAGAACTTGATCTCTGGCATAAGAGATTAGGTCATTTCAACGAAAAGGGAATTAAGGCTATGATTTCAAATCAGACTGTACTGGGATTACCAAACGTACAGAATCAACACATGATTCATAAGTGCGAAGCATGTCAGATGGGAAAAGCCCACAGGTTACCTTTCCAGAAGAAAGGATTCAAACATGAAGGAGTACTCGAACTCATTCATACAGATGTATGGGGTCCAACAAAGGAAGGATCTATCAGCGGATCAAGGTACTCTGTGATGCTACAAGATGGATAACGCTATATGTTTTGAAAGAGAAATCAGAAGTGTTTGGAGCTTTCAGGCATTTTCATGCATACGCTAAAAGACTCACAGGTCAAAAACTTAAAAGACTAAGGTCTGATGGAGGGGGAGAATACTTCTCCCGAGAGCTCAATGATTATCTTTGGAATGTAGGTATTAAGAGAGAAATAACCTGCAGGTACACACCACAACAAAATGGTGTAGCAGAAAGAAGGAACCGAACTCTAGTTGAGTTTGCACGAGCTATGCTAAATGAAAAGGATTGTCCAAACTATCTTTGGGCTGAGGCTGTAAATACAGCGACATACTTGGTAAACAGATTACCATGTACAGCTTTAGATGGAATGACCCCTTATGAAGCTTGGTGGGGAAAGAAGCCAACACTTGATCACTGCAAAGTGTTTGGATCAGTCGCTAATGCTTATGTACCGTCTCAACTCAGACATAAGCTTGAACCGAAAGCAGAAAAATATGTGTTCATCAGATACGATGAAAGACAGATGGGTTACAGGTTATGGAGCCCTCTAACTAAGCAGTTTATTGTTTCAAGTGATGTTACATTTGATGAACAGAAAAGCTGGTATACAGATCAAAGTCATACAACTGAAGAATTTGAAGAAGAAGTAAGAAGAAAAGAAAAAGGAAAATCAATGTGCAGGTGAATAGAGATGAAGATCATATGCAGGCGAGTACGTCCAGGATCGGATCAGGTATAAGAAATGGAGATGAGCAGGGATTTGATGAAGACGTGTATTCAGATACACATGAAGAGTTTGAACCAAGAAGGTCAAACAGGAATAGAAGACAACCGGAAAGGTACTCGTATGATACTTCATACATAACTCAGAAAGACTATGCATATATGGTCAAAGATGATGAAGAACCTCATAGCTATGCTGAAGCTAAAGGAAAGAAGCAATGGGAAGAAGCAATGGAAGAAGAGTTCACTGCACTAGAGGAGAACAAGACATGGGAGCTTGTTCCTAAAACAAATGGTAACAAAGTAATTGGAAGTAAATGGGTTTACAAATTAAAGAAGCTTGCAGATGGAAGGATAGCCAGATATAAGGCTAGACTGCTAGTGAAAGGCTATGCTCAGACACATGGCATAGATTACGACGAGAGGTTTAGTCCGATGGCAAAAATGTCAACCATAAGGACAATAATTGATATAGCAGCATCAAAAGGATGGAAGCTAAGTCAGCTAGACATCAAGAATGCATTTCTGAATGGATATATATTAGATGAAGTTTACATAGAGCAGCCTGAAGGGTTTGTAAGCTCCAGATACCCAAAATTTGTGTGCAGGTTAAGAAAAGCACTTTATGGACTAAAGCAAGCTCCAA
>CM035416.1:58929155-58959155 GCA_020310875.1 Ceratopteris richardii | reverse complement strand
TGTAATTTGTCATGTTATCTAGTAGTAATGGGATTATTTTTTGCTAAAGAATGTACCTTATCCCTTGCACATCCTTGTGAATGGAATCCCAATAGTTTTAAAACCTTCTACTTATATTCATGATATTGGGTTGTGATATCACATCTAATGGATTTGCTACCGGATTGTGAGTCTTCAATATATAGTTATTGTCTGTGCCATTTAAGCTCAAGGATTAGAGAACCTTATAGAATCCCAATATCACTATATTATATTCCTCTATATAGCTTATCTTATTATCAAAATCCATTATTATTATTATTATTATCTTGATTGAAGTTAATTCAAATGAACAACACATCAAGATCATATAAGAGCAATGATCACATCATTCCACATTTTTAAAAAAGTATCTCATAATTTTAAGCAGATTACTTAACTAGTTGATTTTTTATCGGGTTTGGAAGTTATACAAATCAAATGGTGTATTGGTGTCATATTATTAAATTTCTCCACTTGGAAACTCAGGAATCACATTAGAGAATTAATTTTCCAATTACAATACAAGGATATAAACATTTTCATGTAATAATTTCTGATTGTCAAATGAACAAATTATGCCTACATGAAAATAGAGCCAATATTGACAATTCATGTATAAGGGAATGTGCTAATTTTATGTGAGTGTGTGTGTGATGTTTCTTTATGCATCGATGATAATTATGTATGTGCACATGGGAGTGTGTGAATGAATGTCAATGTGTGTGGAAGAATTTATATATGTGCTTGATGCATCAATTTGTTTGTGAAGCGTGATCTTTATATGTATGTGTTAGTAGGCCTACATGTGTGTAAATGAGAGTGAGAGAGAGAGAGAGAAAGAAAAGTAAACAAGACAAATATATATATGATTGTTCATGTTTTTGGTAATTCTTTACATTTCCTTGTCTTAGAATGATCACATCCATGAGAATAACTTTCTACCATGTCTATATTAGCTGCATCCATGGTACCCCTTGCTAAAAGCTTTGCCACTTGGAGATTGGAAAATCGGGTCTCCGAAGCAAACTCTGAAAACATTTATTAGATGCTGATAAAAGAAGCATAATTGAAGGCTGATTGAGAATCAGAAGGATAGTTTCCCTTCTTTGTTTGAGAAGATTTGAGCCCAACTTCCCTCAGATGATGAAGTTGATGTCCCCCAATACCAAGATTGACAAGCACACATACTATTGGTCACTACCATGAGGAAGTGAGGTAGCAAATGCTATGATGGAGATCTTTGAATGTATGTCAATTCATATGAAAGGGAAGTAGATGGTTTGATGATAGTAATGAATTTGACCAAGGACCTTAAAGACATACACAAAGGGACTATAATGACCATGTTATCAATTATTTATAGATGGATTCATTTATGGGCTTTAATGTTGATGATATGGGCATGTTATACAAGAGATCTATGTGCATGCCCTTTCACTAAGTGTTATAGAACAATATTACTATTTAGGAGGGAAATGTAAATTTAATGTCCTACCCAAGTAAAGATCTTGTTTTGTAGGAAATTTTAGTGCACTTGGTATACTTATCTCATATAGAAAGTACCATGTCATTTTCAAAATCCTTAACACTAGTGTTGTATTTGGACACTTTAGTGTCCTGAAAAAGAGATATTATTTGATTGATTTTCTATATTACTAGAAGCAACCATTTACAAATGCAACTATGGAACATGTTAGCACAAGGGTTGAATATTTCCAAAAAATATATATTTTTCCTTCGAAGATAGAAAAAGTTAATATTTATTCATTAATTTTATGATACTAATTCTAGTATTGGCAAAAAAATACATTGATGTCAGTTAGTGTTGATTTCTTTATCAAAATCATGATATCCCCATTTTTGTTGTTGTAAATAAAATAAAATCTCTTATTTTATATACTTAAGCACTTTTATATCCATAATTAGATATTTATAATGGTTTTTACTATGTTTACAACATAAAACTATTCACATTTGTGCTAGGTTTGCCATGATAGTGTTGTCATCTATGAATTATTTTGCAAAGTGATGGTATGAATATGAATCATTTTTTATCATTCATACTATTTGAGATTCTAAAAGCTACATATATTTTTTTGACAAGCTTAGGAGTAAAATTTCTATGTCGTTCCTTTCAAGTTAAAGAATACTATTTTTTTTAATTCTAAGAAAAGGTCATGTGATGAGCAAACATTACATATGCTACATTATTAGAGTTAATATGCTATATTTTTCTAATATAAAGTAGTTTATAATGTTTATAGAATTATTTTTATTAATGTTCTACACCTTATATCAATGAGAAAAGCTAACTTTTTAGGATCAAATTTTATTCTAGATAGCTTGGAATATGACTATTCAATGAAATATTGAGATGGTTAGTGGGATGTGAAATATTTACACAAATTATTGGTTCAAACACATGTATCATATTTGTATGATACTATATGATGGTTTTGTAAAATAAAACACTGGACATTTTAGTGTTTTGATCCATCATATGATTTAAAAATGCTCCTACAATGTATAACTATATATTGAGCAACCTATATTGTAGTAAATTTCTTATTATAAAAATGGTTTTTCTAATTCCTAAAGCTTGTATGAGATGATTATAATACTTTAAATTAACATTAGAAAAATTATTCCAATACCAAAAAAAAAAATCTATGGAGATATTTCTTTCGTGTGACATATAATTCTACATATAAATGTTGTTTTTAACCATACTCAATCATTTCTACATTTTGAGTTAGCGAAAAATAGTTTAAGAAAAATATATGTTTTTAAGAACATCTAGGTATAATTCTTTATGGGGTTTGGAGCTTTTGTCAAAATTTTATTTTATTATTACATGTTATTGTAATTTTTTAGAAAAAAGGACACTATAATATCATGTTTTGGTACAACACTAGTGTTAATATAGTTAAAGAAAAATTGAGTGGATGTTGGCATAACTACAAGATAAAATTTCCCACCGATTGAAACTGCTAAAGGTTTTGTAGAATATCTCCTTCCATGGTTGTCATCAAATCAAGAACTTGCTCCCATGTGAAACATTTTGGATCTATACCTACATCTCACTAAGTCCTCTCATCAATCGCTTGCCAATGGCTCAATTTTAGCGAGTTTGGATCCTCTCTCCATACGTCCACAAACATCATTCAAAGAGCTACATAGTTGTGAACAACATATAAAAGATATCGATAGAATTGATGAGTTCAATCCAAATGCTGGATAGGCTTTGGCTCAGCATTTTTCACCCTCAATGCTTCTTCAACAATGGTAGTGTTATGTTTTTTTAGTTTTATTCTCATGATAAAGCATAGTTGCTCACTATTATGTTGTCTACCTTGAAGATAGAAGAGGTAATTCAAGCATTGTACACAAAAAACATGAAATGACTATGTGGTGAGAATCTCTCTTTGAAAAGTGATAATTCTCTTTTCAAAATTTATGTTATACCAGTCTTGCTAATGCATTAGATAACTCATATCAATTAATCGTAGTCATATATCACCTATCCACTCTAGAGCCTTTACAAATAATGTTTGATTTTCTTGATGAGTAGACATTGTTACCTCTAAACACATGATAGCTCTTAAAAATAACAACATTAAGATACTCAAGGTCCCCTCCAAAATGGAATTTCACCTCAAGCAATAATAGTACATCTAAAAGACCTAGGTAGAAAGCATAAAGAGATTAGCTAGATACGAATTGTGGTGGTGGTTGATTTGATGGTGCTAGCACATGATATTCTTCTTTTCACCTATTTATATGTGTATATCTAGGCTTTTCCATGGTGAGTTGAATTCAAATTTGAATCTCTTTATGAGATTCGAATGATGTAACAATGTTGCTGAACCCAAAGTGGATGCTTCTCATCACCTCTTGAATTGAAATAGTAGACATTATCATTCAATTGCTTCAACTTTAGGAGGAATAAAATTAGTGTGAGGTTATCACGGTGTTCCAAGGCCAATTTATTTGACAACATGGTGATTTTGAAGGTACCAATATTACTCAATTTTACAAAATCTCTAATCTTAAAGCCAAGCATCTAGGAGTTGTCTTGATGCCAAAGATAAATAAGGAGTGATGCAAAAACTTCTTTTATCTCATGAAGCTACGAATAAGGGATCAAATCAAATATGATGGTCCGAGTACATGGAATCAACTTGAAGTGGAACTACTTAAGGTGATTGCATTTAAGTATTCGAGTAAGGTAACAAATTTTCCATTTCTTGAATGGATTTATATGTTGAAGCATATGCCTATTTCTGATATAAAGGATTTTGACATCCAATTTGTTTATCTTTTTCACTATGACAAGTAGTTTATGCATGAGGAACGAGCTCCTTTTTTCTTATGTGTTATTGATTCTAAGATATGTGACAATTTTTTCTCTAAGTTTTTAAGTGATTTGCAAGAAGAAGATCTTCAAAAACTAGTAAACTTTCAATCAAATGATTCATCAAATGTACAATTACACTTGATAAGATTTTCAAAAGGTTTAGTGATATGATGATACAAGTGTAAATGAGCTTCTTGATTCCAAAGATTTGTCTTCCTCTCAATCGTGTATATATATATATATATATATATATATATATATATATATATATATATATATATATATATATATATATATATATATATATATATATATATATATATATATATATATATATATATATATATATATATATATATATATACATATATATATATATATACACATATATATATATATATGTATATATATATATATATATATATATATATATATATATATATATATATATATATGTACATACATATATATATATATATATATATATATATATATATATATATATATATATATATATATATGTACATACATATATATATATATATGTGTGTGTGTGTGTGTATGTATATATATATATATATATATATATATATATATATATATATATATATATATATATATATATATATATATATATATATATATATATATATATATATATATATATATATATATATGTGTGTGTGTGTGTGTGTGTGTATGTGTGTGTGTGCGTGTATGTGTGTGTTGGCAGTAGTTCACGGCATAGACAAAGAGGGAGTGTGTAAGAAGCAAAGCAAGGACACTAAAGAAGGAAACACCAATAAAATTTCCATTCAATATTGATTTACAATGGTCAAATCTTGTCAAAACCATCAATGATTATTCTAATCACTAAACAATGTAATATATAACCAACCTCTTTTGCCATGCAGCACGCCATTTTGTGCAAGTGAGGAGTCCTCAAGTTTGAGGAGCTTAGATAGAACATGCTTACCAGTTTTCACATTTTTTGGACCTCATTTGATACCCCAAAAGTAGCTTAGGACATAAATTTTAAGTAAACTAGTCACTAGATGAAAAACTAGTCATTTCACCTCAAAAACTATAAAAGATCTAGAAAGTTCATTTTTGGGGTTAGCTAGTTGAGGAGTGAGCCTTTTCGAAGAGCATTTATATTTTGAGTAATGGGAAGAAGTGATTTTCCTTCGATTGCCTCTCTTATTGTCTCTTCCTTCTCTGTGTGTGTGTATGTGTGTGTGCACTAGAGTGCTTCTCACCTTCATCTTTGTGCACATCACTCCTTCACAATAGTCATATCATCTTAGCATCTCCACGGATTGACAATTAAGAAGGTTGAGCTCCATGACATGATACTCACCCTTGTCTAGAGCAACACCAAATTTGGAATCATTGCCAAGGACATGCTCATAGAAAAATGTGTGATGGTAAGAGTGTTAATAGATAGGCATTGGAAGGTATGTAGTAAGAGTTTTTTTAGTAATTTGTGGTTGTTTTTGTCTTGTTTTTTCTTCATTTCACTTCCCCTACATCCATCATCCATAGCCACACATTCCCATCATCACCCAAAATCCTCAATTTTTTCCATATCCATCCACATTCACCCCATTTCACTCATTTGCATGAGAGAGAGAGAGAGAGAAAATGTGGGTGCCCATTTTGTGAGTGGGATAGCTTACTTGTAGGATTTTCATCTACTATTTTGCATAGAAGCTGCTATAGGTAAGATATATGTGCACATTTTCCATCGTCATGTTCATATGATTAGACCATCCCGAGAGGTCTCCAACTCAAGATTTTTTAGAGCATGTCTACAAGAGCATAAAGAGCATCCTTGCACATCCCTAGAACCAAAAGAGATTTGTCAGATCTCCTTATTTTTCACATCATGGAGACTCATACCATCACGATTAGTTGTCACCATCATGATTGGCTAGGACCATGCAATAGGTTCTTCCCATCATGATTGGCCCACACCATCACAACCCTACTTGCCCATCGTGACTGGCCCATGCCATCACTATTGGTCCATGCCATCACGACAGTTTTTACCATCACTATCTTATTGGACCATCACAATCCTTTGGACTATCACAGATCATGCACTAGAGACCATCCCAATTGCCCCACACCATCATGACACCTCATCCCCATCGTGACATTAGCACACCATCATGATTAACCCACATCATCATGACACCTCATCTCGATCATGATCCCACACCATCGCGATTGGCTAGGACCAACCCCCTATTTGGAAAAAATTAGGGTTTGCAAATTTTGAACATATTTTCCAATTTTTTGGAGTATTTTAGGTGCTTGCAAGACATTTGGTTCAAGAGGTGGTAGATATCAAAAGGATCCAGGCAACGAATGGTGCTTGAAAGATTCTCGGAACTAGTTGGAAGCAAACTAGGGACATACAAAGAGCTAGACTTAAGTTCAAAAATTACTATATCCCCCTATTGTCAATTCAACTTTTTGGCTAAGGCATAGCCTTAGTAATCAAAATTAGGGAGCGATAGGAACATAATTCCAAGAGATTTAAGGGAAGTACAGAGTTAGGATATCGTATTGATACAAAAAATATGTGAGAAAGAACATAAGTTGATGCAACTAGAACCAGTCAAAGAAATTAAAAGTTATTCCTAATGAGCATCCTTGTGACAAGACAAACATTAAAAGGTATTAAAAAGGGACAAGTGACTGATACCTAAAGGAACATGCAACGTGCAGGGTGTACATTAGGTTATCAAGGGAAACAAAAATCATGAACCTTAGGTCAAGAAGACATATAGGCAAAACAGATCAACAAAGTGTTAGATCATTTGAGGCTAGTATTAATCAGACTACAAGATTGTGGGGAAAACATTTGAATGACTACCCCTACATGGTAAGCTCAAATACTAATAAGTCAAAGATGTGTTTTAGCATGAAGAAACCCAGAGGAGAATTGGAACTTAATCATTTCCAAACATCAGAAGGTCCCTATAAAGCACAACTAGAGTACATCAGGACCAACCAACTAGGTGCTTGCATCTACAAGGATGGTCTACATAGGTGAGTAGTTCAACTTAGGAATTCGGAACAGCCCTTTGGGATTGAGCACATTGTGGTCAAATTTGAGAATGGGATATATATAGATATTCAAGGAACCATGTACGTGGTAGCTAGCTTACCTGACAAAACTTATGAATTTGGATCCATTGTACCTGAATCAGACTTTGAGTACATAGATCACAAGAACAAGGAACAAAAACCTAGAACGCCTCGTGGCAAATCGGTCCTATCAAGGATCATCACTCCTAATTGGATGCCTCAGGACAATTTGAGCATAGAACTCTTTGTAAGTAGAGATATTGATGAGGCCTTTTGGAGGTTTAGACCTTATAAGCCTAGCAATGTTTCTGGAGTCATTGTCTACAAATTCAAAGATCCAAAAATACCATAAAAGATCATATACCTTGACAACACTTTAGAGAGGATGTTTGTAGTTACTAAACATGGTAGACATGCATATACATGGAAGGAAAACCAATCTTTCCTTCACCTAAGTTTATTGATCCTCATGATCAAACAGAGGCAAGATCTTTGCAACCAATAGGAACCTAGAAAACATAGGTTCAAGCAATATATTGAGAGATGCCCAATTCTAGAAATACCTACCCAAGAAAAAAAAAGTTTTCTCTTTCTCAATGGAGGATAACCTCAATAGGGCATTCGTAGCAACATCCCCACTTATCACTGAAAACAATCCCAATACTCAAAGCCTCAATTCTACTCAAGGTTATAGTCCACCATAGTACTATAACGAGTCTCTAGAACACCCTAAAGCCTACCCATACAAGACACCCTTGGCAGAACCTAGCTAGGAACCACAATATGCTAATTTGAAGTATACCGATCCTAACCCCATACCCTAAATGAGATAGATGAGATCTCAGGTCCCTAGAGGACGTTGTTTTAGATGTCAAGAAGATCACTTCTTAAGAGAATGCCCCCATCCTCCACATGTAGACTAGCCATACTATTTCACCATTCAAGGTTATTGGCCCGAATGTGATAAAGAGCATGTCATATGATAGTGTCCCAAAAACTCCACCAATGCCTCCAAGATCACTCCCATTAATCTGATAGGTATTCTACATGCATCAAATGGGTCTACGCCAACCTTTGTACCCATTCAGGCAGTAATTAGAGCCTAGGATCTACAACAAAACCAACATATAGATCTTGAAAGACCCTCAAAATATAGTGAAGCCAGAGAGTCTAGTGGAAAGAAGAAAAAATCCTAGAAGGACTCATAGAGAGACTTAATAGAAAGTGGAATAGGAAAATAACAAAATTTGAAGGGAGTTTAAAAGAAACCAAGGCCTTGAATTAACTTCCCATGAAGCAATAGAAGCTCCCCAATCACCAAAGCCAGGATCTATTTTAGCAAAACCTATCCCAAAGGACTTGGATATGATATTCAAAGCCTATCAGGCTAGGTTGAGAGATGGATCTAACATAGCATAATTGGACAAGAGTTATCCAAGAGCATATCTAGAAATCGAAAGAACCAAACTCTGCATGAAAATGGTTGAGCTTTCCCAAGCTATGTTCAAAGCAACTCAATATGTTAACTGGAGTAACCTAGTAAAGCCAGAGTTACACGTTCAAGGATTACTAGAAAGAAAAGAAAAAATGGTGTCAAAATCAGATCGGCCCCTTCCATCGAGAGTTTACCAGGAGAAGTCACACCTTTAGTGTCACAAGTACCCAATTCTACCAAAGGTAGAGTTTTAAGTATTCGCAAGAATTCTTGAGAGAGATCCAAAAAGAGAAATGGAGGCTAGAGCAAGGATCTCAACCACCCATTCAAGAGATAAATGATCTTCATGATCAGTTTCTTCAAGATATCCCATCTATATATGGAGAGCACGAAGAGGTGCAATCATGGGAGTCAATGAATTTCGACTCTAATTCCCTACAAGAATTAGCATACTTCACTGATCCATGGGAAACAAGGTCTGTTTAAATGAGATCTCCCACCATCTTGATAAGAAATGATGATTTAGTCTCCCTAGGAAGATGGATGTAATGAAGAACACTAAAGTGCACTGTCATCTCACTCTAGAAGAGTTGTTGAAAGTTAGACCTGAGTTATGGAAGCATGTAGCAAACCAAATGCCAGAAAGTGCTAATGCCCACTCTCAAAAAAGATCAGAAAGAAAGCTACCCAAAATACCCATAGATAAGATTGGAGATTGTTGATATATTTAGGTAGTGATGTGTGTGAACACTCTAGGACTGCCGGGGCACTTTTTTCCCTCTTTAAGAGTTCTTTTCCCCCGGCTTGTATATACGCCTATTGCCCTAACGGGCTACTTATCTTCGTACATTCTCTAGTAATACATTCAGTCTTGTGTGTTGTGCTCCAAGCTTCTTCTTCTTCCTTGTGTTGTTCATGTGCTTCCGTAGACATCTAACTTCAACAATTGGTATCAGAGCAGGTCATCGCTTCATCTAGAGTGTCGTCTACACCTCTCCGGTTGCAGCCTCAGATTCGCACAAAATTTGGTGAGCATACTCAGCGTGTTTTAGAGATCAAAACAGCTTCGTTATGTGGTGCCGAAATCACGATCTGAGCTCGTTTCGGCCTCCGAACGCACTATCGTAATGCTTGTGCAGGCTATTTCATCTTTTTGTGCCAAAGGTATATTCTTGTTTTGGTTCGCCAGTATAAACATCTCAAAGTCTGCTACAGGTTTAGCAGAACTCGTCTGGGCAGTTCCATTCAACTTTTTGAGATACAGTCAATTTTCTGCATCCAGGTATTTTAGTCACTGGCCATGGCTGAAAGCAGTGATGTATTCCATATGTTGGTTGTTGAGGATAAGTTGGATGGTACCAACTACCCATTATGGGCTTATATGATGCGACATGTATTGGTTGCAAAAGGACTGTGGAACATTGTGCAGGGTTTTGAAAGACGTCTTGTTACACCTGCGACTACAGGTACTGCAAATACAAGTGCTGAAGCTGATGGAGATGGTGTCAAAGATGATATTCTACAGATTCCTGTTTGTGCTACTGTTTCTGTTGCACCTACTGTAGAGCAAATTCATTGGGATGGCAGAGATGCTCAAGCATATGCATTGATAGCTTTGTCTTTCAAACATGTTATTATTCCTCACATTCGCTCTTGCAGAACAGCAAAGGATGCTTGGGATACACTTACCACATTGTACCAGGCTAGGAACGAGGCTCGTGTTGCTTACCTCTGAAAACAGTGGGAGAGTGAGCACATGAATGAAGGTGATTCTATGGAGAGTTTTTTGACAAAGATCAAAGACTTGAAGGAACAGTTGATTTCTGCTGATGAGGTTATACCAGATAGCTCACTTGTGCAGACCATTCTAAATGGTCTTCTTGATTCGTATCAGAGTTTTGCTTCTACTCTTCGATTGATGATGAAAGGCAATCCAAATGCCTTATCATTTGAGGAGTTGATCTCTGTTCTGTTGTAGGAAGATCAGTCTAGGCAGAACAGGTCCATTATGCATGTTGTAGATCAAGCTTTCCTAGCTAGTCAGAAGGGCAAAGGAAAATGGATCTCTTCAACTAGTAAGAAGAAATTTGCTAATTATACACAATCAAAGAGGGATGACAAAGATGAAAAGAAATTAGACAAGCAGAAATTGTTTTGCAAGTACTATAAAGGAAATGATCATATCATAAAGAACTGTCCAAAATTGACTACTAAAGAGGCAAAGAAGAAAGAGGTTGGAATGGTTGTTGCAGAAGCCTCTACACCAAAAACAGAGTCTACTAATCTTGTACAGGAAGAAGAATGGGGGTTTACTACTGTTTGCAGTTTTGACCCATCTTCTCATGAGCAGTGCATGTCTGCATTAGACTCAGATGTTTGGTACTTTGATAGTGGGGCAACCAAACATATTACCTGGCACCGTAGTTTCTTCTCTTCACTTGAGCGTGCCCCTATAGGAAATAATGTCACATGTGCCAACAACTCCTCTTATCTTGTCATGGGAGTTGGTAAGATCATTCTGACTACTGTTGATGGTAGTTCTTTCACTTTATTAGATGCTTTATTTGTGTCGGGGATTAAGAAGAATCTGTTATCAGTTTCTACATTAGCCAAGATTGGCTTGGTTGTGAAATTTGTTGATGACAGATGTACAGTTCATGATCTTTCAAATGGTGATGTTATTATTGCTTCTGTCATTTTATGTCGTGGGTTGTATAAGCTCATAGACTATGAAAGATCTCTTAATGATTCGGCATGTGCAGTTCATGATTCTCAGGCTATGTCAGATGCAAAGCTTTGGCATGCACGCTTTGTTCATCTGAATTTTGCTAGTTTGCTACGCCTACAGAAATCTGATATGGTGTCTTCTTTGCCCAAGCTTGAGGCACCCAGGAAACATGTATGTGAAGGCTGTATTTTGGGCAAAATGCAGCATTCCTCCTTTCCAAAAGATGGTTCAGTTCAGGCTACGCAAAAATTGCGGCTTGTACATAGTGATGTTTGTGGTCCTATGCAGACACCCTTTTTTGGAAATTACCTTTACTTCATGACTTTCATTGATGATTTTTCCAGGCATCCATGGGTATATCCACTCAAATCAAAGTCCGAAGTGTTCATGTGCTTCAAACAGTTTTTGGTTTTGGCTGAAAATCTGTCAGCATGTAAAATGGGCACCCTCCGTTCTGATCAAGGGGGGGGGATATATGTCTTCTGATTTTAATGCATTTCTGGCTGAACGTGGGATAAAACACTAGTGTACAGTGTCGTATACACCTCAGCAGAATGGAGTTGCTGAAAGAAAGAACATGTCACTCATGGAGATGGCAAGGTGTATGGTCAAGAGTGAGGCTTTACCACATAGTTTCTGGCTTGAGGCTATCATGTGTGTAGCATATGTACTTAATAGGTGTCCCACTAAAGCGCTGCAATCTATCACTCCATATGAAGCTTGGCATGATCGCAAGCCATCTGCTGCTCATCTGCATGTTTTTGGTTGTTTGGCATATGCATTAATGCCTAAACAACATCGCAGAAAATTCGATGATAAAGTAGTAAAATATATTTTTGTGGGGTACAGTTCTGAAAGTAAGGGCTATTGTCTATATCATCCACAAACTAAAGACATTTTGGTTAGCCGTGTGATACTTTGATGCCTCTTTTTACAGGTGGATAGTCTAGTGCTAATCCTAATCAGGCGATTTCTCAGCCATTACAGGTTTCATATGATGATGTAGATCATTCCATTTTTGATGCAGATTTACATGATGCACTTGCTGATGAGCGAGCTAATATTGAGAAGGCAAAAACTATGCCAAAATGGCTGGTACAAACTTTGCATGAGAGCAAATTAGATGCGCCTTTGTCATATCGTACTCGTTCAGGCTCTCATAGTGCCTCCTTTGCATCAGATTTCTATGCTATGGCTGCGTCTAGTCTCTGTGATGAGAATGAGCCTGTTTCTTTTGATGAAGCATAAAATTCAGAAAATTGGATGGCTGCTATGCAATTTGAATATGATGTTATAATGAAGAAATGTACATGGTCTTTATGTGATTTGCCTCCTGGCAAGAAGGCCTTTGGCACAAAGTGGGTATACAAGCTGAAGCGTAAGCCTGATGGAACACTTGACAGGTATAAGTCTAGGCTTGTTGCAAAGGGTTATGCACAAGAAAGAGGCATTGATTTTGATGCGACCTTTGCACCTACATGCCGTATGACTATTGTTCGGAGCATCTGTGCACTTGCAACTCATCATGGTGGGAATGTGCATCAGTTGGACATTAAAACTACATCTCTGAATGGTGACTTGCATGAAGAGGTGTATGTTTTTTAGCCCTGTGGCTTTGTGCAGAAAGGGCATGAAAACCAAGTGTGCAGGTTAAAGAAGGCTTTATATGGTTTAAAGCAAGCACCACGTGCTTGGTATGAGAAGATACATCCCTATCTGATTGCACATGGTTTTGAGAACAGTCCAACTGAAAGCACCTTATATGTTAAGCGTGCTAATGATGTGCTTCTGATCATTGTTGTCTATGTTGACGACATGCTGCTCATTAGTCCTATTGAGAAGCATATTGCTGATTTTAAGGCTGATTTGCATGCCTCATTTGAGATGTCTGATTTGCGGCACTTGCATCACTATTTGAGCATTGAGTTTATGCAAGTTGATGGTGGAATGGCCTTGTGTCAAACAAAATATATTGACACATTATTGCAGCGTTTTGGCCTTGAAGAGTGTAAGCCTATTGCCACTCCTATGGAGATAGGTTTACGATTCAGTCTTCATGATGTTGGGGATGCATTTGATGCTATCCTCTATCAGCAGGGTGTTGGATGCCTGATTTACTTATGCATTACTCGGCCAGATATTCAGTTTGTTGTCTCACAGATGAGCAGGTTTATGCATTGCCCAAGTGTCAAGCATTGGCAGGCGGTTAAGCACATCTTTCGCTACTTGAGTAGTACTCGGCTACTTGGGTTGTTTTATCCCAAGGAGGGATTACTACCGCCAAATTTGCATGCTTTTTCTGACTCAGACTAGGCTGGTTGCTATGACACTCGTGTCCAGTAGTGGTTTTTGCTTCATGCCTGGTAGCTCATGTATATCTTGGTTGAGTAAGAAGCAGCCTACGGTGGCCACTTCCACTTGTGAAGCTGAGTATAGGGCAGCTTTCATAGCGAGTGTGTGTGGCTCAGATGCCTTATGGCTGATTTGGGTGTTGGTCAGTCTTCTGCCACCACCATCTTCACTCACAGTTAGAGCGCATTGGCAGTTGCGAGGAACCGTGTGCTTCATGCTCGCACTAAGCACATTGAGGTGCATTATCATTATGTCAGGGAGAGGTTCTATGCTAGGGAGATCAGCTTGGCATATGTGCCCACGCAGGAGAACATTGTAGACCTTTTCACGAAGGCTCTACCTAGGGAGAAGTTTGAAGCTTTCCGCAAAGCTTTGGGCTTGCTTCCTTTCGTGGAGTGATTTCCACATATCTTGGCACTTCCTTATACATGAGTGCCAGCTCCTTGTTCACTCCCAGGGGGGATTTGTTGATATATTTAGGTAGTGATGTGTGTGAACACTCTAGGACTGCCGGGGCACTTTTTTCCCTCTTTAGGAGGTTTTTTTCCCCCATCTTGTATATATGCCTATTGCCCTAACGGGCTACTTATCTTTGTACATTCTCTAGTAATACATTCAGTCTTGTGTGTTGTGCTCCAAGCTTCTTCTTCTTCCTTGTGTTGTTCGTGTGCTTCCGCAGACATCTAACTCCAATAGAGATGTGAGCAAAGAAGAAAAAGGGAATACCTATCTGCCCCTTACACGTACAATGAAAATTATGTGGCTAAAATAAAAGAAGAAATTGATCATTTGATTGAAGTAGGATTTATATATGAAATAGAGCATACAGAATGGGATCCCCCATTATAGTAGTCCCTAAAAAGAATGGGAAGTTGCATGTATGCATTAACTTGAAGAAGGTTAACAATGCCACCATACGAGATAGCTATCCCTTTTTAATCAGTGAGCATCTTCTTGAACGTTTAGTAGGCAAGGAAGTTTAGAGCTTCTTTGATGGGCTTTTGGGTTACAATCAGGTATCCAACACCCCTGAAGATTGAGATAAAATGGTTTTCACCATTGAGTGGGGTATCTTCACATTTAGAGTGATGCCTTTTGGGCTCTCAAATGCACCTGCTACATTTCAATGCTTAATGTGTCATGTGTTCAAGAGCTTTCTGAGGAAGACTTTAGAGGTCTATGTGGATGAAGTATGCACCCATTCCCACATAAGACAAACACACATTCCCAAACTTAGTCAAATCTTCAATAAATGCAAAGAGTATCAAGTGTGTCTGAACCTAGAGAAATGTGTCTTTATGGTTAGACAAGGTAAAATTATGGGCCACATCATATCAAAGAATGGAATATCCACCAGTGAGGATAAAGTAAGAGCAATAGTAGAATTTCCTGGACCTAGGACAGTCAAAGAAGTACATGCACTTATGGGACATTGTGGGTACTACCGAGGTTTTATCCACTAGTATGCTATTATTGCCAAACCACTGTATAGTCTCTTGACTAGCTTCAACTAGAATGGGGCATGTGAAACTTCTTCTAATGAACTAAAATGAAAATTTAACTCAGCCCCAATTTTGACTACACTAGATTGGAATAATCCATTTCATGTTCACATGGACATTATGCAATTCAATGTATATTAGCACAACCAACTAGAGAGCGAAACATAGATCTCCCAATAGCATATGTGAGTAGGTAGTCAAATGCTATTGAAAAAAAATTACACTGCTACTAAGAGAGAGGTCTTAGGGATGGTCTACTGAGTTAAGAAATTTAGACATTATTTGTTGCCAAACAAGTTTTAGTTCTATAGGAACCACCAAGCACTGTTATACCTAGTAAACAAGCCTTGCAATAGGGTTAGATTATTAAGATCATTTCTCTTACTAATGGAATATGATTTCAAAGTGGTAGTGAGGAAAGGAAAGACCCACCTTCAGGTCGATCATCTTTCGTGACAAACTTCTAGAGAATCCATGCAAGGAATAGCTACTGAATTGCCAAATGCTTACTTGTTCAATCTAGAAGTCGTCTAAGAGTGGGCTAAGCGACTTGTCCCCATCGTCACATTGTGGTCGTGAGTTCAAGTCAAGCCTAAAATCAAAGAAGAATAGTGAGCCAAAGACAATAGACGGTAAATGTAATTTAAATGGGAAGAGCGCATGTTTGATATTTTTCTAGGTGGAAAGGCAAGATATTAAAGAACTATCAAAAGATTTGAAGTGATGATCGTGAGATGAAGTCATTCCAAATGGATGCTTTGTAGATTTCTATCCTTTAAATATCCCTTCAATCGTTTTTTGATGGCTGATATGACGGCCTATGATTGATAGTATGTAAAAATTAATGTTTCTTCATATGCGTTGTGTTTACTTGCAAGAATGATAGTAAATTTGAGAGAGCATCAAAGGTTATTGTAAATATGAGAGAAGATGAACGCACTATTTGTGTTGAGAACATTCATGCAAAGCATATATTGTATGCGAATGATTTGAATGTTCATATGTGGAACACATATGAGTATAAGTGTGTGTGTTCATGCATGAGAAGTATGCACATGAGTTCACTCTTATGTATATATGTGTGCTTATATATATGAATGCATGTAAATTTGCATGTTGGGATCTGTGTGTATAGCATTATGTGTGTGCTTGTATTTTTCATATACATGGATGTGCATGCCAATTCATAAGTGAACTGTGTATGTGCACATTTGCATTTATATGAGTATGTTTTGGAATGATGAGACTATGTGCGTGCGTATTTGTGTGTGCCTATATATGGGAAAGCATATGGGGTTTGAATGTATGCATGTCCACTAGTGTGCATATATGTGTGAATTCTTGAATATATGTGTGTGCTCAATTGTCCATGTGTTATATGGATTTTGAACCCAAAATGAGTTCTTGGATATATGGCTTTTCTTTGTGTATGTGTGATGCTCAGAAACAATAGCTTGAATTGAATGGAGAACACACGAAGGATCAAAAGAGGAGGCAGCTTATTATTCAAGCACATGAAAAACTCTCGAAGGAGGGGGTATTTTCTATCCATGTTGAGGCCACTAGAGCAGGGAAGGCTTCTGCATATGGAGATTATTTGAGATGGGATGCATTTGGATGAGGTTGTTAGAGGTGCTATTATTGATATGTATTTGAAGTGTGGAAGCTTGCATGCTACATATCAAGTTTTTGAGGATTTGTCAATCAAAGATGTTGTATCATGGAGTGCTACGATTCTAGGTTATGCAGATCAAGGAAATGGCTAGATGGCTCTTAATTTGTATTTGCATATGCTATCAAAAGATATATGCCCTAATAAGCTCATGTTTTAGGTGTGCTAAAAGCTTGTTGCTTGGTTGGGAATTTAAGAAAGGGTTTATACATGCATTCAGAAGTCGTGATCCAAAGTCTTGATTCAAATTTGGTGGTTGCAAATGCCCTCATTGATATGTATGCTAAATGTTGAGGGTTATCAGAAGAATGAACATAGTCTGCTTGCACTTAATATTTATTCATCCATGCGATGGAGAGGTATATGGCCCAACAGAGAGGAGGAGTGGCTGCAGAAGCAGGTGGCATTTCACCTCATGGTAGCTTTTTGGGAAAAGAGAGATACCTGATGTACATTCTAGAAGAAATAGGAGGGATCTGGCATATAACAAACACATGAAGGATGCGGGGGATGTGTCTGGAGAGGTCGAAAAGTGAAAGAGGGATTCACATTTCTTTGTGTGGACATGCTATCCATCAGGAAGGTTGGGATCGATATCTTTCTTCTTAAAGGGCAAAGAACGGGACTAGCAACCTATAGGAGGGGTTTCAAATGTTCATTGCTAATTAGAGAGATTTTTTCTATGTCCTGTATGTCCAGAACTAGCTAATTCGGTTCTCCTTTTTACCTCAAAGATATTTGTATCTGAGGCCATCAAAGAAGGACAGGGTATTGCAATTGTGTGCTTGGAATTCAGTCCTTCCTCATCTACAAAGGTGAGTCTGGTGGATAAAGCACTAGGTATTCTTTATAACATTTAAGAACTTGTGTGGAAGCCTAGATTCAGGAAGGCTATTGCAAAACCCTTGTTAAGAGGATTGAAAGTAGCATTTGACAGTCTTTTCTGGAAACTTTTTGAACTACACTTTCGTGGAAGAGGGAGAAAACATGTGAGCACTAAAAATCTCATAAGTCAAAGCTTACTCTTGTGGAATGTTCTCCTCTATATGGTTTTATGTGCAAAACTATCAAGTCAGAGTCAAGAAGATGCTATCAACTCTAAGCAGACCTTAGGGACTCTGTTGCAACATGCTGACAAAAGTCCTCTTTTACAATTTTTACTACGAGCTACAAGGGTTCTACAAAATCAAAATTGTCAGTTAATCTTACTAAGGGCGAGGGCACACAATTGCTTGTTTGGGGAATATGTCTTGGTGTATCAAAGGATTCATTGATCGATTCATTTCCTTCACAGATTCTCACAAGATAGTTATCTATCATATCTGTGACTTCTCTACATTAAGAAAGAATTCAAAGAGATAGTATTGTGGAGGTGATAGATAGGACCAAAAGTTTTGTTTTCGATAGTACCATTTCAATTCAGCATCAGACAGAGCAAGCCTCAATTGACAGATGGTTAAAGATGAACCTCCTAGCCCAAACAGTAGTTTTGTTCAAAGAGATTCACTGTGCTTTGGGTTTAGTCATCCAAGAACTTATTTAAAACCCCCAAGATCTCTATTGAAGTTTCATGCCATGATGTTTTCTCTATCATCTTGGAGCTTCTAATGGAAGAAGGAGTACAATGATGCTATAATTTATTTACTTTGGAAGCAATTTGGGTTATCAGATCTTATAAAGTATAGTACTTTTCCTTCACTATCTTATGCATGGAGAATGCCCTTAGTATCTGGTTCATGGAGTATGCCTTTAGTGTGTCGTTGGTAGCAATATTTGTGGTTGCACAGTTCTCCTAAAAAGTATGCTCAATTTCTCTTTATTTTCACTCAGTATTGTAGCTTATTTTCCTATGGAAACATCTCATCCCTTTTTCTTTGACTCTCGACATCTGTATTTTCTTGCTTGTAATTTTCATGAGATGCATGAACAGTGTGACTACTGAATAGTATTGTAATGTTGGTTAGTTGTTTATGTTCAGGGTAGTTTGTACTCATGAAATGTTGTTGCTACGCACAGGTCAATCTGATTGAAATTGGTATATGTAAAATTGTTTAACTACCTTTGTTTTTCAAATGTTTTAGATGCCATATCCATGTCCCTTGCTATGATTTGTACAATGTTCTCTGACCTAGAGAGAGTCTTGCATTGTATCACTGAACCATAGTAGTTTCCGTGTCTGAGCAAAATGCATGGGTTTATAAATGTCATAATAATGAATCTATGAATTCTAGAATTATGTCATGTGTTTGAAGTGCACTTCCAGTTGTCATTATAATGATAATTATATTGCTATCGAGAGGAATCATTTTTAGGCTGTTTGTTATTAGGAAGAGCTTATGTTTGATCTCAATTATAATGAATAGGGATAGTGTGTATAAACTCATTGTTAAGTAAGGGAATCCGAGGTAGCAGTCGGCTTGTATGTGGTAGAAAATCTTTTGATGGTTGACAAAAGGATTCCCGGAATGCCTAAATCATTGCAGTAGAAATGTTATAGTTTTGTTGCAATCAAGCTCCTTTGTATTGTGTCGAGAAAGCTTGCTCATATCGAAGACAAGAAAATATGCATGTAGCATCTCGAACTTCCAACTGTGAATACATTTTGTCTGTAGATAGGCTTTTGATGATGCACAACTGAGTGTAGGCTAAAAGGAAGAAAAAGGACTTATCTCTTCTGTGAAGTTAATAGCTTGTTTGTATTTTAAACGATTCCTTATATTTAAAATGCATTCATAAAGATGGATTGTTTAATGTTTTGAAGATCTGATGCATTCACAACCTACAATTAATAGTACTGTTATGTTCTTAGATCATGCGCACTCATTGAAGTAATTATCTATGGGGGTTAAGGAAAGTTCTGCTTTTCTTTAAAAAAACAAAAAAGGGTATTAGACTACTTTAGTAGCTTGCACTTTCTTCTTATAAAATCCTTACATTGAAGAGTGAATTGCTCTCTTCATAACTTCAGAACATGAAAGGTATCCTTGCTTGTATCCTAAGTTTAAATATAGATCTTTTAGAGGAAACGAACTTAACTTCACGTTAAAAGCTTTCCTTTGAGTCAATTCATATAATCTTGATGCGACTATAAATAGAAACTATTCCTTTTTCTAGAGCCCAGCTATTCCCATGGAAAGCATTGAGCCTTAATAAATAATGTGTCAACCATGGCTACGAGCAAGTCTTGAAAAGATTAATATGTATGAGTTCTTTGAATACTCATATACTCACTTCGAGGATCCTATGGTGAGCCTCTTGAGAGACTCACTTTCCCCCTCCCCATGACATACCTGGTGAACCCAATGTGAAAGGAGGTGACAAGTAGGATTCTTGAGATTGCATACTAAGAAAAAATGTGAAACTAGTAAAAAGCATGACTTGATAGACTTTCCCATCCGACTAGTTATGGGAGATACCGCGATTACTTAGATGAATGTGATAACTCAGTTTTTAGGTTTCCAGCAAGAGAAGAAAAGGGAAGGTGTCATTCAAACTTTTCATGAGTGTGTTCTTAAGCAAACTGGTTATTTTAATGGTAAAACTATCACTTGATTTTGCAAGGAGTATGAGCTAGAAACTCGGTGTTGGGCTTATGCCTATGAACAACTTAGACCTTATAGAGAAATTTCTATATGTGTCCAAATTGCACTTACGTGACCGACTGACAATGGAAAGTCAAACAAAGTGGTTGTAGTACAAATCGACACTCATAAAGATGTTTCTGCTTGAAGATGTCGACAAGGTAACTCAAATGACATTCTTAAGATGGTTCATAAGGCTAAGGATTAGTCCATCTTAGATATTAAGAGGGAATTTGATCATCAATTTGATGACTTATCAGAATATGATAAGAAAGATGTAAAGCATGAAAAGGTGTCTTTATTCCTACGAAAAATAGATATGAAAGCTCATGAGGAACTTCTTTCGGAATTAAAAGACATGGAAACTAAGTCTGAAATTACAAAAGAATGGGACAATGTTGAAGGATCAATAAAGAGGTATGTAGACAAGCAAAGAACCATGGAAAAGTTTATGCAAGATTGGCATGAGAACTTGCAAGATGAACAAATGCAAGCAGCACATCAACCTACTCCAAAACCTCAAGCTAATCCATCGGTTGTGAAAGATGTTGTGACTCCTAATACTATGGAGGAAATGGTTAAGAAATTTAGAGATCTCACGATTCAAAGAGTTAAACAAATGATAGAGTCATAGTCCTCGCAATCAGCAGTAAACAAAGCCCCAAAGACTCTAGAGAGATGTATCTAGGAGTGACTCTTTGGAACACAACAGATACTCATGTGAAAGTCTTAAAGATGTGTTGGCTAAGAATTTACTTTTTATTAAAGAAAAGATGATATATGATTAGAAAACTAAGGAGAAGGTGAATATAAACTTTGGTCTGGGAGGCATGAAAGTATTCTTCCCTAGCACTTCCAATAAATTTGCTTCAACCTCTCATATGTCCACATATGTGTGTCACATAATTAACAGCAATGATGATTCAGATGCATGTTCTAGGGTAATGAAATCCCTAGACCAAGGGAAAATGCATCAAGAGATTTTAAGAATAGCAAATGAAATCCGAGATGTAATCGAATGGAAAGATCTAGTAGATACTCTCTCAATGGTCACTTATTGATGCTCTTCAATGGAGAAAAAAGAAGAAGGGTTAATGAAGGTGAGGAAGAGAAGAGGAGAACTAGGAAAAAAGTGAGAGCAATGCAAGACCAACCTCAAATACCAAATAAAAATCAATGAACACAAATAAATCAACCTACTCAAATTGTTCCACCACATCAACCAACAAGAAATCAACCAAATCAAATTCAAACTCAAACTCAATATTCTACTTCTCTTGAGGCACCGATTCTTGCACAAACTACTAATCTTCCTCAAGATCAAGAAATGAAGCTTGCAAAAAGAGGCCAAGGAAGGGCAAAGAACCCGTTGTCGGAAGGATTTCCTTACCTAGATTTATATATAGGAAAATGAAAATATTTTCATTAAAAGTTAATCAGATGATATCTCTCTCTCATATTCTTTTAATGTATTTGTTTAAAATGACTAATGTTTTTCTTGGGTACTTACAAGAAAAAGAAGAAATTATATGCAGAATAAAAGGATAATTGATTCTTACTCTTACTCTTAATTTTATGTTTTTTATATGATTATGAGATCATGTAGATGTGCATTTATGAATTTAAGTATGATTTTTTATATATCCTATGATTATAGGGTTATGAACCTATATTTATATATGCATATGAATATGAATATGAATGAAGATTTATGTCATATGTATGTGTTTGCATATGTATGTTTAATATATATATATATATATATATATATATATATATTTGTGTACTTATCTAAGTGTTTATGAGTTATTACCTACCTAAGTATGGGTATAATTATGAAGTTCCATAAACATATATGAGTACATTTAAGCCCATGAATTATTTAAGTTTTCCATAAGTGAAAATATATGTGAATATGTGTTTATATATTATATGTGTACCTATGAGATTTGGTCTATAAGGTTTAACATGTGTGCACTATGTATAAAACCCATGTTATATGAGCTTTAATTGTGCATCTCCAAGTGAATTATTCAAAGTGTTTATATCTTATCTAAGATCTAAGGACATTAAAAATATATAAGACATTTGACTTGATAATATAAATATATATATATATATGAAATCTATATTATATAATGAATAATTTCTTCAAAAATACTTTAGCATAATTAATAAATGAATAAGAAAAATGATTTTTTTATTATTATTAAATATCATTATAAATATGTGATTACCTAATCTACATGTGTGAATGTTAAAGTAGGACTTACTATTAGTTTATTACTACGTGCACTTAAGTTAGAAAATAGAATGCATAAGATAATAGATATTAGTTAAAGTAAAAGTCTGCATGCACTCGTATGAATCTGTATGGATACATATATATATATATATATATATATATATATATATATATATATATATATATATATATATATATATATATATATATATATATATTATATATATATATGAAATTAATAATGAATTTCCTAATGTTCTACTCCTGCAGATCATTGCAAAGGAGATTACGAGATTACGAGTTTACGAGATTACAATTTTACAAGATTGCAATATTTGAAGATTGAAGCAACTTATGTTCATTTAGAAATATAAAATTTTGTATAGGATTATTCTCAAGAAATTGTATTAGCACTTATCATAAAGTTTTGTATAGGCTTAAAAAATGATCTTGAAGTTCTTTATACATTTACTCTGCAATTCAATCTAGTTCTTTACATTTTGATTTCATATGTCTAAGGATTTAGGGTCTACAAGCAGTTTTGAATTAGTGTTTACAAGCAGTGTTGATACTAATAGCAAAGAATTAGATAACTTTATTATAGGAACACTTCTTCCATCTTCTATTATAGCACGATTAACAACGAAAATAAAGAAATAGAAATAATTAAAGATAAAATAGTTGATGAAACTTTACATACAATAGAGTATAATAGAAACCTTTCCAGAGTTTTACCTTTATTATCTATAGTCTTACCAGAACCTGATAACAAAGAAGATCTATTTCCACCTAATTTAATAAGAAAAACTAATTCAAAACAAATTGAAAACAAAGTAGTGGATATAGTTAAAGATAATATAACTAGTGAGGAATTAGTTTTGCATTCTTATTTAGAAGCTATAGCCAGATATAGAAACACACTTCCTTATGGCTCACAGTCTTAAGAATCTAGTTTTTAAATTACACTCAAATAGATTAAAAAACTATAGCTTTTATCATTCATAAACTGAAAATTCAATCCAAGACCCAAAGCATACTTAGAAGCACCCTCCGTGCAGTCACATGGTTAGGTTAGCGTGAATCTTTCAGATGAACTTCTGCCTCCCTTCACACCCCTCAACGACAACCTTGGTGAACCCACCGTGAAGCGTGACGATAGTGTGTTTAGGGCTTACGTTGTATTTTCAGTTTTAATTTAAAAAACTAATTTCATCTTTTTCTTGTATGTAGGAAAGTGAAGAGGGGATCTGTGACAAAACGTGAAGAGTTTGCTGTTTTCTTTTTTCCCTTGGTGTTGAGGGCTGGTCGTATGACCTGAGCGCCTCCCCGAGAAGAAGGATTTCCAACCCGAGGAGCTTCGCCGTTTCACTTCCCCCCCCCCCCATCAACATACAAGAATATCCAGACATATTCACAGTCACTTTAGTTTTGTATTTAGGATTTATAAACAAAAGCTTGTAAAAACATATATCACGTACACTTTAGAGCCTCTTCAGCAAGCAAACATCAAGTAAGGTGTTTTTTTTTTAAGTTCTTTGTTTTTAGTTTATACACATCACTTAAAAAGAAAGTTGTTTTCATTTGCACTAGCATTTAAGTACTTTCATATTTGCATTAAAAGAGTATTTAAATCTTTCTTTTTTTTAGGAAAGATAATGTTATTTAAAGTATTTAAATATCTGCATCTTAGATCTTAGGAAAAGTTATTTTTTGCAGCACCAAAAAGAAAAGATTTTATTTTTTGAAAAAAAAGATTGTTTGCTTTATTTTTATTGCATAAAAAGGAAGCTTATACCCTAAAAAGAGTTTAGAATCGGGTTCTTTTGATTTATAGTTATTGCTTTTATTTTTTCAAAGAAACTATTATTAAAGAAATTAATAGTAAATAACAATATTTAAATCAAGAAAAATTATTTTATAAAGTTTACCTTATTAAAAACCCCTTTAAAATTAAAAAAGTTTAAAAATTCAAATTCTAAAAAAGTTCTAAATTTAAAAGAGAAAGTTAAAGAGATAAGTACAAATTTAGGTTTAAGAAACCAAAAAGATTTAAGAAAAGAAGATTAGAACCAGTAAAACCTAGGACTAGGTAAAGCCACCATTCCTAGCTTTATCAACTAGTGATAGATTTAGGCAATTTAGAGAGCAATTAGAACCAGCTATTAGGGAACTTCTTCTCCATTCAAAGCATTATCAAGAACGCAAAATGGAGGAGATGTTCAAGAACATGATGATTGAAAAGCAAGGGACAGGCACAATCCAAGCTATTCTAAAATAAAAAGGAAAATTTACTTGATTGAACATTACGGAATACCTTGATGCATTTGAGGATCAAGTGCAAATCCAGGGATTACCTGATGATGTGCTAGTTAAATACTTTGGCCGTGTTGTTTCTAGTTCAATTCTAGAAACTATACAAGAACATGCCAGTAAACCTTGGGAGGAATTTAGAAAGGAACTACATAAAATGTTCTACCTTGAGGATTTTAGCCAGCACAATTGGGAAGGTTTTTTGTGTTGGTTAAACACTGTTAAGAGCAATTAGTCTTTAACTCATCTTCACGGTGATTTTATGAGACGTTTGGCTCAAATTCCCAAAGATGATAGAAATGCAATAAACCCAGATATAATTATATATTTTCTTAAGATACTTAGTCCTGAGGATAGGGTAGAAATTGAAAGGCATATAAGAGCCTGGAAAAAGGTATGGGCTAACTGATGACTGGGAAAAGGTCAAAAAAGAGATAGAGGTTGTTGCTCAAATGAAGCAAAGGCAAACAATTTGTATGCAAGACCTAATGCTTCTCAGCCTAGAGAGACTCCAGCTTCAAGGCAAGTTGACATGCCTATGCCTACTACTATGGCTACGGCTAATAATGCAGCTACCACTAAAGCTCCAATAGAATTCCAATTGGACATTCTATGTAAACAAATGGAAAATGTCATGAACATGCAGGCATCTCTTTGAAAAGAGGTTGCCAATTTGAATAAAAAAGTTTACTCTATGAGCTTTAATGATCCAGGGGCTAGCAGTACTGGTGTAGGGCAAGCACCACCTATTCAACCAGTTATGCCTCAGTATATTCCACCTCAACCAGTCTTCCGGCCAGCACCACAGCCATCTCCTCAGTTTGCTCCATAGCCAGCTCCATAGTTTGCTGCACAGCCACCCTTTCAAAGGAATAATGAGAAAAGAGGGACTGGCGGGAAGTGTTGTGTATGGTGTGATAGTCAGGAGCACACAACATTTGCTTGTGAAGAATTAAAAAGTGCTAAGGCAAATCAATTAGTTGTAGAAATAGATAGAAGACTATGTGACTTTAGGTCACGTCTTCCTTTGTCCGTCAATTGGGGCAAAGGAGGAATGAAAAAGTTATACGAAAATTTTGTAGTCTCTAATGCGACTGCCAGTACTTCGGCCGCAAGACTAGAGCCAATCGAGGATAGGCCTCTTTCAATGCCTAACCAAAATCCATATTCGATAGAGGCAATGGTACGAGCTAGAGACCAAATAATGTATAAAACGACATGGAAATCTCTTGTAGATCAATCTTCTATTTTTTCTCACATCGCTAATGTTGAGGAAAATTGGAGATGAGAAGATATGCACGACGATGTAGAGGAAGGAGATAGGAGGGTAACTAGGAGGCAAACAAGAGAAGATGAAAAGAAAACTGATAAAAAAGTTCAGTTTGATGAATCAAATTTATCTCAAGAAGAGAACAGAAAAATGATAAAGGAAGGCAAAAAGCCAACCGATGAAAATGTTCAATCGCAAGAAGAACAGAAGAAATTGGAAAAAGATAAAGAGGACCAAAAGCAAAATGAAGAGAAAGGGAAGAAGAAGGGTAGAAGAGCTCCATGTGCTATTATGATTTCCGAGCTCGAAAAGAAAAATGATGCTAGAGAGATTTTAAATGACATTCTTCTAAAAAGTCAAGTAACGATGTCACTTGAACAAGTGTTTTCCATAGCGAAACTAGAGTTCAAGGATAGTTTTATTCGACTGATTAGAAGAAGATGTTTTCCTTTACCACAAGATGAAGATATGCAAGATGTGGCAGAGGAAACTCTAGCTATGAATGATGCAGTTTACCTATACAGCCTGATGAAGAAATGTTAAAGAGTGAGAGTAAATTCAATACTACCTTCTGGGCACGAGGCACACCAGAAGTGAAGATTAGAATTGGAGATGAGAAGGACTCTTGTTTAGCTCTGGCTCTCATTGACTCAGGGTCAGAGATAAACATTATTTGAAAGAGGTTTTTTGACAAATTTAGATGGCCAAATCGGTTGGAGGATGAGAACAGCTGACAGTGGCTCTAGCATTTCATTAGGTGCATGTGCTAATGTGCCTATAATGATAGGTGGTGTTCGAGAATATTTTTCACTTCTTCGTTCAAGACAATTGTTCGTACGAAGTAATTCTCGGACAGCCATTTATAGCTAAGATGAGAATGGAAACAAAAGCAATGAACGACAAATCAGCGTATGCAAGAATTCGATCCAAGTTAGGGATGGATTCTTTGCAAGTTATGACAGTGTGCCCAAACCACACTAGAAATAGAAAGAGCTTAAGAAGAAACCCCATTGACTCGATCAGTCATGTATGTAATGATCCACTGGCTGTAAGAGAATATGGAGCTTATTATGATCAAAATTTCTGCTAGACTCCACTATTGAGCGAGACAATAGTGGACGTTGTTTTGATGTCTCGCCTATCAATGAACATAAATTTGAAGACTATTTAATTTGTACTCCTACGACTAGTTTACACTGTATTACTAAAGAATACCTCACAAAAATATTTAGAAAACAAAATGAAAAATATTTTATGAAATCAAGATTAATTTCAAATGACGAGAAAATTGAGTGTATAATTGAACTCTCAAAAAGTTTTACTTTATTAGGAGAATTAGAAAATGTATCTCAAGAAAATTTAAAATCAAATCTAATAATTCTTAACTCCATTCAAGAGTATGAGATTATTAGTGAATTCATCTTAGAACATGAAGTTAGCATAGAAACCAAATACAAAATTGTAGAAAAGAAAATAAAGCCTGTAGCTCGACCCTTACCAAAAGATAGTCATGATATATTTCGGCGAGTATCAGATGATCCTATGTAACTTAGAGATCGATCTAAGATAGGTCATATTTTTACAAATGAGAGTAAGAAATAAATTAAATTCGATAATGAATTTCTTTCTCAAATTGAAAAAGAGCAGTTTACCAAGATGATTGTTCGTCATGGTAAAGCATTTTCTTTATTCCCACATGAGATAGGATGTGCAGACCCAAAGTTAGTAGCTCCGATGATTATTTTCACAGTACCGCACATTCCTTGGAATCTTCGTCCGATTCTAGTCCCAAAGGCTCATTTACCTGAACTAATGAGATTGTTAAGGGAGAAGATTTCCATGAGAATCTTGGAACCATCTTTTGCACCCTATTCCAATAGGTGGTTCACGGTACCAAAGAAGAGCGGGAAGCTACACTTTATTCAGGATTTGCAGCCTGTGAATAAAGTCACTATTGGGAATGTAGGAACGGTGTGGAGGTGATTGCAATCTGGGTGGATCACGTCCGGTCGTGGCACACACAAGGTGTATGAAGCTAATGAATGTTGGAAGGTTTAAGGACATGAAAGTGAAATTAATGTTGAGTATGGAGAAGAGAGAGATGTTGAAATGATTATGGGAATGGGATTATAGGAGTGCAAGTTAGATTTATGAACATGACTGATAAGAATGAAAGAGAACCATACACACGAATCAAATTTGGAAGGAAGAATGGTCCATTGAAGGAGCTTCTTAAACACTTCCTAATTCTAATCCATATGCATAGTCTTCTTTGGATGATATGTATGCATGATGAGAATAGATGGAATCCTTACACATAAATCAGTTTCGAAAGGAAGAATGGTCCAATATTGGAGCTTCTTATACACTTTCAAAAACTAATCAATATGTATGGGTATGTATGGATTATATGCATGCAAGGGTATTATGATGATAAAGTTTACTCACAAGCTCAATGAAATATCCTCACTAGTTCAACGCAATACTGCAGAGCCTTCTCACACATAGAAGAAAATAGAAGACATGTAAAAATACTTAAGAGACAGAGAGACAAGAGAGAAGAGACAAGTGACAAGTGACAAGTGACATGAAATAAAAGGATTTGAATTAAGTTACATGTATAATATCGTCGTGGTACGTTGTCGGGAAGATTTGCATCTTCCAATTGATGGCCCGAAAAATTAAAATATTTATTGGTGAATTCTAAACCTCTTTTATATCACAGTTGATCAGTTGTGCTAATTGGATTAACTATTTTGAAAATGTTATTAGGAATGAAGGATGAAGCAGGACATATGTTCATGTTAGGGTTTACCCTAATTACTTATTTAATGAGAATTTCCTATTTTTACATTCAAGAATTATGGGTATTCAGCCTAGGGTTTCTTGAATTCATGTGTTGTTTATAAGATTTGGTTAATGTTAAGGGTTTAGATGAGTTATAATGGGTTAAAGCTAGGGTTCAGAAGGATTTTAATGATCTAACCCAGGGGGTTTTATGGGTTTCCAATAGGTTTTCTAGGATTTAATATATTTAAAGGGTTAACATAGATGTTATTCAAAAACATTAATATCTAAATTACATATTTATGTATTAAACATTAAACTATGTCATTAATAATTACTTTAATTATTTGTGTGCATTTAAAAACTAAGGTTCTAATTAATTAAAAGCTTAACCTAAGCTTAATTTAATGGATTTATTTAATTGAGAAATGTAGGCTAATTAGATTAAAATGATTAATTAAATGGATAAATAACTAGTGGACTATATGAGTGCTAGGGAAAAGAATGGCTTATATAAGTTGTGTAACTAAAGAGATTTAAGGAGTGGTCTCAATAGAAGATGCACTTAAAGTGAAAAAAGTGGGTTAAGAGAAAGAGTGGAGAGAATTAGTGAAGATGAAAAGAGAGGAGTAGAAATTAAG
>CM035416.1:58776655-58926655 GCA_020310875.1 Ceratopteris richardii | reverse complement strand
AGCATATCAATTAATTCATTCAAATAGTTTAGCATCATATTGTTTCATTAGTTTTTCCATTACTTTCCTTGATGTCTTCTAAGTTAGTTCATGAGTCTGAGCACAGTACTATTGAAAATATTGAAAATATTGAAAATATTGGAAATGTTCTGCCAACTCTAGACAGACCAGAACCCTCTAGCTTACCTGAAAGTTTAGTAGAAGAACCCATTATGGAAGTTTCAATCTCATATCAGGAAGCTGTTGCTATGTACGAGGCTGCCCGTCCTTACTGTCCATAGCTATTTAAACTATTTAAAGACCTTAGTTTCAGTCATAGAAATAGGTAATTTAAATTGTTTTGTCATTAGAACCCTTATTTTCATAAGCCTGAGTTTGCTACAGACACCCCGCGTGTGCCGAGCGATTTAGGCGGATGACTTGATCCACCATCCAAGCATCTCTCACGACCCAACATTGGTGAACCCGACGTGAACAAACGGCGTTGCAGCTCAGGTATAAATTTTAAATTTTGCATTGCATATACATTCATACGATTTTACATCAGTGTAGTTGCGTCTTCATCCCTGGAAGCTGTGGCATTTACGTGAGCTTGCAATCTTCTTGGTGTCGAGGGCTGGTCTGGTGACCTGAGCGCCTCCACGAAGATTGGCAAGTAGGAGAACCTCGTCGCACCACCCCTTTCATCAACAATTGAAGCACAAAATGTTTGCACCCATTTTTAGCAAACTATGTATTTAGGTTTTGATTCAAATCAATAAATGTATTGAATTTCACAGAAAGCACTGTTTTGAGCCTCATCTTCGAGCAGTTGGTATAATTTCTTTACCCTTACATTCTTGGGTGCAAAATTTTATTTAAGGTTAAATTATTGGTATAGGTTAAAGGCAATTGTTTGTTAATCATAGGTTAAGCGTTAATCATAGCTTTACTTGAAGCATATTGGCATAGTATAAACTTATCAAACTGGACTCTAACGGAATTTCAGAATTAGTAGCTGAACATAAGGAAAGAGTAACAAAAGAAGTTCAGGATATAGTTAGAATTGTTCAAGCTAGGTCAAAACAAACTTCAAAAATGGACGAGCTATTTCAAACTATGATGCACGAGACGCAAGGACAAAAAGTAGTTGAAACGTTATTAAAGGATAAAGGGAAATTTACTGGTATGAATGTTACAAATTATTTAGACACGTTTGAGGAATTAGCCAAGTTACACGGCTTGCCTGATACAAAGTGGAAATCCTATCTTGGACGACTTGCCATAGGTACAGTGAAAGCTATTATGGATCTACATGACAATAAGGAATGGGATGAGTTTAGAAAAGAGCTACATAAAGAATTTTATTTAGAGGACTATAGTCAACACAGTAGAGAGGGATTTATGAAATGGATTAGTTCTCCTAAGCCTCACATTTCTTTAACTCAACTCCATGGCGAATTTATGAAAAGATTCTCTCAATTACCTGAACAGGATAGAGTTGCCCTTACCCCAGATATCATTTTATATTTCCTTAAAATCTTGACTCCAGATATAAGGGTAGAGGTTGAGCGTAGGCTTGAAGAGCCGGGAAAGAAATATGGGCTTACAGATGACTGGGGTGTAGTGAAAACTGTAGTTGAGGCGGTTGCTCACATGAACCAACGTAAAACACTCCTTTATGATTCGATGTCTCAACCATCTTCCAGTTTTCCTCCGATTCAGGCAACTAGGAATACACATATAGATTCAAAAGTTGAGCCTACAACATCCACATCTAGAGTACCAACCGAGTTACAATTTGAGATTTTGTTTAACAAGTTGGACAATATGATGCATATGCACGAGAATATGTCTAAAGAGGTAGCGGCTTTGCAGAATGTGGTGTATGCTTTAAACCTTCAAGATAAACCTGCAATGCAAGCTCATCCGACTATTTATCCTCAACTAGTAAATGCTCCAAATCCACCATTAGTAGCTCCGAATCATCCATTAGTACCTCCTAATCCACCTTTTATACCTCCTAATCCTCCAGTTGTACCCCAACCAATTCCTCAACCGATTCCTCAAGCATTTAACCAAAGAAATTTCAATGAAAGGAGAAATGCCAATGTGAGGAGATGTATCTGGTGCGCTGCCACAGATCATTTGACTTACACATGTGAAGCATTGAAAGATGCGAAAGAGAAAAGACTTGTAATTGATATTGACAAGCGATTGTGCGACTATAGAACACATTTACCCTTAGCTGCCAATTGGGGAAAGGGAGGGATGCAGAAGCTGTATGAAAACCTTTCTGAGTCTTCGAAATCTGCTTCTGCTGTTAAACTAGAATATGTTGATAGTGACTCTGATTCCGAACAAACAAGGGAAACGAGGAACTACTCAATTGAAGCTTTGATAAAGGCGAGAGATGATATTATGCAGAAAACTGCATGGAACTCTCCTGTCGATCAATTCTCGATATATTCGCATATTGCGAATGTTGAAGAGAAAAGAAAGAGAGATGATGAGCAAGATATAAATGATTCAGGTAGACGAATGACTAGAAGTAAGATGAGAGATGAGCCGAAGCCTAAGAAAGTTCAGTTTGAACAAGGCGAAAGTTCTAAAACAAAGAGGAGCGAAGAAAAGAAATTAGGGAGGGTAAACAACCTGTGTTTAGTGAGCCAATTCAAACATCAGACAAAGTAGAGCAAATTCCTAGAACTGAAACAAAATCTGAAGAGAAACCAAAAAAGAAACCAAAACGAGTACCGAAAGCTATTCTTATTTCTGAACTTGAACAAAAAGTTGAATCCAAAGAAATATTGTATGACATCTTATTAAAAAGTGCAGTAACAATGACTTTAGAACAAATCTTCTCAATAGCAAAAATTGAATTTAGGGAAAATTTTATTAAACTAATTAAAAGGAAGAGATTCCCTCTGTCACAAGAGGTAGAGATGCAAGATGTTGCCGATGTAACTCACTTGATTCATGAATCTCTTTTAGACTCAGAAGATGAAGAAGATAATACCTGTAATGTGAACAAAAATTTCTTAGGGCCGATTGTACCAGATGACGAAACAAAAAACTCAGAGAGTGATTTTAGAAAAAGTTTTTGGGCGAGAGGCACACCGGAGATTAAAGTTAACTTAGGAGATCAGAAGAGATCATATTCTGCTTTAGCCCTAATTGACTATGGGTCTGAAATCAATGTGATTTCGAAAGGATTATATGATAAGTTTAAATGGCCTATTGATAAAAATCACGGCTGGATAATGCGAACCGCGGACAATGGTTGTGGATCACTCCTAGGAGCATGTGCCAACATACCTCTAATGATAGGTGGAATCTCTGAGACATTCCACTTTTTCATTCAGGACAACTGCTCTTATGAAATTATCTTAGGCCAACCATTTATATGTGAAGCCAGAATGGAGACTAAAGTAATAGATGACGGCTAAGCATACGCAAGAATTAGATCTAAAGATGATCTACAATCGCTCCAAGTTATGATAGTCAGCCCAAACCATGTACGAAATAGGGAGCAAATTAGGAAGACGCCCATCCGTTCTCATGAAAAGATACGTGAAGATCATATGCCTCTTCGTGAGTTTGGAACTTATTATGATCAAAATTCTGCCTAGATGCCACTGTTGAGCGAGACAACGGTGGTTCTTGGTTTGATGTCTCGCACCCATCTGTAGATACTTTAGATAGTTTTTCTTTATATGTCCCTTCATCATATTTGCAATTCAGTCATTATAAACAAATTCCTAAAAAAATTATAAAACATTATGAAAAATTTTATAAAGAGAAAGGATTCATTTCATCTGATGAACACATTGAAACTGTAATTGAAACTTTATCTTCACTCATTGATTGAAGAACTTCAAAATATTTTGCATGAAAAAGAAAATTTTAGATTTGTACTTTTAAATTCTATTGAAGAATATGATTTGATTATTAAATTTGTCATGAGTAATGAAAAGGAAGCAAAAGTAAATACAAAATACAAAACCGTTGATAAAAAAATTAAACCGATTGCCCAATCATTACCACGAGAGAGTGAAGAGAAGTTTAGGAAAGTTACCAATGATCCTATTTAAGAGAGCGCACAAATATAGGTCATACCTTCACAGAAGAAACTTTAAAGCTAATCAAGATAGGAAATGATGAAAATTTTTTGTTACCCGAGGAACGTGAACTATTTCAAAGAGTGATTAGAAAGCATGGAAAGGCATTTTCTTTATATTCCCATGAGATAGGTTGTGCAAACCCACAAATTGTACCACCAATGATCATCTTTACAGTGCCTCACATTCCATGGAATCTTCGACCCATACCTGTTCCGAAAGCCCATTTACCAGAGTTAATGCGGCTTCTTAAGGAAAAGATTCACATGCGAATTTTAGAGCCATCGTCTGCACCTTACTCAAATAGGTGGTTTACTGTTCCAAAGAAAAATGGCAAGTTACGGTTCATTCAAGATTTACAACCTGTTAACAAGGTTACTATTAGGAATGTAGGTACTAGGCCCATTGTAGGAGAATTCGTTGAAGCCTTCGCTGGTCATGCCATTTACTCAATGGGAGACTTGTATTCTGGCTACGATCAATTTCAGCTTGCTATTGAAAGTAGAGACATTACGACCATGAAAACTCCTTTAGGCTTAGTTCGCATGTGCACTTTGCCGCAAGGAGCTACTAATTCAGTAGCACATATGATGAACGCCATGAATTCAGTATTACATGACTTCATTCCTAATATAGCCATGCCATTTATTGATGACATTCCTATTAAAGGATGTATTGAGAATGCGAAAGATGAAACTTTAGATTCCTCTGGCTGCAAGAAGTTTGTAGTAGATCATATCTCTGACTGTGAAAGGATTTTCCAGAGATTTGAAGAGGTTGGTCTCACATTCTCCATTGAGAAATCTGTTTTTGGTGTCAATGAGGTACTTATAGTTGGGCATTTATGTGGACATTACGGTCGGAGGCCATATCCACCTAAAGTCGACGCTATAAATAAGATTTCTGAAACATGTAGTAATATTAGTGAGGTAAGACGATTCCTTGGTGCTTGTGTGTTTTATGCCATCTGGATCCCACACTATGCACATGTTGCAAACTGTCTTTATGCTTTACTAAGGAAGAATCGAAAGTTTCTTTGGACTGAAGAACACTCAAAAGCTATGAAAAAGTTAAAGAAATTACTTCTTGAAGCTCCTATTTTAAAGCGAGTAGATTATACTGATCAAAAGCCTATCATTTTAACTGTTGATACGAGTCCTATAGGAATAGGATGGGTTATTGGTCAGGACGATGAAGAGGGCAATAGGTATGCTGTGAGATTTGGAGCAAAGATTTTACACGATACGCAAAGAAATTATCCACAAATTAAACGAGAACTATGGGGTTTAGTCACGGCATTAAAATCCAATAAAGAATATTTTATAGGTGCAAATGTAATAGTTGAGATAGATTGTCTACCTCTGATTGGAATGATTACAAACTGTTCATCACCCGACATTGCCATGCTTAGATGGATTTCATACATCAAGTTTATAAATCCTGTTTTGATACATATTGCAGGTAAATCTAATCCTATGGCTGATATGCTTTCTCGAGCTAGATTTGATAATGAGGAAGAAACAGAATTAGAAATAAATGCAATTAATTATGATTCTAAAGCATACGCATATGAACAGTTTAATATTGAAGAATACAAAGGAGAGTGGCAGGATATTGGAAAGTATTTAAGTACTTTGGTTAGGGCACCTTCATGGTCTTCAAATAGATTTTGGAATATTAGGAAAAGAGCTTACAACTTTTTTCTGAAAGAAGGTTTAATTTTGAGACATGCTAGGGGAAAAATTAGATTGCCACAACGAGTACTAGGTACTAAGGATCTTCAGTTACAAGTCATGAAGAGTATGCATGATACTTTATGGGCAGGACATAAAGGTTTTGTAGCTACATATGAAAAAATTAGAGAAGGATACTGGTGGCCAGGGATTTATGTTACTGTTAAAAATTATGTGAATTCATGTGATGTATGTCAGATTCATTCCTCAGTCAAACATAGGGATCCGTTGCATCCTACCTATCCACCATGCATCCAATATAAATGGGTTGTAGACTTAGTTATCATGCCCAAAGGTATCAATAAGATGAGATATATAGTCTTGGCACGTGAAGATCTTACGAATCATGTAGAAGGCCGAGCTTTAAGATCTAAGACCACCTTGAATGTATGCAAATTTCTTCTTGAGGATGTCATTTCACGATTTGGTTATGTAGAAAAGGTAGTGGCTGATAGGGGAGAGTTAGATGCGCAGGAGGCTAGAGAATTCTTTGCTAGGCATGGAATTCGCTTAGCCCTTACTACTGCTTACAACCCTGAAGCTAATGGGAAGATTGAGCGAGGGCATTCTCCTATTATTAAAGCAATTTCCAAAGCTTGTAATGGAGAAATTAAGAATTGGCCAACTTATCTGCCATTTGCGTTGTGGGCTGATAGAATGACCTGCACTAGAACAACGGGGTATATGCCAGCAGAGTTGATGTATTGCCAGAAACCGATATTCCCTCTGCATACACAAATTGTTACTTGGACTACTTTATCATGGGAAGATAATCTGTCGACATAAGATTTATTAGCTCTGCGAATCCAGCAGTTAGAGCAAGGGAATGAACGTTTAGAAGAGGCTATAGTTAAACTAAAAGATTCTCGACTAAAAAATAAGAAGTATTTTGATAAATCACATAGGTTAAGGCCAAAGCCGGTTCAAGTTAATGATTGGGTTTTACTGTATGATAGTACGTTTGATTCTCAGTATGATGCCCGTAGGAAACTTAAAAGACGTTGGTTTGGACCTTATGTGGTAGTCAAAACCTATGATAATGGAACGTATGCCTTACGCGAATTAGATGGCACGCCTCTTAAAAACTTAATTGCTGGCAAAAGAATTAAATTATTTAAACAAAGAGATGATGAAATGTATGAAGTAATGTTTGATGATGAGCATGATTAATTATGTATGAATGAATTTATTTAGTGTGGGTTTCTTTTGCAGGAAAACCAAGAGAAGATTTGAATATGAAATTTAATAATTTTGTGTGTCTAGCTGTTGCTGGTTGAGTTCTAATAGGTCTTTGAAGAACAAATTAAGATGCATAAAGATGAGCAGATTGAAGATGAAGCAGATTGAAGATAAAATTGATTTTTAGGTCGTATTTTTCTTTGTCTTAAAATTTTGTTTTACGTATTTTATTTGCATTCATATAAAACTAATTGATAAAATCTGGAATGAAGAATATTAATTTATAAAGGACTCTATTTAACCATATTAGGAAAATAGACATAATTTATATTTCTACATTTATAGATTAAGTGAGATTTGTTAAAAATAGAAGGATTTGTAGTTCATTTAGATAACGAAAGTAGTTGTATATGTGTAGGAGCATATTGTTGCATGATTCATGTCTGTGAAAACCTAGATCTTTCTTGTCCATGTAGCTAGATCCTTAGCTCGGATTAAGGGGTTAAGCCTTTCCCCTTTAAAACAAAAAAGTAGCCAAAAAAGAAAAAAAGAATATTGACATGGAAGTTATACCTTCTTCCACCCCAAAAAGGTATTTATATTTATTATCGATATGAAGTTTACATCATATTTATATGAAGAAACTAGTTGTGAAAAAACACATCTAGTGATTAAAATTGGGCATACAAGGCGGCTGTCTGTCCAAGTAAATTTAGTAGATTTCTTTGGCATGCTTGATTGCTCATATGTGAATGCATATATATGACGAAACCTGCATTTGAATGAATGAAAATGAATTCTGTTTTATACTAATCTTTACATAGTTTATAAATGGAAAAAAATGTAAACTAATGTTTGTTGACTGAAAAGGTTAATAGTTTACCTTTATACTTTAATATGTTTTCATTGCCAGATGTAATTGAAATAAACTTCATGAGCATGTTGAAAAGATTTAAAATTTGATAGGATTAAATATATTTAAAAAAGAATTGATGTTGTTCTATGATTTAATTTCAGGATAATCATTGAAAATGCTGCTTCCCTTACTCTGCAAGTTGGCCCATCGGGACGATGTGCAGGTTTGGTGGCGGTGGATGTCGGGAAGATTTGCATCTTCCAATTGATGGCCCGAAAAATTAAAATATTTATTGGTGAATTCTAAACCTCTTTTATATCACTGTTGATCAGTTGTGCTAATTGGATTTACTATTTTGAAAATGTTATTAGGAATGAAGGATGAAGCAGGACATATGTTCATGTTAGGGTTTACCCTAATTACTTATTTAATGAGAATTTCCTATTTTTACATTCAAGAATTATGGGTATTCAGCCTAGGGTTTCTTGAATTCATGTGTTGTTTATAAGATTTGGTTAATGTTAAGGGTTTAGATGAGTTATAATGGGTTAAAGCTAGGGTTCAGAAGGATTTTAATGATCTAACCCAGGGGGTTTTATGGGTTTCCAATAGGTTTTCTAGGATTTAATATATTTAAAGGGTTAACATAGATGTTATTCAAAAACATTAATATCTAAATTACATATTTATGTATTAAACATTAAACTATGCCATTAATAATTACTTTAATTATTTGTGTGCATTTAAAAACTAAGGTTCTAATTAATTAAAAGCTTAACCTAAGCTTAATTTAATGGATTTATTTAATTGAGAAATGTAGGCTAATTAGATTAAAATGATTAATTAAATGGATAAATAACTAGTGGACTATATGAGTGCTAGGGAAAAGAATGGCTTATATAAGTTGTGTAACTAAAGAGATTTAAGGAGTGGTCTCAATAGAAGATGCACTTAAAGTGAAAAAAGTGGGTTAAGAGAAAGAGTGGAGAGAATTAGTGAAGATGAAAAGAGAGGAGTAGAAATTAAGTGTAATTAAAGTAGAAAATTTAAACTGGAAAGTGTGGTGGAAGTAAGGAGATTAAAGTGTGGTTGTAGATTAAAAGTTAAAACTAAAAAGAGTGGTTTAGAAACGACTTGCGTTTGTATTTAAATGAGTGTTGAGATCAAGTTTCTCTTAATGTTTTTTGCAGGTACTGTCTCCTGTTCTTTACTTTCTTCTGTTTTTCCTTCTTTCTCATTAGACCCTCCTCGTGCTCGAGATATTAAGCCATCATGTACTGCTGTTGATTGTCCGGCTGGAAGCATGCCCATGCCTATTCATGGCTTGGTCTGAGTCCCTGCAGTAGTGTGTGGTGTGTGTGCGTGTATGTGTTATGTGTGAATGTGTTATGTGTGATGTGTGTGTATGTGATGTGATGTATGTGTGTGTGTGAAGTGTATATGTGTGTGTGATGTGTGTGTGTATGTGATGTGTGTGTGTATGTGATGTGTGTATGTGTATGTGATGTGATGTATGAGTGTATGTGAAGTGTATGTATGTGTGATGTATGTGCGCGTGTGTGAAGTGTGTGTATGTGATATATGTGTGTGTGTGATGTGTGTGTATGTGATGTGATGTATGTGTGTGTGTGAAGTGTATATGTGTGTGTGATGTGTGTGTGTATGTGATGTGTGTGTGTATGTGATGTGTGTATGTACATATGTGATGTGTGTATGTGTGTATGTGATATGTGTGTGTGTGCGTGTATGATGTGACATGTGTGTGTGTGTGATGTATGTGTGTGAGAGAGAATCTCTCCCTCCCCTCCTCTGCTGCAGCGCGACAGTGCGCACAGAGAAGGAGAGAGAGAGAGATAGAGAGAGAGAGAGAGAGAACGCGGAGAGATTCCCCCCCTCTCTGGCGCTGCGCACAGCAGCGCGCAGAGAGAGAGGGAGAGAGAGAGAGAGAGAGAGAGAGAGAGAGAGAGAGAGAGAGATATTCCCCCCCCCTCTCTGGCGCTGCGCGCAGCAGCGCGCAGAGAGAGAGAGAGAGAGAGAGAGAGAGAGAGAGAGAGAGAGAGAGAGAGAGAGAGAGAGGGAGAGAGAAAGAGAGAGAGAGAGAGAGGGAGAGAGAGAGAGAGAGAGAGAGAGAGAGAGAGAGAGAGACACAGAAAGAGAGAGAGATCGGCAGGGAAAGAGAGAGAGAGGGAGAGAGAGAGAGAGAGAGGGAGAGAGAGAGAGAGAGAGAGAGAGGGAGAGAGAGAGAGAGAGGGAGAGAGAGAGAGAGAGAGAGAGAGAGAGAGAGAGAGAGAGAGAGAGAGAGAGAACGCAGAAAGAGAGAGAGATCGGCAGGGAAAGAGAGAGAGAGGGAGAGAGAGAGAGAGAGAGAGAGAGAGAGAGAGAGAGAGAACGTAGAAAGAGAGAGAGATCGGTAGGGAAAGAGAGAGAGAGAGAGAGAGAGAGAGAGAGAACGCGGAAAGAAGGAAATTGGCAGAGAGAGAGAGAGAGAGAATTAAGGTAATAATTTTATTTTTATTTATTTGAATTATATTCCTTTTATAATATAGGCATGAATATTACATAATGAATGTAGATGCATGTGTGTAGAAGTATAACATATACATGGATGTATGCATGAAAATGTTAGCATGAATGTATGAAGGTAAGTTAGTATGCGTGTACGTATGATGTGAATGCATGTGTGTCTGGATATACATATATGTATTCATAAATGCATATATTATTCTATGATAGCAGAAACATGTGATTATGTTAGTAGGAAGAGTGTAAATGCATATGCATGATTGATGCAAGTGATAATACATTCATATGTAATGAGAATTAATGTATGTGTGCAGAACAATGAGATTAGATGCATGTGCATTTGCATTTAAGTAATGTATGCATGAATGTGCGAATGTATGCATCAGAGTGCATGTGAATGCTTTAATGTATGTATGAGCATATGCATAAATAAGATAGAAGCATGAAAGATGCATATATGCATGAATGATTAGTGCATGTGCATTCAAGAAGCATGTGCCTGTGTGTGTATTAGCATACGCATAAGAGAATTCATAAATGTGTCAACATGTATGTTAGCTTATATCCACATGCATGGAAGCATATGTTAGCATGAAAGCATATGAAAGTGTGTGTGTTAGCAAATTTGCATGTGCATGAGAGTGTGAGTTAGCATGCATGTTTGAAAGTAAAGCATGAGAATGTTTTATGATTTTTAAAGGGTACTTATATTTCTTAATGTTTTTTGCAGAAACATTGAAGATTACAATCAATTAAAGTGAAGTGAAGACAATTGAAGTGAAGCGGCAGCCTAAAGATCCATTTAAATCTTATTTCTCATTTAGTCAACTATCCAATTGACTAGACATTTATCCAATTGTTTAGGCCTTCCAGTTGTATTAGATTTATTGATTCGAACCATTAGCATATCAATTACTTCATTCAAACAGTTTAGCATCATATTGTTTCATTAGTTTTTCCATTACTTTCCTTGATGTCTTCTAAGTTAGTTCATGAGTCTGAGCACAGTACTATTGAAAATATTGAAAATATTGAAAATATTGAAAACATTGGAAATGTTCCGCCAACTCTAGACAGACCAGAACCCTCTAGCTTACCTGAAAGTTTAGTAGAAGAACCCATTATGGAAGTTTCAATCTCATATCAGGAAGCTGTTGCTATGTACGAGGCTGCCCGTCCTTACGGTCCATAGCTATTTAAACTATTTAAAGACCTTAGTTTCAGTCATAGAAATAGGTAATTTAAATTGTTTTGTCATTAGAACCCTTATTTTCATAAGCCTGAGTTTGCTACAGACACCCCGCGTGTGCCGAACGATTTAGGCGGATGACTTGATCCACCATCCGAGCATCTCTCACGACTCGACAACGTCAAGCTAAGTAGTCTACTGATCAAAGGCGGTTCCGACCCTCAAACCATGACAGTTCAACCGAATCTCACATGTAAGAAGGTGAGTTCCACTTCATTGATCCTATGTACGTCTAAGCTCGTAATGTCTAACTAAAGAAGTCTAAGACTCATTAAAACAAGCTCTAACTCACTCACACGCTCCACCAAGGGTGAATCAAGGTAGAGATGCTGGTTTCAAGAGCCTATCCTAGATTGGAGTTCTATCTTAAATTTGAAACTAGGTACTATACTCATACTAGCCCACCTTGGATCCTCACTCGCTCAACCGAGGGTGATCGTCTCAAGGAAACCGTAAGCTAGCAAGAGCCCTATGGATGCCTAAGCATGATGCTTTAGGAGTTTGGAGGGGGGTTTATATAGTTTTTTGAATGAATTTAAGCCTGTGGATCTAGAGAAATCAACTCTCAACTCTAGGATCACTACTTTCGATTACAACCATTTGATTAATCAAATCACTGGCTTGGAATTGTTCTTTCTATCAAATCTAGTGTAAAGGAGTGAAATTTAGGTGCCTTCATTCTCCACCATTGGATCTGGGGATGATCTAGACCGTCGGATCAGTGCTGACATCAATTCGGATAAGATAAGCCACTATTTTTTAAGAAACTTTGCATTATTGATCTTTAACTGTCAAAAAAGTCTTCTTTCATGAAAAAACTCGTGGATCCTCCTTCCTTTATGCTTTAGTGCATCTCCACCCTTGAATATGAGCTCATCTTGACCGTACAACATGGTTCAATCATATTTTACCATGGGGCAACCCTTCAATCCTTCAATTTTCTTATTCTAGAAAACTGCGGTGACCTTGAAAACTGGATTTTGTGCTCTTTGACCCTTCAAATATCCTTTGATGAAGATGAAATTTTGTAGGACTATGTTTTGAAAGGCCTCCTTTAGAAATATGCAAAAAAAACTCCCATCTGAATCTTCCTTGTACAAGTTTGACTACATTTGGAAGCTTGCAAGGTGGCATTAAGGTGTCTAGGAAGCTCTGATAGCCTTGAAACTTTGTACAAATATGTAGCCACATATGATCTTTATACATGCCAAACCATATGGCTAACAAAAATTCCTATACAAAATTTTGTAGGGTCAAGTGGAAAGATTACATTTTTTACAAAATGCACATGGCATATCAATGTGCTAGAAAATCCATTTTTATGTGAAATTCGGGCCATAGACTTCCTTTGACAGGCTTTACAAGTATATAAATTTTCATCTAATTTGGTGACAATGAAATTTTTGCCCTAATTTCCTAACTTTGACCAGCTTTGACCGCTACCATGGACTTTCTTGATTTCTTTGAAACTTTGTATGTGAGCTTCCTTTGACATCCTTGATGCATCCTGGACTTCTCGGGGAATTCCGGCTACCTTCACCAAATATGTATTTTGTAGTTCTTCACAAGTGAGAGAGGAGAGAAAATATTGCCGACATTCGCCCCCACTAAACCTGCGGTTCCTCCGGAAGCGCCACTCTAGTGTTCCTAAAAAACATAAGTTTCAAGCATCATATTCTTTTAAAGGAAAATAGGCAACATGAATATGAATAAATAAATAGGTAACATTTCTATAAATGAACATGCAACATTGTTATGAATGAGTAGGCAACGTGACATGAAGCAAAATTTGCATGAAAGAAAGAATTGAAACACGCAACATGAATATGCATGAAAAAATAGGCAACATATATGCAAATGAACAAGCAACATTGACAACAAGAAAGAAAACAAACAAGCATCAATATGAAGTGGAAGTGGATGTATTGAGTCATTTTAAGCATCAGTTCCTCTCATCTTGAAGAAAAATTTGTACCTTTTTCATAAAGCAATCTACCTTAAATACGATTATAAACAAAGATTTAGGATTTTCAAGAGACATCTTTCATCTTTAGCTTATTTTAGATCAACTCCTTTCCTACATAAATATGAATATGCTCTTTCTCTAATAACATGCAAGGAAATCTAACTAAACTCCACTAATGCATAAATCTGCCTATATAGCCCGTGATTTATTCTACTATGCCTCTTTATCCTCCTTTAGCTTGCTCTTTTTTTTTTTATGATGATGATGATTCGGCAACTTTATGGTTACGATCACTTTTTTGGGGTGGAAGAAAGTGTAAACTTCCTAGTAACATGTAGCTTTTTTTTTTTTGATGACGGGGAAAAATTAAACCCCGATACAAGGTACAACCATTTTTGATGACGGAGAACAATCGTTTAAACTCTGATACAAGTGTTGTGAGATGGACTAAGGATGTAGAAATATGCAATAGCAGGAGCTAGGATTTCAACAATTATGCTTTCGATACAGGATACATATGCATGTTTATATATGAAAGTCTTGTCACCAAAATAAACCTCCAAATCTACATGTCCTATCTTTCCACAATCCTAGATTATAATCAATTTCTTAGTAGATAAGTTACTACTTAACATACAAATTTACACAAGTAGAGAAATCATTATTTGCCCTTTTTTGACTCAAGTGATGTGGATATGCAATGCAATGCAAAGACTGAAAAAAAAACATGCATGAAACAAGCATGGAAAAAAAAATAGAATGAACTTGAAAAAAAACAAAGCAACATGAACTTGAAAAATTAATGATATTTTTATATGTTTTTTATTTTTGTCCTTTTTTTTTATTTATTTATTTTTATAACATGGATACTCTTGTTTATGAATCGGCCTCATTGTTGTCATCTTCTTCAATGTCATCATCCAAAATGTACTCGTCATTATCACATTTCTTGAATAGCTTTATCCTTTTACCTGCAATCAAAGTTTTTAGTGCAACACCATTTAATTCACAAAGAGCATACGTACCATTGTTGTTGACTTGTGATACAATGTATGGCCCAAACCACCGTTGAGTGAGGTTTTTGCATGCATCATATTGAGAGTCAAATGTACTATCATAAATGAGCACCCAATCTCCTACTTCAATTGGCTTAGGATGCAATCAATGAGTTTTATCAAAATAATGCTTGTTCTTCATTCTAGATTCTCTTAATTTTTCAACTGCATCATTAAGTCTTAATTTACCTTGTTCTAACTGTTTAATGCGCAAACTCAAAAAATTATCAGTAGATATGTTTTCAGACCAAGGCAAATTTGACCATGCAAAAATATGAGACTGAATTGGAAACAATGGTTTTTGATAGTACATGAGTTCAGTAGGCATGTACCCAGTAGTGTGTGTGCACGTCATTCTATCTGCCCAAAGTGCAAAAGGTAAGAATCTAGGCCATTGTTTGATGTCATCGTTACATGCTTTAGATATGGCTTTCACAATAGGTGGATGCCCTCTCTCTATTTTACCATTGGCCTCTAGATTATATGCAGTAGTAAGAGACAAATGAATACCATGATGTTCAAAGGACTCTTTAGCTTCTCTCGCATTTAACTCTCCACGATCGGCAACTACTTTCTCTATGTACCCAAAGCGACTTATGACATCTTCAAGCAAGAATTTGCAAACATTGGATGTGGTCTTAGATCATAGTGCAAGTCCCTCTACATGATTAGTTAAGTCTTCTCTTGCAAGAACAATGTAACGCATTTTGTCAATACCTTTAGGCATAGTTACAAGATCTACTACCCACTTGTAGTGAGTACAAGGTGGATAAGTAGGATGCAACGGATCTCTATGTTTGACTGAAGAATGAAGTTGGCAAGTAGAACATGTAGAAACATAGCTACTAATGTCAACATACATCCTAGGCCAATAATAGGCACTTCTAATTTTTTCATATGTTCCAAAAAATCCTTTATGACCTGCCCATAATGTCTCATGCATCTCCTTCATTACTTGCAATTGAATACCTCTCTTTCCTAGGACTCGTTGTGGATTCTTAACCTTACCCTTAGCATGTCTCCAAAGATAACCGTTACGTAGGAAAAAATTATAAGCTTGTTTCCTAATATTACGGAATCTATTCGTAGTCCAACTAGGTAATGGTTGTAGTGTACTCAGATACTTTCCTATGTCTCTCCATTCATCTTCGTACTCAGACTCATGAAATTGCTCATGCTCATATATATGTGGAACATAATCAATTAAGTTCACATTCTTTATTAGATCACTTTCAAGATCATCATCAAATCTAGCTCTCGATAACATATCAGCAACTGAGTTTGACTTACCTGAAATATGAACTAACTCGGGATTTATGAACTTAATATATGAGTTCCATCTAAGCATGGCTATATCAGGAGATGAACAATTCGCTATCATTCCAATGAGAGGCAAACAATCAGTCTCAACTTTGACATTTGCACCAATGAAATATTCTTTGTCTGTTTTCAAAGCTGTTACCATACCCCATCGTCCTCGTTTGATTTGTGGATATTTTCGTTGTGTTTCATGTAGAATTTTGGCACCAAACCTAATTGCATATCTATTACCTTCACTATCATCTTGACTTATGACCCAACCTATACCAATAGGACTAGTATCAACACTCAATATAATAGGTTTGTTAGCAGAATAGTCTACACCCTTAAGGATGGGAGCTTCAAGCAATAATTTCTTCAATTTATGCTTAGCTTGAGTGTGTTTGTCAATCCAAATAAATTTTTGTTTCTTCCTCAACACTAATGTACCTCTAGACCAAAATTTTCTTTGAAAGTGACTTTCAGGATTGTTTTCATGATTTTCATGGTCAGGTTGAATAGGTCCTAAGAATTTTTTATTAACATTTACTTCATCATCATCAAAGTTCTCTTCATTAGATTCATCAAAGTATAAGGCTTCATTCATAGCTTGATCTTGATCTAGAGAATCTTACATCTCAATATCTAGATTAAGCGGAAACCTCTTCCTTTTAATTAGGCTGATAAAGTTATCTTTAAAAACAGTCTTTGCAATACAGAAAACTTGTTCTAAAGACATAGTCACTTGACTCTTAAGCAAAATGTCATCTAAAATCTCCATAGGATCTATTTTTCTCTCAATTTCTGAAACCAAGATGGCTTTAGGTTTTCTCTTTGGTTTCTTTTGTTTTTGCTCAAGATCTTGTTTTTGTTCATGTTCTCGTGTTTGTTCTTCAGTTTGTTTTGATTGTTCTTGTTTATCTAAAAGCTTTGGTTCTGTATTTCTTTGCTTTGTCTTCTTCCCTTTTTGTTTCTCCTCTTGTTTTTGTTCATTGGGTTGTGATTCTTGTTTTTTATCTTTAGATTGTGATGTTTCTCCCTGCTCTATGATTGTTTCTATTCCCTCTGAGGTTTCTTTTCGTGTCACTCTTCTTTCACTAGGCTCAGCTTCATCTCTTTTTCGTTTTTCTTCTACATTGGATATGTGAGAAATAAGAGATTGATCTTCTATTGGTGATTCCCAAGCTGTTATTCTCCTAATCTCATCTCGTGCTATTACTAAAGCCTCTATGGAAAAATCACCTTCCTTTGTGGGTTTACTTGATTCCACTTGTTGTTCATCAAGAGCTTCTAGTTTCACTCCTCTAGTTCCTACATCCGTTTATGTTTATATTTTCATAGTGTTTTTTCATTCCTCCCTTACCATAATTTCCTTGCAAAGGTAGCCTAGATCGATAGTCACAGATTTTCTTGTCTATGTCTATTACTAGTCGTTGCTCCTTAGCATCCTTCAATAGTTCACAATCTCTCAAAAAGTTCTCTAACGAATCACACCAAGGACACCTACGAGGGCCACACACAAAACCATTTTGATTTTGAGGATTTTGATTAACTTGTGGTGGGAAATTTTGAAATTGAGGATTTTTTTGATAAGGTATAGGTTGAACAAGATAATTAGGATTTTGATAAGGCAATTGATGTATTTGAGGAGCTTGGGGAGCAACATGCAGTACTTGAGGTGCAAGAGGAGCTTCCATATTATACGGTTGATGATTTTGAAAATTTTGATTTTGAGGATTTTGAAAAGCTATTTGAGAAGCTTCAGGATACATGTTTTGATACATTTGATGATTTTGCACATGAGGATGAGGATTTTGCATTGAAGGATTATGCATTGGAGGAACTTGATATGCTTGAGTAGGAGCTACTTGTGGATTTTGATTGGTAGCTATAACATGTTGATTAGGCTCTTGAAAAGACATTGGGCTCATTTGATTTTGGAAAGTTTTGGTGTAATTAGATTGTAAAGCATCTATAGTCTTGGCCAAATTGGATTGTGTAGCAATAAGACTTTCCATTTGCTTAGTGAGAATTTCCACTTGAGATTGTTCAACTACACTTTTATTTGGCTCAACTTTAAAACATTGAGTAGGATCCATCATTTGTGGAATAGGAGTAAAGTCAAAATTCATAGCATGGGATTGTTCTCTAAATTTAATTTGTGGAAGGCTAGCTTGAGGAAGACTAGTTTGCTCATAAAGCATGGATTGTATTTGATGTCTATGGGCTACAGCCTCTACTACTTTATGCACTTTTTGCCAATTGTCAGTAAGACCATAGCGCTTATCCGGTTCTTCTAATCGCCGTTCAACTTTCCCTACGAGTTTCAGGATGAAGAAGCTTAAGAAAATTGATCACAAGATCAGGTTCCAAAGTTATCTTATCCTTATCAGGAAGTTGTTCATAGCGTCTAATATACTCATTTTGTAAGTGAGTAATAGAGCTACTAGGCTTTGGTGAATTGACCCATCGTAAGAATCCATCCCAATTATGTTGGCTATAATCTTCAAGATAGAATTCTTTGAGCATCTCCTTTCTAAAATCACTCCAAGGAAGACTATCATATTGAGTGACACGGTTTATGATAGAGCTATCAACAATTCGTTCAAAGAATGATATCAAAAGATCTTCGGGAAGACCAAAAATCATAGCTTACTCTTCAAACAAATCTAAGTAGCTTGTGATGTTGATGCCATTGAATTTTTCCTTCTATCTCAACATAGAAGAGACTATTCTTTGGCCTTGTTTCTCAACAATAAGGGATTTGAATCCTTCCTCCATCTTATGTGAATAAGCAAGTGATGCACGATGCTCTATATCTCTCACAAATGTGTTTACTTCACGACGAAGATGTGCACGATACTGTGAGAAATCCAGTGCAACACTCAAGACTGATGATGATGATATGATGAGGATGAAAAATATGAAACAAAGGATATGGATCACAACCTCCAAACAAGATCAGAAGCAAATGCCACGAAGCGTTTCACGTCGGGTTCAAATGTGGAGGTGATCGCAATCCGAGTGGATCGGGCCCGGTCGTGGCACACACAGGGTGTATGAAGCTAATGAATGTTGGAAGGTTTAAGGACATGAAAGTGAAATTAATGTTGAGTATGGAGAAGAGAGAGATGTTGAAATGATTATGGGAATGGGATTATAGGAGTGCAAGTTAGATTTATGAACATGACTGATAAGAATGAAAGAGAACCATACACACGAATCAAATTTGGAAGGAAGAATGGTCCATTGAAGGAGCTTCTTAAACACTTACTAATTCTAATCCATATGCATAGTCTTCTTTGGATGATATGTATGCATGATGAGAATAGATGGAATCCTTACACATAAATCAGTTTCGAAAGGAAGAATGGTCCAATATTGGAGCTTCTTATACACTTTTAGAAACTAATCAATATGTATGGGTATGTATGGATTATATGCATGCAAGGGTATTATGATGATAGAGTTTACTCATAAGCTCAATGAAATATCCTCACTGGTTCAACGCAATACTGCGGAGCCTTCTCACACATAGAAGAAAATAGAAGACATGTAAAAATACTTAAGAGACAGAGAGAAAAGAGAGAAGAGACAAGTGACAAGTGACAAGTGACATGAATTAAAAGGATTTGAATTAAGTTACATGTATAATATCTTCGTGGTACGTCAAGCTAAGTAGTCTACTGATCAAAGGCGGTTGCGACCCTCAAACCATGACAGTTCAACCGAATGTCACACATAAGAAGGTGAGTTCCACTTCATTGACCCTATGTATGTCTAGGCTCCTAATGTCTAGCTAAAGAAGTCTAAGACTCATTAAAACCAGCTCTAACTCACTCACACGCTCCACCGAGGTTGAGTCAAGATAGAGATGATGGTTTCAAGAGCCTATCCTAGATTGGAGTTCTAACTTAAATTTGAAACTAGGTACTATACTCATACTAGCCCACCTTGGATCTTCACTCGCTCAACCGAGGGTGATCGTCTCAAGGAAACCGTAAGCTACCAAGAGCCCTATGGATGCCTAAGCATGATGCTCTAGGAGTTTGGAGGGTGGTTTATATAGTTTTTTGAATGAATTTGGGCCCTTCGATCTAGAGAAATCAACTCTCAACTCTAGGATCACTACTTTCGATTACAACCATTTGATTAATCAAATCAATGGCTTGGAATTGTTCTTTATATCAAATCTAGTGTAAAGGAGTGAAATTTAGGCGCCTTCATTCTCCACCATTGGATCTGGGGATGATCTGGACCGTCGGATCAGTGCTGACATCAATTCGGATAAGATAAGCCACTATTTTTGGAGAAACTTTGCATTATTGATCTTTTAACTATCAAAAAAGTCTTTTTTTATGAAAAAACTCGTGGATCCTCCTTCCTTTATGCTTTAGTGCATCTCCACCCTTGAATATGAGCTCATCTTGATCATACAACATGGTTCAATCATATTTTACCATGGGGCAACCCTTCAAGCCTTCATTTTTCTTATTCTAGAAAACTGCGGTGACCTTGAAAACTGGATTTTGTGCTCTTTGACCCTTCAAATATCCTTTGATGAAGATAAAAGTTTGTAGGACTATGTTTTGAAAGGCCTCCTTTAAAAATATGCAAAAAAAACTCCCATATGAATCTTCCTTGTACAAGTTTGACTACATTTGGAAGCTTGCAAGGTGGCATTAAGGTGTCTAGGAAGCTCTGATAGCCTTGAAACTTTGTACAAATATGTAGCCACATATGATCTTTATACATGCCAAACCATATGGCTAACAAAAATTCCTATACAAAATTTTATAGGGTCTAAGTGGAAAGATTACATTTTTTACAAAATGCACATGGCATATCAATGAGCTAGAAAATCCATTTTCATGTGAAATTCGGGCTATAGACTTCCCTTGATAGGCTTTACAAGTATATGAATTTTCATCTAATTTGGTGACAATGAAATTTTTGCCCTAATTTCCTAACTTTGACATGCTTTGACCGCTACCATGGACTTTCTTGATTTCTTTGAAACTTTGTATGTTAGCTTCCTTTGACATCCTTGATGCGTCCTGGACTTCTCGGGGAATTCTGGCTACCTTCACTAAATATGTTTTTTGTAGGTCTTCACAAGTGAGAGAGGAGAGAAAATATCGCAGACAATGGGTCCCATTGTAGATGAGTTTGTCGAGGCATTTGCCGGTCACTCTATCTATTCAATGGGAGACCTGTATTCAGGGTACGATCAGTTTCAATTAGCAATTGAGAGTCGAGATGTGACCATGATGAAGACTCCTTTGGGTTCAGTATGCATGTGTACTTTACCACAAGGAGCAACGAATTCTGTGGCACACATGATGAATGCTATGAATCTGGTCCTACATGACTTTATCCCAAAAGTGACGATGCCTTTTATTGATGACATTCCAATAAAAGGGTGTGTGGAAAAAGAAAAGGATGAAAGTTTAGATTCATCTGGTTGTAGAAAGTTTGTTTCCAATCATATTTCAGATTGTGAAAAGATATTTGAAAGATTTGAAGAGGTTGGACTAACTTTCTCCCTAGAGAAATAAACTTTTGGTGTTATTGAAGTGCTAATAGTTGGGCATTTATGTGGCCATTACGGTCGTAGACCCTATCCAGCTAAAGTTGATGCCATTTGTAGGATTTATGAGAGATGTTGCAATGTTAGTGAACTGAGGAGATTCCTAGGTGCATGTCTTTTCTATGTCATCTGGATCCCTCACTTTGCTCACGTAGCGAATCCGCTTTATGATTTATTAAGAAAAAGAAAGAAATTATTTTGGACTGATGAGCATTCTAGAACAATGAGGCGTGTAAAGAAAATGCTAATCAACACTCCTATTTTGAAACGTATTGACTATACAGGAAATAAGCCTGTAATCCTAACCGTTGATACCAGTCCTAGTGGTACAGGATGGATCATTGGGTAGGATGATGAAGAGGAGCAAATGTAGGTAGTTCGCTTTGGAGCGAAGATTCTTCATGATACTCAAAAGAATTACCCGCAAATTAAGAGAGAATTATGTGGATTAGTTACAGCTTTAAAAACAGATAAGGAATACTTTATAGGAGCTAATGTAGTAGTAGAGACTGATCATCTTCCGTTAATAGGCTTAATAACTAATTGTTCCTCTCCAAACATAGCTATGCTACGATGGATAGCATATATTAAATTCATTAATCTTGCTTTTGTACATATAGCCGGTAAACATAATACCGTTGTTGATATGCTTTCAAGAGCAAAGTTTCACAATGATAGTGAAACAATAGATAATCATATAAATTTAATTAATTATGAAACATCTACCTATGCATATGAGAGATTTAAAGAAGACGATTATGAAGGAGAGTGGCGAGATATAGGAAACTATCTGAGTTCGTTTCAGTCTTCTCCAAGCTCGTCTTCAAATCGATTCCAGAACATCAGGAAGATGTCTTTCAACTTCTTCTTGAAAGATGGATATCTTTGGAGACACGCTAGAGGAAAGGTTCGAAACCCTCAAAGAGTACTAGGTTTAAAAGTTTTTCAAGTGCAAGTTATGCAAGAGATGCATGAAAGCCTTTGGGCTGGTCATAAGGGTTTTGTAGTTACATATGAAAAGATTAGGGAAAGCTAATGGTGGCCGAGAAATGTAACTGTCAAAGAATTTGTGAGCACTTGTAGTACAGGCCAGTTACATTCCTCTATCAAGCATAGAGACCCCCTTCACCCGACTTATCCACCTTGTATTCATTACAAGTGGGTAGTTGACCTTGTGACCATGCCTAAAAGCAATAGTGGCATGAGATACATCGTTCTTGCACGAGAGGATTTGACAAATCACATCGAAGGTAGAGCGCTTCATTCCAATACTACTTATAATGTATGTGTATTCCTTCTAGAAGAAGTTTTATCCAGATTTGGATATATAGAAAAATTAGTAGCAGATAGAGGTGAGTTAGATGCTAGAGAGGCAAGAGAATTCTTTGCACAGCATGGGATTCGATTGTCTCTTATGACTGCCTATAACCCAGAAGCAAATGGTAAAATAGAACGAGGACATCCTTCCATAGTGAAGGCTATTTCGAAAGCTTGCCATGGAAATATTGGTCAATTGCCAAAATATCTCCCATTTGCTCTTTAGGCTAATAGAATGACGTACACGAGAACAACTGGTTTTATGCCGGTTGAACTCATGTACTGTCAGAAACCGATATTTCCTGTACATACTCAGATAGTTAATTGGATGAGTTTAGGTTGGAAAGATAATGTTTCACAAGAGGAATTATTAGCACTTAGGATTAAACAACTAAAACAAGGTAACAAAAATCTCAAAGAAGCAATTAAAAAATTAAAAACATCTCGATTGAGAAATAAAATATATTTTGATAAAAAACATAGATTGAGACCGCAACCAATAGAGAGTGGTGATTGGGTGCTTGTGTATGATAGTACGTTTGATACTCAATACGATGCACGTCATAAAATAACTAAATACTGGTTTGGTCCTTATGTTGTTGTTTTGGTTTTTGAAACAGGTACTTATAAATTATGAGAATTTGATGGTTCTGTGTTAAGAAAATTGATTCCAGGGAAAAGAATCAAGCTATTTAGAGGAAGAGAAAGCAATAAGTTTGAGTTGAACAAAGACTTCTTGGAGGACGAAGATGAAGATGAATAAAAATAATCAGGTGAAAGAGTTCTAAACTTTACTTATTTTTTATTTGCTAACATGATTTTTTATTGATGCATTTCATGTGTAGATGTGTACATCCTTCTGATAGGAAAGGAAGATTTTTAGAATTATGAAACAATGAATTTAAAACTGAAGTAGGAATGTGTATGAAAAGAAGATAAGAATTAGAGACCCTATCGCTTTCATAAGGATGGGAGAGGGAACACTTGACTTGCGATTCCTAGTAGAAGTAAACTTATTTTATATAGGTAGGCTACCTATTTCTAAACCATGTCGCTAATGAGATCCTAGTTCTAACTATAGCCTATCTCTAGAACCTCTGCTCTGAATAGGGGTTAAGCCTTTCCCCTTTAATAAAAAAGTTGCAAAGAAAGAAATCAGAGATACATAAAGCAGTACATTAATGGTTGTTGCATTATCAAAAATGAAAAATGAGAAAAAGAAAGATTAAAAAAAAAAAGAAATAGAGAAACAAAGAAAAGAAAAGAAAAAAAGTTATCATGATTCAGTTGTGGTCTCGAAACCACTTTTGAAATACTATACGGGCAATATGAGGCAGATATATGCTATAGAGGAAATAGTTAGATGCATCCTATGGTAAGTGGCTAGGGGATGAGGAATAGAACACTTATATAAAATATTTATTACTTTTGAACGGGTTAATAGACGAGCAAGTACCACAACTATTTGATTGACTTCTATAGGAATTTATAAAACTTGTTTTCAAATTCATGCATTGAACAAAAAAGTTTGTGATTCAAGTTTGCATAATTTTAAATGTTTTCTTGACTATCAGAAGTTGTACTTACCTTTAAGAGCATATTTCATATAAGTTTGAAAATAATCCAAGAAACATTTTCCAACAGAATTCGATACTGCTTTCCTATTGAACTGCAGGTTGGTCCATCGAGGACGATGTGCAGGTTTGGTGGGGTAGATGTTGGAAGGATTTCCTTACCTGGATTTATATAAAGGAAAATAAAAATATTTTGATTAAAATTAATCAGATGATATCCCTCTCTCATATTTTTTTAATGTATTGGTTTAAAATGACTAATATTTTTCTTGGGTACTTGCAGGAAAAAGAAGAAATTATATGCATAATGAAAGGATAATTGATTCTTACTCTTACTTTTCATTTTATGTTTTTTATATGATTATGAGATCATGTAAATGTGCATTTATGAATTTAAGTATGATTTTTTATATATGCCTATGATTATAGGGTTATGAACCTATATTTATATATGCATATGAATATGAATATGAATGAAGATTTATGTCATATGTATGTGTTTGCATATGTATGTTTAATATATATATATATATATATATATATATATATATATATATATATATATATATATATATATATATATATATATATATATATATATATATGTGTGTGTGTGTGTGTGTGTGTGTGTGTGTGTGTGTGTGTGTGTGTGTGTGTGGGATATCCAAGCAAGAATTCCTAGAAGTAATTATTGACCTCTTAAGAAGGAAATGCCAACTGATAGCTGGCACTCAAGAATTTGAGGGGATGGATGAAGACTCACCTGTTCCAGTCTCGCTAGCACAAGCACAAGCAGAGAAAAATATGTTTGAACAAATTGAAACTAGTGTGTGTCCATGTACACATGAGGAAATGTATTTGGAATGAAGCTCTCAAGAAGCAATTCCTTCAAGTCACTATACTAGCGACTATTGGGCTTGAGCCACAATGAAGACATTTGTTAGAATGGACATGATAATTACTCATGTGGTGGCTCTTATTGACCACAGAACCTTCAAAGGAATTTCTATGGATGTAGAGTACTTGATTTTGATGAAGAAATCTCTTGGGGTTTTTATGAGATTTCTTTTGATGATACACTATTTGACTTTCAAGAATTTATTGATGGAAGGAGAAGTGACTACGTGATGCATGCTCACTCTATTTCCATGTATAGGGAAATAGTGAAATTTGAAGAGAACAAAGAGAGAAAAGAAGTTTCTATTGAAACAAAGTATAACATAGCTGATAAAAATGATTAAACCAGTTGCAATTCTGCTCCTTGATAATAGCAATCAACTTATAGATGGAGCAAATAATTGGCCACCACTCATGGACAAGAGAAGGATAGCTCATAATTTTACTAAAGAAACCCTTTACGAAATTCAATTAGGGAAAGATGACTTCCTCAATGAAAAAGAGAGGGATGTATTCTCCCAGATGATATTCGGACATGGAAAAGCTTTTTCCTTCGATTCCCAAGAAATTGGATGTGTCGATCCATCTCTAGTAATGAGCAATGATATATTTTACGATACCACACATACCAAAGAATCTTCGACCAATTCCACTATAGAAAGCTCATATTTCAAAGTTGAATGACCTGTTGAATGAGAAAATTAGAATGGGGATTCTTGAGCCATCAAGTGATCCCCATTCTTATCGTTGGTTTACCATACCAAAAAAGAACAGGTCATTGAGGTTTATTCAAGATCTACAACTAGTTAATAAAGTGATAATTTGGAATATGGGAACTCGACCGTCTTAGATATACTCAATACTCCACTTGCATGTGACCACAAATGATACATGGTACTCTAAGATGTACGACCCCCATTATGAGGAAAAGCCATTATGAGAGTCTTGACATTTGTGATGAGGTCTACTTGAGACCAGCAAAAATTCTAGATGATATGTGAGTCTAGTCAAAAGGCTAGCAGAGGCACTAAAATTTTGGAGGTATGACCAATTTGGAAATTGATCTATTTGGAATTATGATGACTAGTTTGGTAGTCAATCTATCCAGAATTGCGGTGGCCAGTTCAATAGTTGATCTATCCAAAATTGCAGTGCCCAATTCAGCAGTCAACCTCTCTCAAAGTTGGGTAGTCCGGATTTTTCCAATGGTCTAACTTCTATCTGGAGATTAACTTAGTCTGGTAATTACAGATGTTCCAAAGTTACATATGATCTCAATGGTTACACCTAATACATAGCATCAGGTGATCTCAATGATCTTGCCTAAATCAAGGGATTAGGTAGGCCCAATTATTATGGTGAAATCATGGTTATGAACACTATAAAACCCTTCATCTAGAGTCTATCTATATTACCATTGAAGCTCCAGAGTGGGAGTGCATGGGTGGATCGTATCATCATTGTAATACATAGGTGCTGGAAATTAGAGAATTCAAGTTTTCTATCTCTCTATTTGTGTACATTTTTGTTAGAGTGTTTTGCTTCTCACTACTCTACTTGACAATCTAATTCCATTGCATTATTAGTCTTGATCATTATTTTCTAACATGGTATCAGAGCTTAGGAGGTTCTGAGTATCATAGAAGCAAAAATGCAAAAGTCACAGAAGTCTTTGAATGACTTAAGGAGAGAAGTTTTCAAGTGGTTTGTCATCATCTACTATTAGGAATGAAGGTGGTTCATCAGTAGGGGCATGCAGAACACAAACCGAAGTAGTAATGACATCGATCGTGCAAACATTGTAGATTTTGTCATGGACAAAGGAAACCATCCTAGATCTTAGATTCCATGTGAATCCTATATCTCATGATTGGTTCAGAATTTGGGGAAACTAATGCTTCCATTGCATCTGGAACGTGCCAAAACCCTAAGATCGAATGTCTTCTTGCTTGATTCTGACATCCAAAGACCATGCTTCGAATTGATGACATCATCGATGACATCATCCGTTCGTAACCGCCCTAGAACCACCCTTGGAAAACCTATATAAGGAGGTGTTGGCCACATTCATAATCAGTCTTGCCAATACCAGTCTCCAGCAGGAGCCCCTATTCTATTTGTAAAGAAGAAGGATGGGACTCTCCGGATGTGTGTAGACTATCGTGGATTGAACAAATTCACTATAAAAAATAGATACCCTCTACCACTCCTATCAGAGCTCATGGAACGCGTTGGAAAAGCAAAATTCTTCACGAAAATTGATCTTCGAGGAGCTTACAACCTTGTTAGGATCAGAGAAGGAGACGAATGGAAGACAGCATTTCGAACAAGGTATGGGCATTTTGAATATGTAGTTATGCCATTTGGTCTTACAAGTACTCCAGCTGTCTTCCAACATATGATGAATGATATCTTTCGAGAATATTTAGAAGTTTACATCATCAAAAGCCTATCTATAGACAAAATGTATTCACAACTAGAAGTTCGAGATGCATATGTTCTTGTCTTCCGTATGAACAAGCTTTGTTGACACAATAAAAAGGAGCTTGATTGCACCAAAACAATAACATAATTACTGCAATGATTTAGGCATGTTGGTAATCCTTTAGTCAACCATCAAACCTCTCATAAAGTAAGATTTTCTGCCACATACAAGTCCACTGCTACCTCGGATTCCCTTATTTAAGACACACTGTCCCTATTCATTATAATTGAGATCAAACATAAGCTCTTCTTAATAACAAACAACCTAAAAATAATTGCTCTCAACAATAATCTAATTATCATTATAATGACAACTCAAAGTGCACTTCAAACACAGAGATGGCATCTAAAACATTTAAACAACAAAGGAAGTTAAACAACTTTACATATAACCAATTTTAATCAAATTGACCTGTGCATAGCAACAACGTTTCATGAGTACAAACTACCCTGAACATAACCAACTAACCAATAACAATTCAATACTATTCAGTCATCACACTGTTCATGCATCTCATGAAAATTGCAAGCACGAAAAGAGTAAAAAAAAAGGGGGATGAGGTGTTTCGATAGGAAAATAAGCTACAATACTGAGTGAAAGTAAAGAGTAACTGAGCATACTTTTTAGGAGATCTATGCAAGCACAAATATTGCTATGAACCAGACACTAAAGGTTTTCTCCACAAACCAAATAATTAGGGCATTCTCCATGAACCAGATACTAAGGGCAAAGCATCAGACTTTATAAGATCTACTATCACAAATTGCTTCCAAAGTAAATAAATTACACCATCATTGTACTCTTCTTCCACTAGAAGCTCCAAGATGATAGACATGATGTCATTGCATGAAACTCCAGCAGAGATCTTGGGGCTTTTTTATAAGTTCTTGAATGATTGAAGTGAGGCATTGCGAGTCTCTTTGAACATAATTGCTATATGAGCTGGAGAATTCATCTTTGACCATCCATCAACTAAGGCTTGCCCTATATGGTGTTGAACAAAAATGGTACCATCGAAAGCCAAACTTTTGGACCTATCTCTCACCACTATAGTACTATCTCTTTGAACTCTTTCTTAATGTAGAGAAGCCATATATATGACAGATAATCATCTTGTGAGAATCCCTGAAGGAAATGAATTGATCAATGAATCCTTTGATACACCAAGACATATTGCCCAAACAAGCAATTGCATGCCCTCACCCTTAGTAAGATTGATTGACGATCTTGATTTTGTAGGACCCCTTGCAGCTTGTAGTAAAATAAAACTTATAAAATAGAACTTTCGTCAGCATGTTGCAATAGAATCCCTAAGGTGTGCTTAGAGTTGATAGCATCTTCTTGGCTTTGACTTCATAGTTCTGTAGATAAAACCATATAGCAAGAACATTCCATAGGAGAAAGCTTTTACTTTTGCAATTTCGAGTGCTCACATGTTTTCTCCCTCTGCCAAGAAAAATGTAGCTCAAGAAGTTTCCAAAAGAGATTGCCAAACACTGCTCTCAATCCTCTTGACAAGGGCTTTGCAATAGCCTTCTTGAAACCAGGCTTCCACACAAGTTCTTCAGCATTATAAAGAAGACATAGTGCATTAGCCACTAGATTCACCTTTGTACCCTATCCTTTTTTGAAGGCCTCATATAGAGATATCTTTGAGGTAAAAGGAGAACCAAATTCGCTAGTCATCGGCCTACAAGACATAGAAAAAATCTCTATGATTAGCATCGAGCATTTGAAGGCCCTCCTACAGGTTTCTAGTCCCTTTTGCCATTCGAGAAGAAAGATATCAATTCCAACCGAGATGGAAAACATGGCCACATGAAAACATTTGAATCCCCCTTTCACTTGTTGACCTCTCGAGAAACATTTGCCTACATCCTTCATGTGTTTTCTATATGCCAGATCCCCCCCGTATTGATATATTTAGGTAGTGATGTGTGTGAACACACTAGGACCGCTGGGGCACTTTTTTCCCTCTTTAGGAGGTTTTTATCCACTGGCTTGTATATATGCCTATTGCCCTAATGGGCTACTTATCTTTGTACATTCTCTAATAATACATTCCATATTGTGTGTTGTACTCCAAGTTTCTTCTTCTTCCTTGTGTTGTTCGCATGCTTCCGCAGACCTCTAACTCCAATAATTGGTATCAGAGAAGGTCGTCGCTTCATCTAGGGTGCCGTCGATACTCCTCCAGTTGCAGTCTCTAAATTGCATGAATTTTGGTGAGCATACTCGACGTTTTTCGAGATCAAAATAGCTTTGCTATGTGGTGCCTAAATCGCGATCTGAGCTCGTTTCGGCCTCCGAATGCACTATCGCAGTGCTTGTGCAGGCTATTACATCTTTTTGTGCCAAAGGTATATACCTATTTCAGTTTGCCAGTATAAGCGTCTCAAAGTCTACTACAGGTTTAGCAAAACTCATCTGGGCAGTTCCGTTCAACTTTTTGAGAGACAGTCAATTTTCTGCATCAAGGTATTTTAGTCACCGGCCACGGCTGAAAGCACTGATGTATTCCATATGTTGGCTGTTGAGGAAAAGTTGGATGGTACCAACTACCCGTTGTGGGCTTATATGATGCAACATGTATTGGTTGCAAAAGCATTGTGGAACATTGTGCAGGGTATTGAAAACATCCTATCACACCTGCAACTGTTATAACTGGAGGTACGGAAGCTCATGTAGAAGGTTTCCAAGATGATGATATTCTGCATATTCCTGTTTGTGTTGTGGTTTTTGCTGCACCTACTGCAGAGCAGATTCGTTGGGATGGCAGAGATTGTTGGGATAGATGGATGGATACTCCAAGAGACTGAGTAGGTACTGCTAAACTTGCTTTGTACCAGCCCTCTTTTGCTTCAGAGTTGATAACTAGACCTCCTTAGCTTTCCAATGACACCATAAAATGTTCCATGTCCTTTGTAAATGATGTGTGCAATGATTGAATCAAAATAGATAACTTTGGAAGTCACAAACTTAAGAAAACCTTCTATTTATGGTTTGACACCTGCTGTGTATTTTACTCAGTATGACCAGTACAATAGGAATTGGAAACGTTCCTTTTAGGGTTATCTAATTAGCTTAGTAAGCTACCTATTCCAACTAGAATGATGTAAAATGATAAATTATGCTAAGAGAAATCAATTTAGCAAGTTAAGTTATACCCCCGACTTTTTAGGACTGTAGCAGAAAATGACCAGAGTTCATCTCGATGCATATTTCTCCACAATGGCTGAATAGAATCTCTTCAAAATTTGGTAGCATGTAGATTACTTCAAGCGGAATCCAACAAGCTTTGAATCAATGAATTTGGTGACGAATTGACCGAGATATGCCCTTGACAAGTTGACAGACTTTTGAGTAGACTAACAGAGAACTCAGAGATAGACAATGTGAATGTATGTATTAATGAACATTTGTATACAACTCCATTGGCATGAATCTCATTGCCAAATGGTATAGAGAGGTGTGGGCTTGAGTGTAGGCCTCACACACACTCAAAAGACAGTAATGCTAGGCTCGGGAGTGCTCTCTCTTCCCCGCGACTTTTTATGTCTACTTTTATAGGAGATGACTAAAAATTTTGAATTCAAATTCAAACTTTTGGCTCCCTATGATCAAGCTCCTAAATGCTTGGAGATATTCTTTCAATAAAACAACTAACTTTTCCACGAATCCTTTTGGTAGGTGATTACAAGAGATTCCAAGTCAATTTGACTTTTACAATGAGGTAAAGTGGTAATTAACCACTAGCAATGGTTCCTATGCTTCTTCATGTGTGTATGGACTTCAATGCATTCTTTGAGCCAAATGTGTAGGCTTGTAGTTTACACCAACAGCTCCCCCTCAAGCCAAAAATTTTGGCTTAAGTCTTCATCTTCAATCTTCAGGTATATCCTGCAATCCAATCATGGATTTGAACCTGCAAAGTTTTGTTCCATCCAAAGCTTTAGTCAACAAATATGCACATTGCATGTTGGTTGATACATAGGTAAGTTGAATGTCTGCTTATCAATTTTTCTCTCACATAATGGTAATGGACCTCTATGTGTTTGGTCCTTGCATGGTAAATAGGATTAGCTGCAAGGTGAAGAGAACTTGTATTATCTCCAAAGATTATTGGAGACCTAGTAAATAATCCCAATTCTGTATACAAAAGCTTAATCCATGTTGCTTCTTGTGTGGCACTAGCTAGTCCTCTATACTTTGCCTCTGTGGAAGACAAAGCAACAGTAGGCTGCTTCTTTGAAGACCATGAAATTGGTATGTCTCCTGCAAAAGAAATATATCCAGAAGTGCTCCTCCTATCATCCTTGCATCCTGTCCAATCTGCATCTGAATAAGTTTTGATATCAATATCTGAAGTGTAAGGGAAATACAAACCATGGTTCTGTGTACCCTTGAGATACTTCAGGATTCTCTTGGCAGCCTCTAAGTGAGGTATCCTTGGCTTATGCATAAATTGACTTAGCACACTAACTCCATATGCAATATCTATCCTTGTTAAGGTAGCATAGTTCAAGCTACCCACCATACTTTGATAACCTGTAATGTCCTTGACTTCATCACCTTCATGGGCACTCAGCTTTAGGTTGACCTCCATTGGAGTGCTTGCTACTTTAGCATCCTGCAAGTGAAACTTCTTCAACATATCTTGTACATATTTTTTCTGAGTGATATATATCCCTGAATTAGTGTAGACTAATTCAAGTCCCAAAAAATATTTCAGTAGACCAAGATCATTGATCTTGAACTCCTTCATCATTTGACTTTTGATATATCTAATTCCATTGACATCATTACCTGTAATGATGATGTCATCAACATAAACACAAAGGTATATTACCTCTAAATTACTTCTCTTAATGAATAGAGAAGTATCTACCTTGCTCATGACAAAACCTTGGTCTTGGAGGTATGTAGTTAACTTGTAATTCCATGCCCTAGGTGCCTGCTTCAATCCATATAAAGCCTTTTTTAATTTGCAAACATATGTTACCTTCTTAGGGTCCTCATAGCTAGGAGGTTGTGACATATATACCTCCTCTGAAATCCATCCATTCAAGAAAGCATTCTTGACATCCAATTGGTACATATTCCAATTTTTTGATGCAGCCACACTTACCAACACTCTGATGGTTGGCATCTTGGCCACAGGTGAGAATGTCTCCTCATAGTCAATGCCTTGGGTTTGTGCAAAACCCTTGGCTACCAATCTGGCTTTGTACCTATTGATTGTGCCATCAGAATTCCTTTTAAGCTTGTAGATCCATCTGGATCCTATTACCTTCATTGAGTCCTTCTTAGGTACTAACTCCCATGTGTCATTCTCTTTGAGAGCATCAATCTCCTCATCCATAGCTTCTTTCCATTCTGATTTGGTTATTGCTTCTTCATATGATCCTGGTTCTTCATTTGACGAATCTTTGGCAAGATAAACAGAATGTTTAGTAACAAGAGATGTATCATACCCATATCTGATAGGTTTCTTGCTTTCTCTTTGTGATCTTCTAAATGGTTCAGTTGAAGATTCAGGTATGTCTTCAAGCTTCTTCATCTTCATTTTGCCTTTGACCTTCCATGCTTTGAATTCTTCAAGATTGATAGTGTCTTCATCATCTGAACTTGAGGCTTCATTCTGAGTAGGTTCCTCCTTTGTAAGACTTGGAAATTCCTCTTCCAAATCATAGGGTAATTTGACCTTCCTGCACTCGTTCTCATACCAAGAATCATTTTCATCAAAGACAACATCTCTGCTTACCATAAATCCCTTATTGATAGGATTATAAAACATGTAACCTTTTTTATTTAAATCATACCCAATAAAGATGCATTTTTCAGCCTTTGGGTCTAGCTTACCTCTTATCTGAGAAGGAATGTGTACATATGCTACACGTCCAAATATTTTGCAATTGTCAAGTGAAGGTATCTTACCATGCCATGCTTCATAGGGTGTCATGCCATCAAGAGACTTAGATGGTAACCTGTTTATGAGGTAAGTGGCAGTAGAAACACTCTCTGCCCATAGATAGTTAGGTAACTTTTTCTCATTAAGAATAGATCTAGCTGTCTCAACAATTAACCTATTTCTTCTCTCAGCTACCCCATTCTGTTCAGGAGAATACCTTGTGGTTATCTCTCTTTTGATACCTCTGTCCTGCAAGAAGTCTTCAAATTCATTGGAGAAGTACTCACCTCCTCCATCTGACCTTAGCCTCTTCAAATTTCTTCCTGTCTGGTTTTCAACTAATGCAAGATATTTTTTAAAGCAATTAAATACCTCATCTTTGTGCTTCATGAAGTACAATACAGTCCATCTTTTATAATCATCAATGAAAGACACATAGTACCCTGATCCTGAGACTGAGGGGTCTTTGCTTGGTCCCCATACATCTGTGTGTACAAGCTCTAGGTAGTCTTCATGCATGTATCCTTTCTTGGAGAAGGGTAACCTATGAGACTTACCAAATTGACAAGCACCACACTTGTAAATCATATGTTGTTTGGATACATTAGGTATCCCAAGCACACATTGATCCCTACATATTTGTTTCAAGGTTCTTTCTCCTTTGTGCCCTAACCTTTTGTGCCAAATCTCAAGCTCTGAAAGTGTTTGATCTTTATAACTGTATAGTGCAATATTCTTTGTATCTTCCAACTCAAAAGTGAAAAGTCTACCTGATTTTTCTCCTTTAGCAATCCTCTTGAACCCATGTCTTGGATCCTCCACATATGCTCCATATTGGTTGAATCTAACCTGCAAACCTTTCTCCACAATCTGACCAACACTCATCAAATTTTTTGTAATGGTTGGTACATAGAGTACCCTGCTCAACAAATTCTGATTTCCATCACAAGTCTTAACATTTCCAACCTTAACTACAGAATGCTTTGTGTCATCACCTGTTTGGACTTGATGCTTACCTTTTGGTTCCTCAAGATCAGAGAGTAATGCTACATTGCCAGCCACATGATTTGAACATCCTGAGTCAATGTAGAATAGGTGGTCATCATTTGTACCCGATTTTGAAGTCATGTTCATGATTAGAAGAGAGTCATCTTGCTCCTCTGTATAGTGATTGTAATGCTTCCTGGATTTGAATCCTCCTTGGTAGTTGCCATTGTAATTATTGTTGTAGTTGTTGTTGTAATTATTGTTGTAACCTTGATGATGGTTGAATCTACCTCTTGACTGTGAGTAGCCACCTCTTTGGTATCCTCTTCCTCTCTGATTCTTGTAATTCCTAAAACACTCATCTGTAGTATGATTTGATAAACCACAAATGTTGCATGGTGAGGAGTTATAAGATCTCCCCCTACCTGACTTACCTCCTTTGCCTCTTCCTCTTGAAGACCTACCTCTCCCTGCATAGTTGGCTTGAGAGGTTGATCCTTCATCTTCCACCTTCTTGCTCTTGCCTTTATCTTTAGACTTCTTATCAGTGTATAGGGCAGAAGAGCTATTACCTTTGGATGTGTCTCCATTTTTGTTGAGCTTTGCTTCATGAGTAAACAATTGTCCCATGAGGGTTGTAAGATCTGGAGTGTGCATGTCCATGTAGAGATCCATGGCAGTAGTGAAGCTTTCCCATTTGTCATCAGCCTTGATCCCATCGATCACTTGCCTTACAATCTGTTCTTCTTCAATCTCTTCTCCTATGCTTGCTAACTGATCTGCTACATCTTTAATCTTGGTCACAAATTCTGAAACATCTTGCTTAGGTTGCTTCCTTAGTGTTGTGAATTCAATCCACAACTGATTTTTCCTAGCCCTTGTGTTGGAGGAAAAATATGATGACAAGGTTTCCTAAGTCTCTTGGGATGTCTTACAATTTCTAATATGTGGCAAAAGAAAATCAGATATAGAGTTGAGTAAGTAAGACCTTGCCAATGCATCCTTAGCACACCATGTGTTGAGTTTTTCATGTTCTTCCTTGGTTGGTAATCCTCTTGCTTTGAATGAGGGCAATTCCTCATCTCCTAAGATGTAACCATAGAGACTCCTTCCTTGTAAGTAGGTCTTCATCCTTAGTGACCATGCTTGATAGTTGTTCCTGTCCAATTTGTCAATAAATGAAGGAAAACCATCTCCCATTCTACCTTAGTTTGCTCTGATACCACTGTTGGGATAGATGGATGGATACTCCAAGAGACTGAGTAGGTACTGCTAAACCTGCTTTGTACCAGCCCTTTTTTGCTTCAGAGTTGATAACTAGGCCTCCTTAGCTTTCCAATGACACCATAAAATGTCCTATGTCCTTTGGAAATGATGTGTGCAATGATTGAATCAAAACAGATAACTTTGGAAGTCACAAACTTAAGAAAACCTTTTATTTATGGTTTGACACCTGCTGTGTATTTTGCTCAGTATGACCAGTCCAATAGGAATTGGAAAAATTCCTTTTAGGGGTATCTAATTAGCTTAGTAAGCTACCTATTCCAAGTAGAATGATGTAAAATGATAAACTATGCTAAGAGAAATCAATTTAGCCAGTTACGCTATACCCCCAACTTTTTAGGACTGTAGCGGAAAATGACCAGAGTTCATCTCGATGCATATTTCTCAAAAATGGATGAATAGAATGTCTTCAAACTTTGATAGCATGTAGATTACTTCAAGCTGAATCCAACAAGCTTTGAATCACTAAATTTGGTGACGAATTGACCGAGATATGCCCTTGACAAGTTGATAGACTTTTGAGTAGACTAACAGAGAACTCAGAGATAGACAATGTGAATGTATGTATTAATGAACATTTGTATGCAACTACATTGGCATGAATCTCATTGCCAAATGGTATAGAGAGATTACAAGAGATTCCAAGTCAATTTGACTTTTACAATGAGGTAAAGTGGTAATTAACCACTAGCAATGGTTCCTATGCTTCTTCATGTGTGTATGGACTTCAATGCATTCTTTGAGCCAAATGTGTAGGATTGGAGTTTACACCAACAGAGATGCCAGGCACATACATTGATAGCTTTGTCTGTCAAACGTGCCATCATTCCTCACATACGCTCTTGCAGAAAAGCTAAGGATGCTTGGGATACTCTTACCACATTGTACCAAGCTAGGAATGAGGCTCGTGTTTCTTACCTCCGAAAACATTTGGAGAGTGGGCACATGAATGAAGCTGATTCTATGGACAGTTTTCTAACGAAGATCAAAGACTTAAAGGAACAATTGATTTTTGTTGATGAGGTTATACCAGATAGCTCACTTGTGCAGACTGTTCTGAATGGTCTTCCTGATTCATATCAGAGTTTTGCTTCTACTCTTCGCTTAATGATGAAAGGCAATCCAAATGCCTTGTCATTTGAGGAGTTAATCTCTGTTCTATTGCAAGAAGATCAATCTAGGGAGAACAGGTCCATTATGCGTGTTGCAGATCAAGCTTTGCTTGCTAGTCAAAAGGGCAAAGGAGAATGGACCTCTTCTACTAGTAAGCAGAAATCTGCAAATGCTTCACATTCGGAGAACCAAGATAAAGATGAGAAAAAGTCAAAAAAGCACTTTGGTCATCTAAATTTTGCTAGTTTGGTACGCTTGCAGAAATCTGAAATGGTGACCTCCTTGCCCAAAATTGAGGCACCTAGAAAACATGTTTGTGAAGGCTGTATTTTGGGCAAAATGCAGCATTCCTCCTTTCCAAAAGATGGTTCAGTTTGGGCTACTCAGAAATTACAGCTTGTACATAGTGATGTCTGTGGTCCTATGCAGACACCTTTTTTGGGAAATTATCTTTACTTCGTGACTTTCATTGATGATTTTTCCAGGCATGCATGGGTATATCCATTGAAGGCAAAGTTCAAAGTGTTCATGTGCTTCAAAAAGTTTTTGGTTTTGGCTGAACATCTGTCAGCATGTAAAATGGGCACCCTCCGTTCTGATCGAGGGGGGAATATATGTCTTCTGATTTTAACGCATTTTTGGCTGAATGTGGGATAAAACACCAGTGTACAGTGTTGTATACACCTCAACAGAATGAAGTTGATGAATGAAAGAACAGGTCACTCACGGAGATGGCGAGGTGTATGGTCAAGAGTCATGCTTTACCACATAGTTTCTGGCTTGAGGCTATCATGTGTGCAGCATATGTACTTAATAGGTGTCCCACTAAAGCGCTACAATCTATCACTCCATATGAGGCTTGACATGATCACAAGCCATCTGTTGCACATCTACGTGTTTTTTGTTGTTTGGCATATGCATTAGTGCCTGAACAACATCACAAAAAATTGGATGATAAAGTAGTAAAATGTATTTTTGTTGGGTACAATCCAGAAAGTAAAGGCTATCATCTATATCATCCAAAGACTAAATGCATTCTGGTTAGCCATGATGTTGTTTTTGTGGAAGATGCTATTCAACCATTGCTTTCATGTACTAAGGAGACATATGTTAGCTCCAAAGACATGTATGATACTTTACTGCCTCTTTTTATAGGTGGACAATCTAGTGTTGGTCCTAATGAGGCAACTTCTCAACCTTTGCAGGTTTCATGTGATGATGCAGATCATCCCATTTCTGATGCAGATTTACATGATGCACTTGTTGATGAGAGAGGTGACATTGAGGAGGCAAAAACTATGCCAAAATGGCTAGTGTAGAGTTTGCGTGACAACAAGCCTCTTTTGCATCTGATGGCTATGCTATGGCTGCATCTAGTCTCTGTGATGAGAATGAGCCTGTTTCATTTGACGAAGCAAAAAATTCAGAAAATTGGATGGCTGCTATGCAATCTGAGTATGATGCTATAATGAAGAACGGTAATTGGTCTTTATGTGACTTGCCTCCTCGCAAGAAGGCCATTGGCACTAAGTGGGTTTACAAGCTGAAGTGTGAGCCGGATGGAACAGTTGATAGGTATAAGGCTAGGTTTGTTGCAAAGGGTTATGCACAAGAAAGTAGCATTGATTTTGATGAGACCTTTGCACCTACATGCCATATGACTACTGATCGGAGCATCTGTGCACTTGCAGCCCATCGTGGTTGGAATGTACATCAGTTGGACATTAAAACTGCATTTTTGAATGGTGACTTGCATGAAGAAGTGTATGTTTTTTATCCCCGTGGCTTTGTGCAGAAAGGGCACAAAAACCATGTGTGCAGGTTAAAGAAGGCATTATATGGTTTAAAGCAAGCACCACATGCTTGGTATGAGAAGATACATGCCTATCTGATTGCACATGGTTTTGAGAACAGTCCAACTGAAAGCACCTTATATGTTAAGCGTGCTAATGATGTACTTCTGATCATTGTGGTTTATGTTGATGACATGCTGGTCACTGTTCCTCTTGAGAGGCATATTGCTGATTTTAATGTTGATTTGCATGCCTCATTTGAGATCTTTGATTTGGGGCATTTGCATCACTATTTGGGCATTCAGTTTATGCAAGTTGATGGTGGAATGGCTTTGTGTCAAACGACATATATTGACACATTATTGCAGTGTTTTGGCCTTGAAGACTGTAAGCCTATTGCCACTCCTATGGAGACAGGTTTATGATTGAGTCTTCATGATGTTGGAGATGCATTTGATGTTGTCCTCTATCAGCAGGCTGTTGGATGCCTGATTTACTTATGCATTACTCAGCTAGATATTCAGTTTGATGTCTCATAGATGAGCAGGTTCATGCATTGCCCAAGTGTCAAGCATTGGCAGCCGGTCAAGCGCATCTTTTGCTACTTGAGTGGTACTCGGCTACTTGGGTTGTTTCATCCCAAGGGGGATGACTACCGCCAGATTTGCATGCTTTTTCTGACTCAGACTGGGCTGGTTGCTATGACACTCGTGTGTCCACTAGTGGCTTTTGCTTCATGCTTGGTAGCTCATGTATATCTTGGTTGAGCAAGAAGCAGTCTACTGTGGCCACTTCCAGTTGTGAGGCTGAGTATAGGATAGCTTTCACAGTGACTGTTGAGTTGTGTGGCTCAGACACCTTATGGCTGATTTGAGTGTTGGTCAATCTTCTGCCATCACCATCTTCACTGACAGTCAGAGCGCATTGGTAGTTGCGAGGAACCCTGTGTTCCATGCTCGCACTAAGTGCATTATCATTATGTCAGGGAGAGGTTCTCTGCTGGGGAGATCAGCTTGGCATATGTGCCCACACAGGAGAACATTGCAGACCTTTTCACGAAGGCTCTGCCTAGGGAGAAGTTTGAAGCTTTCCGCAAAGCTTTGGGATTACTTCCTTTTGTGGACTGATTCCACATAGCTTGGCACTTCCTTATAAATGAGTGCCAGCTCCTTGTTCACTGCATCACTCCCAGGGGGATTTGTTGATATATTTAGGTAGTGATGTGTGTGAACATACTAGGACCACTGGGGCACCTTTTTCCCTCTTTAGGAGGTTTTTTTTCCCCGACTTGTATATACACATATTGCCCTAATGGGCTACTTATCTTTGTACATTCTCTAGTAATACATTCAGTATTGTGTGTTGTGCTCCAAGTTTCTTCTTCTTCCTTGTGATGTTCGCGTGCTTCCGTAGACATCTAACTCCAACACCCCCCTTGTTGCTTCTAGAATGTATAGTTGGTATCTCTCTTTTCTCACAAAACTACCATGAAGGTGAAATGCCGCCTGTTTCTATAACTAATCCTTTTCTTTGTTGGGTTGTATACCCTTGCGTCGAATGGATGAATAAATATTAAGTGCAAGCACAGTATGTTCATTCTGCACATAACCCTAGATCATAGAATTATATAATACCCCACATTTGATTAACAAAACATCAAACACATTCCGAGCCTCATTAAGAGCTCCACATTTAGCATACATGTCAATGAGGGCATTTGCAACCAATAAATCCGAATCAAGATTTTGGCTCACGACTTCTAAATGAGTGTATAAACCATGCCTTAAATTCCCAACCAACCAACAAGCTTTTAGTACACCTATAAACGTGAGCTTGTTAGGGCTTATATCTTCTGACAACATATCTGAATACAAATTAAGACCCATCTTGCCATATCCTTGATCTGCATAACCTAGAATTGTAGCACTCCATGATACAACATGTTTGATAGATAAAACCTCAAAAATTGGATTTGTAGCATGCAAGCTTCCACACTTCAAATACATATCAATAATAGCACTTCCAACAACCTCATCCAAATGCATCCCATCTCAAATAATCTCCATACGCAGAAGCCTTCCCTATTCTAGTGCCCTCAGCATGGATAGAAAATACCCCCTCCTTCAAGAGTTTTTCATGCCCTCAAATAGTAAGCTGCCTCCTCCTTTGATCCTCTGTGTGATCTCAATTTCATTCAAGTTGTGGTTTCTGAGCATCATATGTACAGAGAGAAAAGCCATATGTGCAAGTATGCACATACATAAATACGCATGCACATATTCTCATCATTCAAACAGATACTCATATAAATGTAAATATGCACATACATAGTTGAATTATGAATTGGCATGCACATCCACATATCTACAAATACACACACACACACATAATGCTAGATCCCAACATGCAAATTTACATGCATTCATATATACATAAGAGTGCATTGATGTGCATACCTCTCATGCATGAACACACACACTTATACTCATATGTGTTCCACATATGAACATTCAAATCATTTGCATACAACAGATGCTTTACATGAATGTTCTCAACACAAATAGTGTGGTCGTCTTCTCTCATATTTAAATTAACCTTTGATGCTCCCGATGACTACAGTAGGAAGATGTGGGTGTAGTTTCTTCATAATAAGGCTCAAGTTTTTGGTAAATTTAAAGAATGGCTTGAGTTTGTTGAAACTCAAATAAGGAAAAAGATGAAGAAGTTCAAGACAGATGATGGTGGTGAGTTCACATCAACATTTGATGATTTTTGTAAGGACAAAGGAATCAAGCATGAACTCACAATGATGCACAGCCCTCAATAGAACTATGTTGTTGAATGCCTAGATCAAACCATCATGGAAATGGCAAGGTGCATGTTGAAGGGAAAATGGTTGCCTAATCATTTTTGCATAGAGGATGTAAACACGATTGTTTACATCCTAAATCGTACCTACACTAAGGTATTTGATGGAAAGACTCCACAACAAGCCTACACTAGCAGAAAGCCTTCTGTTTCCCATTTCAAAGTGTTTGGAAGTGAGTGTTATGTACACATTCTAGACAAAGAGAGAAACAAGCTTCAACGAAAAAGCCCAAAATGTATCTTCTTAGGGTATAGTGAATAAAAGACAGCTTAGGGTATAGTGAATAGTTTTAGACCGAGGTGGGAATATTCCACTAGAAATTTGCTATTGTACATAAATAAAGGTGAGCAAAGTCTCCTGGTCTTGTGATCTGTCATGTGTATATATATGTGTTATATGATTGTATTTCATTTCAATTTACAGTTCTAGAAAGAAGTCTTAAAGAAAGTAAAAATAAAGTAAAAATAAAAAGAAATATAAGAAAATATGATGGATGGTTTGGAGGGTGAGAGATTCAACAAGGAAAAGAAATTGTAATTCCATAAATCAAGTTAGTAGGGATTAGTATATGTGTGTGCTTGGGATAAGCTATTGGATCTAAACATGTTAAGAAGTTTACAACTCACTCATATGATTGCTACTCTGATTGTATTGGTTGTAACATGGTAGGTTGTATGTGATACTTGCATCTACTTTATTCTCTTCGTTTGTGCACGGTTTAATATACTTTCATGAAAAATGCATGTGTTTAGTTAAATTTTTCTTCAAGTTGATTTACATCCACTTATGACTATTTGAAGTTGGTTCGTACTTGTTATGCATGTAGGCTGGCGCATCCAGAGTATGCACAAGTTTAGAGGGGGTGGATGTGGTCCCGAATCCAAGCCAAGCCTAGAATCAAATGGAAATTGCAAGCCACACACAATAGGAGGTAAATGTAGTTTGAGTGGGAAGAGCATATATTTGATATTTTGGCTTGTGTAGGCATTTTTACACACAAGTAACCATGCACCAACTCAAGAGGATTGGTTGCTCTATTCTTTCTTACTTGTGGAAATGCCTTCCTCTATTGCTTTCCATCATGCAAGCTTCACACATTTCTCTCATCTCTGCAACCGGAGGGAGGTGGGCAACCATACCTTTCTAGTGCATCTCTTTTAGTACCAGGTACCCTATGTGGCCAAATCTCTCATGCCAAAGCTTACTTGTCCCCACATTTATCATGGCTATAAGAGCAGACAACTTGTACAGGTTGTTCCTCCTTATTTCGGTCTTGATAACATTGTTGTTCTAGTCCAAAATCTTAGCTCTTGTCTTGCTGAAAGACGCCTGATGACCTTGAGCAGTTCTAGAAGCTACCAAAATTAGATTTAATTTGATTGCGGAACATACAATAGATCCAAAAGCTTTCTAATGTCCTCATTACGATTAATGAAAGACATCTTACCTTTTCCCTTAGCAAGAGATCTTGCATTGTTACCTACCTTTACCATGATGGGTCGGTCCCTCTATTGGCTATAGGGAATTGCAAAGGTCTTTTCTGCTTGTCATGTGATGAGAGGCACCATTGTCCAACACCCATGAGTCATTTGTACTTAATCATCAACTGAGGGACACATTTCCTATACTATAACAAACAACTCAAGCTCAGTTTTAGCAGTGTTAGCAACCTCCTTGCCCTTGCCACTTTTCAAAGAGCTAGTCCTCTCCTCTGCCTTCTTAATGCGATAGTATTAGATTTTGTGGCCCTTCTTCTGTTGGTGCAGACCAATCACCAATTGAAGGCTTGGAAGGTTAAAGAGTGAAGGAAGGATCAACTATTAAAGCTTGGAAGAAAGATATATTCAGAGGATAAGAGAAGTGTACACATATGTACATTAGTATAGTCATAGGTGACTTAGATCTTTGTTTGAGTAAGAATCTTGTACAAATTATCTATAAATACTTTGAGAAAAGTCGGGGCATGTATGAGAGCATATGTGACAATAGTTAGAAGCCAAGATTGAATAAGTTAGAAGTCATGAGATAGAGAAAAAGTTAGTTGAGTTAGCTCTCATCACTCAGTTGTAAACTTTTCTGAGTAATTGAAAATCTTGCGCCCCATGTTTCTGTGTGTTCTCCTTCTACAGTAGATTAATCGTGAAATGTTTTTGTACAAGTCTAAGTTGGAAAGTGCTTGACCTCTGTACAAAGTTTTAGCTTCCAATTGCAATCAGGCTTAGAGAATTAAGTGCAGGAACATTCATATGTGAAGTGTGTTCACAGGTTCCTAAAACAGGTGCAGATTTCGAAGTTATTGTTTTGATCATTTCTCCCAGCACAGTTTAAAGTTTTGCATGAGTGAGGGCTTAATCTTTAAGTTGAAAGATAAGCTACTTATGGCTAGAAGCATTTTGTAAAACGGGTTCGACATTGTGAGAACCAAAGTTAAGAAGTTAGGGGTGTCAAATCGACTTCTCAGAAGTACAGATTTGGACATAGGTAACTTGTGAAGTAAATTTCTCAAGTTATACTAAGGCTTTTGAAGTAATTCAACTTGGAGGAGATGCGCAATCTCTAGGAGATGATTCACACAAAGTTTCATCAAAAACTTTACATGTTTGATGGGTCAATGTGGAGAAATAGTGCAGCAGACTTTTCTGTGTTTTATCTTTTTCAAAGATTTTCTCAATTTTGATAATTTGGAGATTGGACCTCTAATTTAGTAAAGGTTTTGACTTACTCTTGGTATAGAGGTGCTCTAATCACAAGAGTAGGTTGTTCTTTTGGAGATTAACACTCTCCATCAGTGGTATCAGAGCAGGAGACATCAAAATCAAGGAAAGGAAGGTCCCGACTGCTGCAGATTCAAGAAGTTCAACATTTGAAGAACTAAGAAGTGAAAGCTTGGAGTCAAAAGCCTGAGGAGAAGACTACTCGACATCAAGAAAGGCAAAAGGAGTCTAATTCGAATTAAAGGTACATACATTGTTTGTAAAGCTTGAAGATTTCAATACACAGGTGGATACAAGATGGGAGATGCTCTACAGATAGAGAAATTGGATAGGGAAAACTATCCTGCATGGTCAATGAGGATGGAAGCTCATCTTATGAGCAAAGATTTAATTGGTTACATCACAGGAGAAGAAGAGAAGCCAGAGTTCAGAGATCCTAGTGTTCCAACTAGGGAAGAGTTAGCAGATCTGAAAAATTGGATGAAGAAAGATGCTCAAGCTAGGAGCATTATCTATATGGGAGTCAATGATTACTTGTTACCTCATATTAGAGGTCTTGAAAGTGCAACTGACATATGGAATGCTTTGGAGGAGCATTTCCAGAACACTACAAAGTCAAGGAAGGCATCCTTATGGGCAGAGTTTACTACCTTCAAGAAGAAGGCCTCTCAATCCATCTCAGACTATGTAACAAGGATGAAAGATATTGCAGATGCTTTAGGAGCTGTTGATGAAGACATTGAGGAGGATAAATTGGTAAGGCAAATCCTTACAGGGTTGAGAGGTGATGACAAATGGAAGCCATTTATTTTGTCTACAGAACTATCACTTGACCATTTCACTCCTGATTTAAATCAATTGTTAGGTCATATGCTAACATTTGAGCAGGATGTTAAAGGAGATGGTGACAAGAGTACAGGACATGCAATGTACTCAAAGGACAAGAAGAAGAATAGCAAAGGAAAACAACAAGCAGGTGAAGATGAAGGAACAACTACTCAAGCCAACTTCCTAAGAGGAAGAGGAGGTGGCAAAGGTAGAGGAAGAGGCAGGAACAACAAAGATGGAGGCAAAGCTTGCTGGATTTGTGGTAAGACAAATCACTTAGCTAATGATTGTTGGCATAATAATCAGAATAATGGTGGATACAATCAAAATTATAATTCAAGAGGAAGAGGTGGCAGAAATCAAAGAGGTAATTACAGAGGTAGAGGTGGAAGGAATTACTTTGGAAGAAATGCAGGTAGAGGATTCCAAAGTCAACAATACAACAACACCTACTACAATTATGATTCAGATCAAAAGGAAGATTCAACATTGATAATGAATGCAACTTGTGAAAGGCAGAGTGAAGATCAAAGAGTCTTCTACATTGACTCAGGGTGTAGCAATCACCTGAGTGGTAACATATCTTTGATGACTGATTTGGAAAGTAAAGTTCTTAATCATGTTGTTCAAACAGGTGACAACACAAAGCACAATGTGAAGTCAATTGGATCAGTGAAGGCCAAGGATGGAAGCACCTTATTGAGTAAGGTTTTGTATGTTCCTACAATCCCTAAGAATTTGATAAGTGTAGGTCAAATTGTTGAAAAGGGATATGAAGTAAGGTTCACTAATGATGGAGTATATGTGGAAGACCCTAGCCAAGGGTATAAACAGATTGTTTCAGGGAAAAAGGAAGGAAGACTATTTACATTGAAGATTCAAGGCAACATTGGTCATGCTATGTTCACATATGGAGGTCATAAGATTTCTGAGTTAGATCTTTGGCACAAGAGGCTTGGACATTTCAATGAAAGAGGTATTAAAGATATGGTTAACAATGGTTCAGTGCTTGGATTGCCTAATGTTGCAGGTCAACATATGACATACAAATGTGAGGCATGTCAATTAGGTAAGGCTCATAAACATTCCTATTCCAAGCATGGTTTTATGTACTCAGAGAAGCTTGAGTTGGTACACACAGATGTGTGGGGACCATCAAAAGATTTCAGTATAAATGGATCAAGGTATTATGTGATTTATGTTGATGATGCTACTAGGTGGATCACTATCTATGTGATCAAAGATAAGTCAGAAGTGTTTAATACATTTAAACACTATCATGCATATGCAGAAAGAATTACAGGTCATAAGTTGAAAAGACTAAGGTCAGATGGAGGGGGAGAGTATTTCTCAAATGAGTTCAGTGATTACTTATGGAATGCAGGTATAAAAAGGGAAGTTACTTGCAGGTACTCTCCTCAACAAAATGGTGTTGCAGAAAGGAGAAATAGAACAATTGTTGAGTTTGCAAGATCCATGATGAAGGAGAAAAATTGCCCTAATTATTTGTGGGCTGAAGCTGTAAATACAGCCACTTATTTGGTCAATAGGCTACCATGTAAAGCCTTGCAGGGTATGACACCATATGAGGCTTGGTGGGGTAAAAGACCTACCTTGGATCATTGCAGAGTTTTTGGGTGTGTGGCATATGCATATGTGCCATCACAATTAAGGCACAAGTTGGAGCCTAAAGCTGAAAAGTATGTTTTCATTGGCTATGATGATAAGCAGATGGGCTATAGATTGTGGAGTCCATCAACAAAGCAATTTATGGTTTCTAAGGATGTTACATTTGATGAACAAAGCACTTGGTATGCAGGTACAATCAATATCAATACAGGTGATGAAGAAGAAGTGAGTCAAAGAAAAGGTAAATCAAAAGTTCAAATATTTGATGAGCAAGAGAATAATGAAGTGCAGGTTGAAGTGGAAGAGACACCAAGATTTGATCCTGAATGTGAAGAGCCAGAAACCTCAAGGAGTGGAGAACTCAGAAGGTCAACAAGAAATAGGTGGCAACCTACAAGGTATAGTTATGATACTTCATTTCTAGCCACAAAAGATTATGCTTATATGGTGAATACAGATGAAGACCCTTCTACATATGAAGAGGCAAAAGGTAAGGAAAAATGGGAGAATGCTATGCAGGAGGAATATGATGCACTATTGGAGAATCAAACTTGGGATTTGGTTCCTAAACCAAATAGTCAGAAGATTATTGGATGCAAGTGGGTCTACAAGACAAAAAGGTTTGCAGATGGAAGTGTGTCTAGATACAAAGCTAGACTTGTTGTCAAAGGCTTTGCTCAAACATATGGTATTGATTATGATGAGACCTATAGTCCTGTGGCAAAGATGACAACCATAAGGACACTTATTGTTGTTGCTGCATGTAAAGGTTGGAAGCTATGTCAACTTGATGTGAAAAATGCTTTTTTGAATGGTTACATTTCAGATGATGTATTCATGGAGCAACCTCAAGGGTTCAGAGATAAAAGGTATCCAGATCATGTGTGCAAGCTCAAGAGAGCTTTGTATGGCTTGAAGCAGGCCCCAAGGGCATGGAACTATAGACTTGTGAAGTTCCTAAAAGAACTTGGTTTTCAGGTGTCTAAAGCAGATAGTAGCTTGCTTGTCAAGGCAAGTGAAAATGGTTTCATATACATGTGCATATATGTTGATAATATAATTCTTACAGGTACAGATGAAGAAGGAATACAAAAGCTTAAGAGGCAAATGGAAAAGGAGTTCAAGATAAGTGACTTGGGAGACTTATCATATTTCTTGGGCATGGAGATTACATATACTCAACATGGAGTATTTGTGACCCAAGAAAGGTATTTGAAGAACTTGTTAATCAAGTTTAAAATGGATGATTGCAGGGTAGCACCTACACCAATGGAGGTGAATCACAAATTGAGTAAGTATGGAGGTGAAGAATTCAAGGACATGAGACAATATCAGAGTTTGGTTGGTAGTCTTATCTATGCTACTCTAACTAGACCTGATTTATCATATGCAGTAGGGGTTTTGTCTCAATTTATGCATTGCCCAAGGAAAGAACATTGGATTGCAGGACAAAGGGTGTTGAGGTACATTAAGGGTACACTCAATGAAGGTTTGTATTATGGGTTTACCTCAGATACAAATATCAAAGTTTATAGTGATGCAGATTGGGCAGGTAATCCAGATGATAGAAGATCAACCTATGGATACATGTGTTATGTGGGAGATAAGTTAATCTCATGGTGTTCTAAGAAGCAACATACAGTTGCTTTGTCTTCTACAGAAGCTGAGTATAAAGGCATGGTTGAAGCTGCAAAGGAAGTGATTTGGCTCAAGACCTTGATGAAGAGTCTTGACATTATGCATAGGGTACCAATTATATATGGAGATAACATGAGTTCATTGTATTTAGCTGCTAATCCTGTTTTTCATGCCAGGACCAAACACATTGAGATTCAGTATCACTTTCTAAGAGAGAAGGTGATGGATAAAGAGATTGAAGTAATCCATACTTCAACAAAAGATCAGATAGCTGATATGCTTACAAAAGGCTTGGATGGACCAAAGTTACAAAGGTTCAAAGACATGGCAGGTATAAAGAAGATAGTGAAGACCTCAATTGATGATTGAGGGGGAGCTATTGGTGCAGACCAATCACCAATTGAAGGCTTGGAAGGTTAAAGAGTGAAGGAAGGATCAACTATTAAAGCTTGGAAGAAAGATATATTCAGAGGATAAGAGAAGTGTACACATATGTACATTAGTATAGTCATAGGTGACTTAGATCTTTGTTTGAGTAAGAATCTTGTACAAATTATCTATAAATACTTTGAGAAAAGTCGGGGCATGTATGAGAGCATATGTGACAATAGTTAGAAGCCAAGATTGAAAAAGTTAGAAGTCATGAGATAGAGAAAAAGTTAGTTGAGTTAGCTCTCATCACTCAGTTGTAAACTTTTCTGAGTAATTGAAAATCTTGCGCCCGATGTTTCTGCGTGTTCTCCTTCTACAGTAGATTAATCGTGAAATGTTTTTGTACAAGTCTAAGTTGGAAAGTGCTTGACCTCTGTACAAAGTTTTAGCTTCCAATTGCAATCAGGCTTAGAGAATTAAGTGCAGGAACATTCATATGTGAAGTGTGTTCACATGTTCCTAAAACAGGCGCAGATTTCGAAGTTATTGTTTTGATCATTTCTCCCAGCACAGTTTAAAGTTTTGCATGAGTGAGGGCTTAATCTTTAAGTTGAAAGATAAGCTACTTATGGATAGAAGCATTTTGTAAAACGGGTTCGACATTGTGAGAACCAAAGTTAAGAAGTTAGGGGTGTCAAATCGACTTCTCAGAAGTACAGATTTGGACATAGGTAACTTGTGAAGTAAATTTCTCAAGTTATACTAAGGCTTTTGAAGTAATTCAACTTGGAGGAGATGCGCAATCTCTAGGAGATGATTCACACAAAGTTTCATCAAAAACTTTACATGTTTGATAGGTCAATGTGGAGAAATAGTGCAGCAGACTTTTCTGTGTTTTATCTTTTTCAAAGATTTTCTCAATTTTGATAATTTGGAGATTGGACCTCTAATTTAGTAAAGGTTTTGACTTACTCTTGGTATAGAGGTGCTCTAATCACAAGAGTAGGTTGTTCTTTTGGAGATTAACACTCTCCATCATCTTCTTGCAATGGAAACAATTTCTCTTGAACTTCTTCTTGTCCTTCTTATTTTGGTCCCCATCTTTTGAAGAATTGGTTTTGGTACCTTTGGCATTTACCATGCGTGCACCTTCTCCTTTATTGGTATCATTCGTTGCATTGAGTCGCAACTACTTCTCCATGATTAAGGCATTGAATTCTTCAAAGGCTAGTGGTTGCAGTCTGATCTGGGTATCAAGGACTTACCAGACCGTCAAACTTTGGTGGAAAAATTCGAAGATAATGCCAAGTTAGCTCCTCACTTGAATTTGGTACACCTACTCCCACCATTTGATCTTGTAGATTCTTAACACTTCAGCAATCTCCCCATCAACAAACCTTTTTGTTGCTAATCGATTCTCTAAGTTCTCAATCTGTGTCTGATTCTGAGTTTCATATTGATTTCTCAATATGTTCCAAGCTTGATACGCCTTTGTGGTGTGCTAAATAAGAGTCAGAACACTATTAAAAGTACTTGTAACTAGAGTACAGAGTGCATCTGCATTCCTACACTTCCAAGCCTGCAAAAGATCAACATTAGGAGGAATCATTCATCTAGGATCATTTGAATCAGGTGTTCCTTGGGGCTCACAATCAGTCCCAAGTAAGTCTCAATTAGCTCGTAAGATTCAAGGATAGAAGTGATCTTAAACAAAATGTGTAATTATACCATTGAGTTTACTTTTTGTGAAGGCTAGTGACCAAATCTATGAGGGGAGCACTAGATTGTGCTCTCTGACTATAGTAGACAAGATTTCCGAAATACACTTATGATTACAAGAACACCCATGTAGGGAAAATAATACAAGAAGATGTAACGGATACAAGATGTCCCACAACCCGGGACCAATAGGTATGGAAAATTGGACTTGAGATGATATAGGAGATCCCACAACCCGGGATCGTAAGTATGAGACAAGATATTTGGATTACAAGAACTCCCTTCTGGGAGATGAACTGAATACACGAAAGAACTTGACAGAATCTCGTACTACGAGATTACAAGGGGACAAGATAGGATGTCCAAGAACTAGACTAGAACAAACAAGACAAGAACTAGAACTGGAACTTGAAGAGTACTTACTTGGTGGTCACGTCTCCTTGAGCTCCCAAGACTAGTATTGGCAAGACTGATTATGAATGTGGCCAACACCTCCTTATATAGGTTTTCCAAGAGTGGTTCTAGGGCGGTTACGAATGGATGATGTCATCGATGATGTCATCAATTCGAAGCATGGTCTTTGGATGTCAGAATCAAGCAAGAAGACAGTCGATCTTAGGGTTTTGGCAAGTTTCGGACGCAACAGAAGCATTACTTTCCCCAAATTCTGAACCAATCATGAGATATAGGATTCACATGGAATCTAAGATCCAGGATGGTTTCCTTTGTCCATGACATTACCTCCCCCTCAAGCGACGAGTTCCACGAGGAGCGGTCACGTTCTCTGGTCTCGGCTTCATTGGATTTCTCTTATGGAATTCTTGATCCTTGATTGGTGCTCTTTGAAGGTTTTCTGTAGGTTCCCAAGTACGATCACTGATGTCATACCCTTTCCAATGAATAAGGTACTCTAATCTTCCTCGGGATATTCTCGAATCTAGGACATGCTCAACTTCAAATTCTTCATGATCATCAATCTCAATAGGTGGTGAAGGACTAGGTCTCTCCCCCCTCAATGGTGAAATCTGATATGGTTCCAACATGGATACATGGAAAATTGGATGTATTCTCATGGTACTTGGTAGCTGGAGCTTGAAGGTGACTCGATTAATCTTGGCCAAGATGGTAAATGGACCAAATCTTTGATGATCTAACTTTGCACAAGGCCTTGGAGTTTGAAAATTGTTTCTGAGTAACCATACTTTATCCCCAATTTGATACGATGGATTCTGGACACAATGTTGATCTGCATAGTACTTATATTGTTCTTGAGCTTTATGGATCTCTTCCTTGAGTTCTTTGTGAATGTCCATCAGGTACTAGGCCTTGTCTCTGGCAGCTGGGTTCTTGACATGATTTGACAGTTGTATATCCATCCTTGGATGTTGTCCATAGTTTGCAAAGAAGGGAGTTTGCTTAGCAGATGCAGGAACACTATTGTTATAGGCAAACTCTGCAAAGGGTAACAACTCAAACCAATCATTTTGGTGATAGTTGCTAGTGCAACGGAGATATTGCTCTAGGACTTGATTCACCCGTTTTGTTTGTCCATTAGTCTATGGATGATTTGCTGTAGATAGTTTAACTTGAACACCAAGGAGCTTGCAAAGACTGTTCCAAAAGCTGGATATGAACTGTGGACCTCGATCACTGACAATATCATGAGGCAATCCATGAAGCCTAAAGATGTATCTGAGAAAAAGTCTAGTAGTGGCTGCACCTGTGATTGCCTTTGTAGTTGGAATGAAGTGTGCCATCTTTGTGAACCTATCCACAATAACAAGAATGGCATCATACTTATCTGACTTTGGTAGATCTGTGATGAAATCCATAGACAATGAAGCCCATGGCCTTTCTGGAATAGGTAAAGGTTGCAAGAGTCCATGAGGCTTATGTCGCAGTACCTTAGATCTATTGCAAGTATCACAGGTTCGGATATATTCTTTGACTTCCTTCCACATTTGAGGCCACCAAAAATCCCTAGATATGAGTTCTAATGTTTTATTTACTCCAAAATGTCCTGCTGCAAGGTTGTCATGACGTTGTTGAAGTACTTGGATCCTAGGATTTCCTGGAGGAACATACAATAGGTTCTTATAGGATCCGAGTTGGACAAAAGGAGGGGAAAGTAGGATAAAATTTCTCAAAGTGTATACAAAGTACCTTCAACGAGAGTAGCCTAACAGCATTCGTTATTAATCCTCAGAATAAAAGTGCTGTTAAAAATAAATTTATCATCAAGAAGTTATAAGCTATCGGAATAACAAGAAAAGAAAAGCAATTTCCAGTTTCAAAAAAAAACATTGATCGTAGGTGTATCATGTCATTCGAATTCATTTTTAGTTCAATTCAGCAAAGTAATGTCAATCCTTCAAGCTCTATTATCAATTGGACAAATCTATCCACTGTTTTCAAACAAATAAAGCAAAACTTTGAACGTAGTTTTATGTGAATCACACAGATCGAAGCACAGACGAGGACCGAAAGAGACGCCTTTTAATTTCCATGCATCAAAAGTAGCTCACGTCCTCTAGTTTTCTAGTCAAGAGGAGGGACTATAGTTACAGGATATCTGTTCATGCTTTCCCTCCTAAGTCCAATAAGTGACCGGCGGCAACCTTCGCGAAATCAGCCTGTAGAATGAACCAAGTAGAAAGAAGGTACAACTTGACCATTAAACCTATCAAAGATGCTACGTGCCCGCCTTCCAGTGCCAAGAAAACTTAATTTTTTAGCCCCCTCAAACATTGTCGATAGGCAGTAGCTGGGGCAAGGAGGCCGATTCCGTCAGCCTTCAGAATCAAGCTCTAGAGCACACTGCGAGGACTCAGTTTTTGAGATTCCTCAAAGACTGCGGGTACGCAGTAGCTGTGCCAAAGAAGCCAATTCATTCCTCAAAAACTGAGGGTACGCAGTAGCTGTGCCAAAGAAGCCAATTCCCTCAGCCTTCAGAATCGAGCTCTCAACAAGACTGCGCCCTTCTAATTCTACATCTTTCATGGGGATTGCCCGCCATTTGATTACTCGAATACCTGAACGAGTTTGTCTACGACATTAGACTTTCTTGCCAGAGAAAACTCATCAACCTTACAATTAAGAGAATTAGATCCTTGAACTGCACAAGCTCACCTCGCTCCCTGTAGCTATTGATCATTTATCATTCTCATCATCTATAGGGAACCTAAATTAAAGGAAATACTTGCAACAAAATCGTTCAAAGCTACAGTTCGACGTTTAGACAACAAGACAGCGCAGATTAAGTGAGCAAATAAAGGAAGAGCAATTCCTGTACAAAGCATTAACAATAAAAGTTTATGAAGATCATTTCATCATTCTGATATTATGAGGAAGCACACGCATGTATTTAGGAAAGCATCTTTCAACTGGAACTTATCAGCACAGTAAATGGTAAGTATGAAAGAGTGTGTACCAAAATCTTCATATCATCTAAATCAAAATCAAAGGAACTAACGATTGCAGAATGAATATACTTGACGCATGACATACCTTAATCATTTCAATATGCATAGAAGTTGAGTGGCATGCATCCGACTATAGAATATCATTTTACTACTTCATCAAAGATAAACACAGAAGAGAATTGACATGATCTCAATGTCCTTTAGCATTCTATGATCTAATATGTATTGTCAACGTATAGACTGATCAATCATATAGAGGTCGTCCAAAGAGATAGACAAATCAAATCTGCTCATTCAACCATATCTTTGCGCTACAACCGATTCAAATCTTTTACTGCTGGAACATTATATAAAATAAGTGTGAAACAGAATAGACCTGAAATGGTATCCTTTATGTTCAGCACATCAGCGGCATATACGATTACTCTTGATGTCGATGGAGCTGCAAGCTGTAGCAGATTCTGAACAAAACATGAATGTAGAGTGTGCACGGCTGTAGCTCTGTCAAGTCTTTCTCACATGCATTGCCTTCAACTTTGTCTCAATAAGTACTAACTCCATACAGCAAGGATCGATGAACAGAATTCCGTCAGCTCCTCTTTTCGTGATTCTCCCCAGCTCTGCTCACGATTATGAACAGCCGTTCCCCTTTCTTTTTTTCTCTGCCAACTCAAAAAAAACTCTCCTCACCATCCTTTGGCCATGTTTGCAAGCCTATGCCTAGAAGTACTCCGAGCACCTGCATCATCCGTTGGTCTTTCAAGTATAAATTAAGGTGACTGGGATTCTTCTGAACATCATTCAACATTTGCACAAAGTCAGGCTGCTGGAGATATGGCCTTGTTCTAGGATCTTGGGTTAATTTCACAAATAAATCAGGCCCTGAGAAAATGTCACCGAATGGAGAGGGCGGTGCAGCACGGGTTCTTGATTTGGAAGCTACTACGTCAGAAAGCCCAGATTTCAAACCTTCATTGGATGGGTCGAGTTCAAGTCCCTTCTTGTATGCTGATTCTGCGTCATCAAACTTGCCCAAGCCAACATACGCAGCACCAAGTCTACTGTAACCCTTGACCCAGTCTGGCTTCAGCTCAACTGTCTTCTGAGCATCATCCAATGCTTCTTGATATTTATGAATTGACGCATAGGAAGCAGAACGATTTTCCAAGAGAACATGGTTCGTGGGACTCAAAGCAATAGCCTGCGAAAAATGCTTGATGGCTTCTTCCTAAAAATGCAGCATTGCCCTTTTGCTTTCGCCTATCTACTGGCCTCCTTCTTCTCCACACGGCTCCTGCCATTCTCGTGAATGCCACATATATCTCATACCAAAAACAGACAGAACATACTAACTACTTTCAGTCGTATTCGACTTCTACTTAAAATCAAAATTCCCATAAAAGAAGACTATATACACCCACAAATGGATGCTTACACATGGTCATGTGCATGCATTCGCACACATGTACACATGCATTCATAGGAATATACACAAAAACACACATATATATATACCATAGCTTACGTATGGAAATAGGAATCATGATCGCGCATGAATATATAAACCCACATTCAACATGTTGCTCTCTATTCACAGTCGTATCTATTTGAATACATCACACATATTCACATTGTGAATGAATCTCGATACACATATTCACGTGGTGTGTGCACATGTAATAAGTCTATATGCAAGTATACATGATATGGAAATATCAATGGATTATGTTGCCGGTCAATTAATCAAACTTTAGTTTAGTTTCATATTGATACTTATTTGATTTTCAAGCTTGAGTGTCAATTCTTGACCACATCCACCCCCTCTGAACCTGTGCATCCTCTGGATGCACCAACCTGCATACATAACATCAAACACAAGCAAGGATCAAGTAGTCATAGCATATAAACAGAACTTAAAGAAAATTTTAACTTGATGCATGAAACCTGAAAACACATTGAACTTGATATACATTAAGAGAAGAGAGGTAGACAAAAACACCTCATACAACATATCAGATTACAGTAATGCACTTGGACTAGAAATCATATGAGTAAATCGAAAACTTCTTAGCTCTCTCGTTAACTCGACCCGGTCAGATCTAGTAGCCTATCCGAAGCATTTGCATATACCAATCTTTACTAACTCGATTTATGAAACTCGCTTCTGGCTTCCCTATTGATCTTCTATCATCTGAAGCCCCTTCAGACCCTTTTCTTATTTTTCTCATATTTTTATTTTGTCTTTCTTTATTTTAATTCTTTATCCCAGCTCAACCTTTATATCTTTGCTTTTATTTTTATTTATTTATTTTTCCACACTTTTCGGCCTATGTCGAAATCGGATGCGACTCGTGGACCTGACCACCCGGCCAGGTTTAGTCCACCCATCTACCGACCCGACATAGCGCACGATTCACAATGTCAGCCTCATACGAAATCAACGTCAGCTCGTGGCTCTGACCACCCGGTCAGAGTGACTCCACCCGCCTATCAACCCGTATGAGCGCGTAACAACATGTAGGTCAGGCCATACGACACAACTAGCGTCAGCTCGTGGCCCTGATCACCCGACCAAGGTAGTTCCACCCGCCTACTAGCTCATCGCAGCACCCAACAACACATACACATACATATAGAAAGCTGGCTGGTATAAGAATTCCTTTCTCAAGATATAATCTGTCTGAAGATCAGGTCAGATGAGAGATCAAGAGTAGAAGTCGAAGTGTCTCACTCATCAAGTATTTGTAAACACTACTATATACAGATACTTAGTCTAGGTCTTCCCTTCACCTTCCTAGGTCTTGCTCTCGAAAGTTCTAGTCCATCCTCTAACCTTACTCATATAATCCTGGCCCTTAAACATTATAAGTAATCTAATTAGTGGCACAAGATTTTTGTTCTACTTAATTTTCCTTAATTATGCATTTATTTACATATCATATGCCCAACCCATGTAGTCTTTTCATATAGATATATATATATATACATATATACACATATATACATGAGAGGAAAAGAAACTCAAACAATAACATCTCACCAGTATACAATCAGAAGCCGCTCGAGCTTGTCGCCTTTAATCATTCTTTCTTTTTTAAAAAAAACTTGAACTTGGTCATCCTGCAAAAATCAGAGCCTTATTTCACACGAATCTATATAAAAAAACAATTATTCAAAAGAAGGAAAGTATTACCTGGCTTTATTTATATACATTGGTATTTATTTTCTTGCCGATCTCCGAGGATCTTCCCTGACTTTATTCTTCATAAAAAAAAACCTAACTTGATTCAAAATAGACATTATTTACACATATCTTTAATACAACATTTTAATCTATCTTTAGGACGTCTCACCCCCTTCACGTTCCCTACGGAACAAGGCAAGCTGTTGTAAAAGTTCTGCATATTCTGCTAAGTCTTGGCTATATACAAGAAGTGCTGTTGGGTCTACTTCCATATACGACTCACGGTTATCCGAAGTATCATCTTCTCCATACGTTCGTGCCCTTCGATGCCTGAGTATACTTCTTTCATTTGATGATGGAATCAAGGTCTCCCTAGTGATACGATCTTTAATAAACTCTTCTACAGGAATTCTTTCTTCATTTTCTGGTGAAGGGAGCAAGTAAGTTGATATAAAAGAACTATCTAAGGTTCTCCTTTCAGGCACACTCCCTGACGTCTCTCTAAATCTTTCAGGAATGCTACCCTCAGGAATGGATGTATCATTGGAATCTTCACTGTCCATTTCAAATCTTAAGATAGTCAAACAGTCCAATCAAACCTAAAAAAAACTTCCTATTAATGGTCTGATCACAAATCTCCGTCAGTACCCTGTAAGAAACAAAAATTAGTATTAATAGAAATTTATGACTAAGTAAAGCACATACATTTAATTTAATTGTTGCTTTTACTTATTTATTACATATAGATGGATTCATATCTTGTTATTTGTCTATATAGTTTTAATATATACATACATATATGTATATATGTTTTTATATGTATATATACTTCATCTTACGGTGTAATTTATTTTAATCATTTTCCTTATTGATACCCTCATCTTTATCATCTTCACATCCTTCCTCTTCACTTTCCTCTTCTTCGTCTTCATTTATTACCATCTCGTAATTCTCATTCTCTCTTCTTTTAAAGAGCTTAACTCTCTTTCCAGCAATTAATTCCTTCAACTTGGTCCCATCTAATTCTCTAAGTGAGTATGTTCCATTATCAAAAACTTTACATACCACATAAGGACCAAACCATCTCTTAACCAGCTTTCTTTGAGCCTCATATTGAGTATTCAATGAGCTATCATAAACAAGTACCCAGTCTCCTTCCTTCAACCTTTTTGGCCTTAATCTGTGGGACTTGTCAAATGCAATTTTATTTTTCTCTCTAGAAGCTCTAAGCTTAAATGCAGCTTCTTCTACCAGATTTTTTCCTCTTTCTAGTTGAAGAATCCGCACTGCTAGAAGATCTTCTCTTGACACCTCATCTTCCCAAGGCAAGGAAGTCCACGCTAAAGCATGTGACTCCGTCGGCAAAATAGGTTTCTGACAATACATCAATTCCGCTGGCATATATCCGGTAGTTCTAGTATATGTCATCCTATCTGCCCAAAGGGCAAATGGAAGGTAATTTGGCCAATTCTTTATTTTCCCCTCACAAGCCTTAGCCAAAGCTTTAATAATTGGTGGGTGACCACGTTCAATTTTTCCATTAGCTTCAGGATTGTAAGCGGTGGTGAGTGATAAACGAATTCCGTATTTTTTAAAGAAGTCTTCAGCTTCCTGAGCATCAAGCTCACCTCTATCGGCAACTATTTTCTCCACATAACCAAATCTACTAAACACATCTTCTAGTAGAAATTTGCATACATTGCTTGTAGTTTTCATCCTTAGAGCTCTTCCTTCAACATGATTTGTTAGGTCTTCCCTTGCTAATACAATATACCTCATCTGATGCACCCCTAATGGCATTGTAACTAAATCAACAACCCACTTATAGTGAATATTAAGAGGATATGTTGGATGTAATTCATCTCTGTGTCTAACATTGGAGTACATCTGGCAAGGTTTACAAGTGGCTACGTAGTTTTGGGTATCCACATACATTCCAGGCCACCAGTATCTTTCCCTTATCTTTTCATAAGTTCCTTGAAAGCCTTTATGACCGGCCCATAGTGAGCTATGCATTTCACGCATAATCCTTCCTCTCGATTCTTCACAACCTACAACTCGCTGGGGCATCTTTCCCATTCCAATCCTTCGCTTCCAGAGTAATCCATCTTTCAGGAAATAATTGCTTGACTTTCTTCGAATGGTACGAAATTTTTCTTTACTCCAACTAAAATCAGGACACTTCATACTTAAATATCTCCCGATTTCCTTCCACTCATTTTCATATTCGTCTTCATTGAATCTTTCTGTTATTCCTATTTGGATCTTGTAAGGTTCTTCTTCTATCCATCTGTTATCTTTCCCTCTTCCTAAGCTATTTTGAACTTCCTTTGAAGACTCAGTACAAATTCCAAGCCTTTCATTTTGACGCTTAGGCTCATTTCTATTTAGACCAGTAGATGCTTCATTTAGGCTTAAATTATGTACATGTGAAGCATAAAAGTCTAGACCTATCTCTTCATCATTAGAAGTCATCAAATCTTCATTTTCATATATAGCTCGTGATAGCATGTCAGCCACCACATTATTCCTTCCAGCTATATGAACAAACTCAGGGTTTAGCGACTTAATATATGCTATCCATCTTAACATGGCAATATCTGCAGTGGAACAATTCACAATCATTCCCAACAATGGTAAACAATCTGTTTCTACTACCACATTTGCCCCAATCAGATATTCTTTATCATTTTTTAGCGCAGTCACTATTCCCCAAAGCTCCCGCTTAATTTGGGGGTAACCTCTCTGGCGAACATTTAAAACTTTAGCTCCAAAACGAATTGCATATCTTTTTCCTTCATCATCCTCTTGGCCAATCGTCCAACCTATACCTGTCGGACTTGTATCTATGGTGATATAAATTTCTTTATTATCAGTATAATCAGCCTTTCTGAGCAATGGAGCTTCTGCAAGTGCTTTCTTTAATTTTCTTACTGCTTGAGTATGGATATCTTTCCATTGAAATCTTTGCCCTTTTCTAAGTAATTGATAAAGTGGATCAGCAATATGGGCAAAATGGGGAATCCATACAACATAGAAAACACATGCCCCAAGAAATCTCCTCACTTCAGTGATCGAGGAGCAGACCTCTTTCATATGTTGGATAGCATCTACTTTCTTTGGACATGGCTTTCTTCCTTTAGGTCCACATAAACTTCCTACAATTAAAACCTCTTGCACTCCAAATACTGATTTTTCAGCAGACAATGTCAAATGAACCTCTTCCAGCCGACTAAGAATGGATTCACAATCAGTTATGTGCTTTTTAACAAAATTCCTACATCCATTCTCATCAAGAGTCTCGTCTTTATCTCTTTCTTCACAGCCTTTAATAGGAACATCATCAATGAATGGCATAGTTAGATGTGGAATAAAATCCCTAAGAACTTTATGCATACCATTCATCATGTGTGCCACTGAGTTCGTGGCACCTTGCGGCAAAGTGCACATGCGCACAAGCCCAAGTGGCGTCCTCATAGTCGTCAAATCACGGCTTTCGAGAGCTAGCTGGAATTGATCATATCCAGAGTGCAAATCTCCCATTGAATAAATAGATCTTCCTGCAAAAGCTTCTGCATATTCGTCTACAATAGGCCCAGTTCCCATATTTCTAATTGTCACTTTATTCACTGGCTGTAGATCTTGGATAAATCTTAATGACCCATTCTTTTTTGGTACAGTAAACCAACGGTTAGAATAGGGAGCACTTGATGGCTCAAGAATTCCCATTCTAATTTTGTCATTCAACAGATTAATTAGCTTTGAAATATGAGCTTTTGGTACTGGAATCGGTCTGAGATTCCAAGGTACATGTGGAATTGTGAAAATTATCATAGGTGTCACCACAGATGGATCTACACATCCAATTTCTTGTGCATTGAAAGAAAAAGCTTTTCCATGCTTAAATAACATCCGAGAGAATACATCCTTCTCTTTATCGCTGAGGAAACCATCTTTCCCTAATTGAATTTGCTCGAGAGTTTCTTTAGTGAATTCATGGCCTATTTTTCTCTTATCTCTGAGAGGTGGCTGGTTTTTTACATCATCCATAAGTTTATTACTATCTTCAGGAAGTGGAACTGCGACTGGCTTTATCTTTTTATCAATTGTTTTGTATTTTGTTTCAACGAAGACTTCTTTACCTATTTCATCTTGCTCAAACTTTGCTATTTCCTTATACATGGAAATAGAGTGCGTTTGAATCACATAATCATTCCTTTTTCCTTGAACTAACTCTTGCAGATCAAACAATGTGTCTGCAAAGGATATCTCATCAAAGACTCCAGAGATTTCCTCGTCGAAGTTAAGCACTCTACATCCATGGAAATTTCTTTGAAGATCCACTATGTATTGTTTTTCCCACTTTTTTAACTCAGAAAAAACACGAAACTGAAATGAATTTGTCGAAGAAAGTGCGATAAAACTTGATATAAACATATTTACATTCGGGATCTTTTCACCTTTCAAGCTTTCATAGTCCCGACTTATGAAAGCTTCCTTTAAAAACTTTGATCCTCGTATTCTTCAGGAATAGGCCTTGTCCGAAGAGAAGTTCTATTCCTGATGTGATCCACACATACCGTCATAAATTGAACTGCCTTTTTCCCATCCTTACTACGGATTCGCGCATAAGCCGATCCATCTTCTAAGACTCTTGTTTCCATTCTTAAGGCAGTAATATATGGCTGCCCTAGAATCAATGAGTAACTAGAATGATCTTGTACGAAAAAATTTTGATAATCACTGACATCTCCAATTGTAACTAGAACCTGCGGGCATGCACCAAACAACTCACCTGGCATCGAGTTCGCAGCCTTAATTCTCCAACCAGGCTGCATGTCTATTGGCCATTTCCCCTTCATATAGAGATCTTTGGACATCAAGTTAACTTCAGACCCATGATCAATAAGAGCGACAACTGGAGTGCTAATTTTCTCTAATCTTACCAACGTCTCAGTTGTGGCTCGGGCCCAATGATCTTTAGTGTAATAACTCGAAGGGGTTATGTCGGAAGAATTCTTTTCCAAGGATATTTCCTCATGCACGCACGGTTGAACATTAGTCTCAATTGGCTCAAGTATATTTTTTAGCTCTTGAACTTGCGCTTGCACAGTATGATCGGGAGTCTCTTCATCCATTCTTTCAATTTCTTGCATGTCAGCTATTGGTTGTCGTTTCCTTCTTAAGAGGTCAATTATTACTTCTAGAAATTCTCTTTTTGCTATTCCCAGTAACTCACCGAGTGTAAATTCGATTACACTATCGAGCACTCTTTTTTCGAGAACTTGTTTAAGATTTGTGGCTTGCTCTATATGCGATTTTAGCATATATGAGGGATTTCTCACTTTTCCTTGACCTTTTTTCACAGGTTGCATTTCTTGATCTTGAGGAGGAATATTATCGTGGGTAGAGACTGGCATCTCAGCAGAAGTAGGAATTTGAACTTGAGTCGGAATTTTATTTGGTTGGATTATTGTTGGTTGTAATGGTGGATCTATTTGGTTTGTTTGTGTTGGATGGCTTTGGTTTGGTATTTGAGGTTGTTCATGCGAGGCTTCTACTTGACGCCTAGTCCTCCTTTTCTCCTCTTCACCCTCATTGGTTCTTCTTCGTTTCTCCTCCACTACTGCTTCATGCTCTACCGAAGAGCATAGGTATGTAACAACCGAAAGAGTGTCTACTGGATCATCCCATCCACTTACCCCTCGGATTTCATTACTAGCTGTCTTTAAAATTTCATGATGCATCTTCCCGCGGTCTAAGGACTTTATTACTTTAGACCACGGTTCTAAATCATTATTTTCGTCAACTACCTGACATGCATACGTATGTGATGTTGAAGCAACGTTTTCACAAGTGCCAGGGAAGAATATTTTCATTCCTCCCCGACCAAAATTAATGTTTACCTTTTCTCCAGTCTTAGAATCATATATCATCTTTTCCTTAACGAATACCAAGTTCTTTGCTAATGCTTCTTTGAAGCTCTCACATGAGTATCTGTTATGCTCCAAAGAGTCACACCAAATACATCTTTTAATTTCTGGAGCTTTTGGATTTTTAGGTGCCGGTGCTTGTAAAGATTGAGATTCAATCATCTGCTTCATACTTTGAATCGTAAGGTCACTAAACTTTTTGAACATATCTTCCATTGTATTAGTGGGCACAACATCCTTTGGTATTGGTAGGTTTACCTGAGGGTTCTGTACAGGTTGCTGAACAGCCTGAGTTTGTTCTTCTTGCAAATCATCATGCCAGCTTTGCATGAACTTAGACAAAGTTCTTTGCTTTTCTACATATCCCCTAACAGCTTCATCTACATTACCCCAGTCTTCGGTAAGACCAGACTCAGTTCCTATCTGTTGTAATTGTGGGAAAATTTCTTCTCGGGCTTTCGAATCTATAGCCCGGAGAAACAAGGATACCTTTTCTTGATCCATAGCCCTCTTATCATAATCAGATAAATCTGCAAATTGTTGATCAAACTCTCTTTTTATATCTAGAACAGATTGATCTTTTGGTTTATGTATCCACTTTAGAAATGTGGATCTAGTCACTTTATCTTCATCATCTAGTGCAAACATCCTTATGAGTATCATCTTGTATTGTGACCATCTTATTTGCCCTTCTATAACTAGTCGAGGTGCATCCACAACTAGTCGATCACGCAAATGTAATTCTGAAACGTAAACAAAATTGTCAATTAATTCTTGATCACTTAATGGTGTTAGACCCGTACCAAGGTATCGTGCCTCCAATTCATATTCCTTGCAAAAACGAGTAACATTTTTACCACTGAAATATCCACTTCTTCTGACTACTCGCTCATGAAATGCCTGAATGGCACTTCGTCTTTTCTCGTCCTGCTGAAAGCGCAGAAGTTGGGTTATAACATCCATCGTTGCGTCGCCCATAAATGGTCAAGCACAATGAGCTCACTCAACTGCACCACTCTTTAAACTAGGATCAGGATCTCTACACTCTCCTCCTTTCACGTCGGGTTCACCAGGTATGTCGTCGAGTTGGACAAAAGGAGGGGAAAGTAGGATAAAATTTCTCAAAGTGTATACAAAGTACCTTCAACGAGAGTAGCCTAACAGCATTCGTTATTAATCCTCAGAATAAAAGTGCTGTTAAAAATAAATTTATCATCAAGAAGTTATAAGCTATCGGAATAACAAGAAAAGAAAAGCAATTTCCAGTTTCAAAAAAAAACATTGATCGTAGGTGTATCATGTCATTCGAATTCATTTTTAGTTCAATTCAGCAAAGTAATGTCAATCCTTCAAGCTCTATTATCAATTGGACAAATCTATCCACTGTTTTCAAACAAATAAAGCAAAACTTTGAACGTAGTTTTATGTGAATCACACAGATCGAAGCACAGACGAGGACCGAAAGAGACGCCTTTTAATTTCCATGCATCAAAAGTAGCTCACGTCCTCTAGTTTTCTAGTCAAGAGGAGGGACTATAGTTACAGGATATCTGTTCATGCTTTCCCTCCTAAGTCCAATAAGTGACCGGCGGCAACCTTCGCGAAATCAGCCTGTAGAATGAACCAAGTAGAAAGAAGGTACAACTTGACCATTAAACCTATCAAAGATGCTACGTGCCCGCCTTCCAGTGCCAAGAAAACTTAATTTTTTAGCCCCCTCAAACATTGTCGATAGGCAGTAGCTGGGGCAAGGAGGCCGATTCCGTCAGCCTTCAGAATCAAGCTCTAGAGCACACTGCGAGGACTCAGTTTTTGAGATTCCTCAAAGACTGCGGGTACGCAGTAGCTGTGCCAAAGAAGCCAATTCATTCCTCAAAAACTGAGGGTACGCAGTAGCTGTGCCAAAGAAGCCAATTCCCTCAGCCTTCAGAATCGAGCTCTCAACAAGACTGCGCCCTTCTAATTCTACATCTTTCATGGGGATTGCCCGCCATTTGATTACTCGAATACCTGAACGAGTTTGTCTACGACATTAGACTTTCTTGCCAGAGAAAACTCATCAACCTTACAATTAAGAGAATTAGATCCTTGAACTGCACAAGCTCACCTCGCTCCCTGTAGCTATTGATCATTTATCATTCTCATCATCTATAGGGAACCTAAATTAAAGGAAATACTTGCAACAAAATCGTTCAAAGCTACAGTTCGACGTTTAGACAACAAGACAGCGCAGATTAAGTGAGCAAATAAAGGAAGAGCAATTCCTGTACAAAGCATTAACAATAAAAGTTTATGAAGATCATTTCATCATTCTGATATTATGAGGAAGCACACGCATGTATTTAGGAAAGCATCTTTCAACTGGAACTTATCAGCACAGTAAATGGTAAGTATGAAAGAGTGTGTACCAAAATCTTCATATCATCTAAATCAAAATCAAAGGAACTAACGATTGCAGAATGAATATACTTGACGCATGACATACCTTAATCATTTCAATATGCATAGAAGTTGAGTGGCATGCATCCGACTATAGAATATCATTTTACTACTTCATCAAAGATAAACACAGAAGAGAATTGACATGATCTCAATGTCCTTTAGCATTCTATGATCTAATATGTATTGTCAACGTATAGACTGATCAATCATATAGAGGTCGTCCAAAGAGATAGACAAATCAAATCTGCTCATTCAACCATATCTTTGCGCTACAACCGATTCAAATCTTTTACTGCTGGAACATTATATAAAATAAGTGTGAAACAGAATAGACCTGAAATGGTATCCTTTATGTTCAGCACATCAGCGGCATATACGATTACTCTTGATGTCGATGGAGCTACAAGCTGTAGCAGATTCTGAACAAAACATGAATGTAGAGTGTGCACGGCTGTAGCTCTGTCAAGTCTTTCTCACATGCATTGCCTTCAACTTTGTCTCAATAAGTACTAACTCCATACAGCAAGGATCGATGAACAGAATTCCGTCAGCTCCTCTTTTCGTGATTCTCCCCAGCTCTGCTCACGATTATGAACAGCCGTTCCCCTTTCTTTTTTTCTCTGCCAACTCAAAAAAAACTCTTCTCACCATCCTTTGGCCATGTTTGCAAGCCTATGCCTAGAAGTACTCCGAGCACCTGCATCATCCGTTGGTCTTTCAAGTATAAATTAAGGTGACTGGGATTCTTCTGAACATCATTCAACATTTGCACAAAGTCAGGCTGCTGGAGATATGGCCTTGTTCTAGGATCTTGGGTTAATTTCACAAATAAATCAGGCCCTGAGAAAATGTCACCGAATGGAGAGGGCGGTGCAGCACGGGTTCTTGATTTGGAAGCTACTACGTCAGAAAGCCCAGATTTCAAACCTTCATTGGATGGGTCGAGTTCAAGTCCCTTCTTGTATGCTGATTCTGCGTCATCAAACTTGCCCAAGCCAACATACGCAGCACCAAGTCTACTGTAACCCTTGACCCAGTCTGGCTTCAGCTCAACTGTCTTCTGAGCATCATCCAATGCTTCTTGATATTTATGAATTGACGCATAGGAAGCAGAACGATTTTCCAAGAGAACATGGTTCGTGGGACTCAAAGCAATAGCCTGCGAAAAATGCTTGATGGCTTCTTCCTAAAAATGCAGCATTGCCCTTTTGCTTTCGCCTATCTACTGGCCTCCTTCTTCTCCACACGGCTCCTGCCATTCTCGTGAATGCCACATATATCTCATACCAAAAACAGACAGAACATACTAACTACTTTCAGTCGTATTCGACTTCTACTTAAAATCAAAATTCCCATAAAAGAAGACTATATACACCCACAAATGGATGCTTACACATGGTCATGTGCATGCATTCGCACACATGTACACATGCATTCATAGGAATATACACAAAAACACACATATATATATACCATAGCTTACGTATGGAAATAGGAATCATGATCGCGCATGAATATATAAACCCACATTCAACATGTTGCTCTCTATTCACAGTCGTATCTATTTGAATACATCACACATATTCACATTGTGAATGAATCTCGATACACATATTCACGTGGTGTGTGCACATGTAATAAGTCTATATGCAAGTATACATGATATGGAAATATCAATGGATTATGTTGCCGGTCAATTAATCAAACTTTAGTTTAGTTTCATATTGATACTTATTTGATTTTCAAGCTTGAGTGTCAATTCTTGACCACAACGCACGAAAAGTGCTTACACAACAGTCGTAATTTCTTATATAAAGCAATGTAAAGATATGCTCAGGGACGACGAGTCGTGGAATCACCAGACTGTTCGTCTGGGTGATTGTCTGAAGCGTTACTGTAACTTTGTTTGTAAAACTTCTGAGTTTTTCTGAGTAATCCGTTATCTCCTTGTCTGTATCTGTTGTCTGTGTCTGTTATCTCTTGATCTTTGTTGTGGTTGTGAGTGTTATTCATCATACAGTACTCATTGAACTGTTGTCTGAAGTGAATCGTCTGCAAATTCTTGTTGCAATCGTGTGTTAAGAGCGCGTATTGGGTTAGTACTAGTTCTTGGAATGTCCTGCCAAGTTGTTGGGTAAGGTCTGTAGAATTGTGATAGTGCGCTAACACTGCAAAGTATAATGTTGTCTTCAGTGTTGAAATCTGTCATCATACGGTAAGGGTTAAGTTGTAGTAAGGGATCTTGAGTTGCATAATGGGTCTTTAGTGCGGTGTAATTGAACGATTTAGTTCTCTGTGTTTCAGACGATGAGCGGATTGCGGTACCTATCTGGTAAAGATTGAACCCTTACCCTTGTCTCTGATATCTTCAGTAAGTTTATCACTATAGTATTTTAGTGTATTCATTACATGATGGCCGAGCTAAGACGTGAACAGTGATTGTCTGAGTATAACAAAATCTTACTAGAGTTTGAGTATCTCTCTGTATCTGAAGTGGTTGTATTTGGGAACTAAGTAAAGGGCCTCTGTTTAACAGACCCCTACCACTCCCAAGAACCCACTTAGGTGCTTAGATGCGTTTCTGACAGTTAGACTCGCGTTTTAAGAAGCGTTTAACACTGGCGCCGTCTGTGGGAACGTGGCAACAGATCAAATTGTTGCAAACCTGTTGTGGAACCGTGACTGTAAAATTTTCTTGACAGTAATAGTATGCTGTTGTCGAGATTTTCTCTCCTCTCTCACTTGTGAAGGCCTACAAAAAACATATTTGGTGAAGGTATCCGGAATTCCCCGAGAAGTCCAAGATGCATCAAGGATGTCAAAGGAAGCTCACATACAAAGTTTCAAAGAAATCAAGAAAGTCCATGGTAGCGGTCAAAGCTGGTCAAAGCTGGTCAAAGTTAGGAAATTAGGGCAAAATTTTCATTATCACCAAATTAGATGAAAATTCATATACTTGTAAAGATTGTCAAAGGCAGTCTATAGCCCCAATTTCAGTAGAAAATGGATTTTGTAGCACATTGATATGCTATGTTCATTTTGTAAAAATGTAATTTTTCTAGTTTGACCCTACAAATTCTTGTATAGAAAATTATGTTAGCCATATGGTTTGGCATGTATAAAGATCATATATGGCTACATATTTGTACAAATTTTCAAGGCTATCAGAGCTTCCTAGACACCTTAATGCCACCTTGCAAGCTTCCAAATGTAGTCAAACTTGTACAAGGGAGATTCAGATGGGAGTTTTTTCTGCATATTCCTGAAGGAGATCTTTGGAAACATAGTCCTACAAAGTTTCATCTTCATCAAAGCCTATTTGGAGGGTCAAAGAGTACAAAGTCCAGTTTTCAAGGTCACCGCAGTTTTCTAGAATAAGAAAATTGAAGGCTTGAAGCGCTACCACATGTCAAAATATGATTGAACCATGTTGTACGGTCAAGATGAGCTCATATTCAAGGGTGGAGATGCACTTAAGCATAAAGGAAGGAGGATCCACGAATTTTTTCATCAAAGAAGACTTTTTTGATAGTTAAAGATCAATAATGCAAAGTTTCTCCAAAAATAGTGGCTTATCTTATCCGAATTGATGTCAGCACTGATCCGATGGTCCAGATCATCCCCAGATCCAATGGTGGAGAATGAGGGCGCCTAAATTTCACTCCTTTACACTAGATTTGATAGAAAGAACAATTCCAAGCCATTGATTTGATTAATCAAATGGTTGTAATCGAAAGTAGTGATCCTAGAGTTGAGAGTTGATTTCTCTAGATCCGAGGGCCCAAATTCATTCAAAAAACTATATAAACCCCCCTCCAAACTCCTAGAGCATCATTGTCTGGCATCCATAGGGCTCATGCTAACTTACGGTTTCCTTGAGACGATCACCCTCGGTTGAGCGAGTGAGGATCCAAGGTGAGCTAGTATGAGTATAGAACCTAGTTTCAAATTTAAGTTAGAACTCCAATCTAGGATAGGCTCTTGAAACCAGCATCTCTATCTTGACTCACCCTCGGTGGAGCATGTGAGTGAGTTAGAGCTGATTTTAATGAGTCTTAGACTTCTTTAGTTAGACGTTACGAGCCTAGACAGATATAGGGTCATTGGAGTGGAACTCACCTTCTTACGTGTGACATTCGGTTGAACTGTCAAGGTTTGAGGGTTGGAACCAACTTTGATCAGTAGACTGCTTAGCATGACGTACCACTACGATCTTTTACATGTAACTTAATTCAAATTCTTTTAATTCATGTCACTTGTCACTTGTCTCTTGTCACCTCTCTCAATCTCTTAAGTATTTTTACATGTCTTCTATTTCTTCTATGTGTGAGAAGGCTCCGCAGTATTGCGTTGAACCAGTGAGGATGTTTCTTTGAGCTTGTGAGTAAAATCCATCATCATAATTCACTTGCATGCATACAATCCATACAAATCCATACATATTTATTAGTTTCTGAAAGTGTATAAGAAGCTCCAATATTGGACCATTCTTCCTTTCGAAACTGATTTATGTGTAAGGATTCCATCTATTCTCGTCATGCATACATATCATCCAAAGAAGGCTATACATATGGATTAGAATTAGGAAGTGTTTAAGAAGCTCCTCCAATGGACCATTCTTCCTTCCAAATTTGATTCGTGTGTATGGTTCTCTTTCATTCTTATCATTCATGTCATCAATCTAACTTGCACACCTACATTCCCATTCCCATAATTATTTCAACATCTCTCTCCTCCATACTCAACATTAATTTCACCTTCACATCTTTAAACCTTCCAACATTCATTAGCTTCATACACCCTGTGTGTGCCACGACCGGACCCGATCCACCCGGATTGCGATCACCTCCACATTTGAACCCGACGTGAAACGCTTTGTGGCATTTGCTTCTGATCTTGTTGGGAGGTTGTGATCCATATCCTTTGTTTCATATTTTTCATCCTCATCATATCATCATCATCATTCTTGAGTGTTGCACTGGATTTCTCACAGTATCGTGCACATCTTCATCGCGAAGTAAACACATTTGTGAGAGATCTAGGGCATCGTGCATCACTTGCTTATTCACATAAGATGGAGGAAGGATTCAAATCCCTTATTGTTGAGAACCAAGGCCAAAGAATAGTCTCTTCTATGTTTAGAGAGAAGGGAAAATTCAATGGCATCAACATCACAAGCTACTTAGATTTGTTTGAAGAGCAAGCTATGATTTTTGGTCTTCCTGAAGATCTTTTGATATCATTCTTTGAACGAATTGTTGATAGCTCTATCATAAACCGTGTCACTCAATATGATAGTCTTCCTTGGAGTGATTTTAGAAAGGAGATGCTCAAAGAATTCTATCTTGAAGATTATAGCCAACATAATCGAGATGGATTCTTACGATGGGTCAATTCACCAAAGCCTAGTAGCTCTATTACTCACTTATAAAATGAGTATATTAGACGCTATGAACAACTTCCTAATGAGGATAAGATAACTTTGGAACCTGATCTTGTGATCAATTTTCTTAAGCTTCTTCATCCTGAAACTCGTAGGGAAGTTGAACAGCGATTAGAAGAACCAGATAAGCGCTATGGTCTTACTCACAATTGGCAAAAAGTGCGTAAAGTAGTAGAGGCTGTAGCCCATAGACATCAAAGACAATCCATGCTTTATGAGCAAACTAGTCTTCCTCAAGCTAGCCTTCCACAAACTAAGGAGCAAGTTAGAGAACAATCCCATGCTATGCTTTTTGACTCTACTCCTATTCCTCAAATGATGGAGCCTACTCAAGGTTTTAAAGTAGAGCCAAATAAAAGTGTAGTTGAACAATCTCAAGTGGATATTCTCACTAAGCAAATGGAAAGTCTTATTGCTACACAATCCAATTTGGCCAAGACTATAGATGCTTTACAATCTAGTTACACCAAAACTTTCCAAAATCAAATGAACCCAATGACTTTTCAAAGCCTAATCAACATGTTATAGCTACCAATCAAAATCCACAAGTAGCTCCTACTCAAGCATATCAAGTTCCTCCGATGCATGATCCTTCAATGCAAAATCCTCATCCTCATGTGCAAAATCCTCAAATGTATCAAAACATGTATCCTCAAGCTTCTCAAATAGCTTTTCAAAATCCTCAAAATCAAAATTTTCAAAATCATCAACCGTATAATATGGAAGCTCCTCTTGCACCTCAAGTACCACATGTTGCTCCCCAAGCTCCTCAAATACATCAATTGCCTTTTCAAAATCCTAATTATCCTGTTCAAGCAATACCTTATCAACAAAATCCTCAATTTCAAAATTTCCTACCACAAGTTAATCAAAATCCTCAAAATCAAAATGGTTTTGTGCATGGCCCTCGTAGGTGTCCTTGGTGTGATTCGTTAGAGCACTTTTTGAGAGATTGTGAACTATTGAAGGCTGCTAAGGAGCAACGACTAGTGATAGACATAGACAAGAAAATCTATGACTATCGATCTAGGCTACCTTTGCAAGAAAATTATGGTAAGGGAGGAATGAAAAAACACTATGAAAATATAACCATAACGGATGTAGGAACTAGAGGAGTGAAACTAGAAGCTCTTGATGAACAACAAGTAGAATCAAGTAAACCCACAAAGGAAGGTGATTTTTCCATAGAGGCTTTAGTAAGAGCACGGGATGAGATTAGGAGAATAACGGCTTGGGAGTCACCGATAGAAGATCAATCTCTTATTTCTCACATATCCAATGTAGAAGAAAAACGAAAAAGAGATGAAGCTGAGCCTAGTGAAAGAAGAGTGACTCGAAAACAAACCTCAGAGGGAATAGAAACAATCATAGAGGAAGGAGAAACATCACAATCCAAAGATAAAAAACAAGAATCAGAACCCAATGAACAAAAACTAGAGGAGAAACAAAAAGGGAAGAAGACAAAGCAAAGAAAAACAGAACCAAAGCCTTTAGATAAACCAGAACAATCAAAACAATCTGAAGACCAAACACGAGAACATGAACAAAAACAAGATCCTGAGCAAAAACAAAAGAAACCAAAGAGAAAACCTAAAGCTATCTTGATTTCAGAAATTGAGAGAAAAATAGATCCTATGGAAATTTTAGATGACATTTTGCTTAAGAGTCAAGTGACTATGTCTTTAGAACAAGTTTTCTCTATTGCAAAGCCTGTTTTTAAAGATAATTTTATCGGCCTAATTAAAAGGAAGAGATTTCCACTTAATCTAGATACTGAGATGCAAGATTCTCTAGATCAAGATCAAGCTATGAATGAGGCCTTAAACTTTGATGAATCTGATGAAGAGGACTTTGATGATGATGAAGTAAATGTTAATAAAAATTTCTTAGGACCTATTCAACCTGACCATGAAAATCATGAAAACAATCCTGAAAGTCACTTTAAAAGAACATTTTGGTCTAGAGGTACATCAGAGATGCATGTTAAAATAGGAAATGATAAGAACACTATCACTGTAAATGCATTAGTAGATTCCGGCTCCGAAATCAATGTGATTTCAAGAGAAGTCTATGATAAGTTTCGATGGCCCATAGATAAAGATTGTGGATGGCGTATGAGAACTACAGATAATGGTGTAGGTACCCTGTATGGAGCTTGTGCTAGTGTGCCCATATCCATAGGAGGAATCACAGAAGAGTTTCACTTTTTTATTCAAGATAATTGCTCCTATGAAGTTCTCTTAGGTCAACCCTTTATTTGTGAGAGTCGTATGGAAACTAAAGCCATGGATGATGGGTCTACCTATGCTAGATTTAAGTCTAAGGATGGAATGCAATCACTTCAAGTCATGACAGTAGGAGTGAATCATCCTAGGAATCGATTGTCAATTAGAAAGAAACCTATTGTTACTCAGGGTCATGAGCATGCTTGTAGTGATTGTGCACCTCGATTCATGTTTGGAGCTACATATGATCAAAATTTCGGATAGAATCCATTGTTGAGCGAGACAACAGTGGATATTGGTTTGACATCTCGCATCCAACCAACATGTACAATAGTTTGTCATTTTGTTTTCCACATTCTAGATTAGATTTTCTTCATAAGAGTCAATTGTCCAAGTCTTTTATCCAAAAAACCCAAAAAAATTATAAAAACAACAAAATCATGGAACATAATGAGAACATTGAGCATGTGATTGAAACATCTCATTGTTTCTTTACTCTTGAGGAGTTAGAGTTATGTCTTCAACAAAATTCTAATTCCCATATTATTCTTCTTTCTTCCCTTGATGAGTATGCTCTAATCCAAGAGTATGCTCTCAATGTTGACAAGTGCTCGAAATTTAACCAAACACATGATGCCTTAGTTGAAACAAAGTACAAAACTGCAGACAAAAAAATCAAACCCATAGCTCAACCATTACCTCAAGGAAGTAATGAAAAAATTATTGATGTGAAAAATGATCCAATTCTTCGGGATAAGAAAAACATAGGACATACATTCACGGATGAGACAATCAAACAGGTGAAAATTGGTAGAGATGATGACTTTCTTTTGCCAGTAGAGAGAGATAAATTTGAGAGAGTCATACGTAGCCATGGAAAAGCCTTTACTATGTATCCTCATGAGATTGGTTGTGTAGATCCTAAGCTAGTTGCACCCATGATAATCTTTACTATTCCACATATTCCATGGAATCTTCGTCCTATACCTGTTCCAAAGGCTCACTTACCTGAGCTAATGAAACTACTTAAGGAGAAGATAAACATGAGAATTTTAGAGCCATCTTTTGCACCTTACTCAAACAGATGGTTCACTGTGCCTAAAAAGAATGGGAAACTACGTTTTATTCAAGATCTCCAACCCGTCAATAAAGTCACCATAAGGAATGTAGGAACAGGACCCATTGTAGATGAGTTTGCTGAATCATTTTCAAGACATTCTATCTATTCAATGGGTGATTTATATTCTGGATATGACCAATTCCAGTTAGCAATTGACAGTCGTGACATAACCACAATGAAAACTCCTTTAGGCTTAGTGCGAATGTGTACTTTACCTCAAGGAGCGACTAATGTTGTGGCTCATATGATGAGTGCTATGAATATGGTCTTACATGATTTTATCCCTCATATAACTATGCCATTCATTGATGATATTCCAATTAAAGGGAGTGAGGAACGTGTAAAGGACATTACTTTAGATCCATTTGGATGTCATAAATTTGTTCTTGACCATATCTCTGATTGTGAAAGAATATTTCAACAATTTGAAGAGGTAGGTCTCACATTTTCCATAGAGAAATCTGTTTTTGGTGTCAACGAGGTGCTTATTGTTGGACTATGTGGCCATTATGGTCGAAAGCCATACCCACAAAAAGTTGATGCCATTAGCAAGATTTTTGAAACATGTAACAACGTGAGTGAGGTACGTAGATTTCTTGGTGCTTGTATCTTTTATGTTATTTGGATCCCACACTTTGCTCATGTTGCTGATTGTCTTTATGACTTGTTGAGGAAGAAACAAAAATTTATTTGGACTGACAAAAACACTCAAGCTATGCGTAAATTGAAGAAATTATTGCTTGAAGCTCCCATCCTTAAGCGTGTAGACTATTCTGCTAACAAACCTATTATATTGACTGTTGATACTAGTCCTATTGGTATAGGTTGGGTCATAAGTCAAGACGATAGTGAAGGGAATAGATATGCAATTAGGGTTGGTGCCAAAATTCTACATGAAACACAACGAAAATATCCACAGATCAAACGAGAACTATGGGGTATGGTAACAGCTTTGAAAATAGACAAAAAATATTTCATTGGTGCAAATGTCAAAGTTGAGACTGATTGTTTGCCTCTCATTGGAATGATAGCCAATTGTTCATCTCCTGATATAGCCATGCTTAGATGGATCTCATATATTAAGTTCATAAATCCTGAGTTAGTTCATATTTCAGGTAAGTCAAACTCAGTTGCTGATATGTTATCGAGAGCTAGATTTGATGATGATCTTGAAAGTGATCTAATAAAGAATGTGAACTTAATTGACTATGTTCCACATATATATGAGTATGAGCAATTTCATGAGTCTGAGTACGAAAATGAATGGAGAGACATAGGAAAGTATCTCAGTACACTACAACCATTACCTAGCTGGACTACGAATAGATTCCGTAACATTAGGAAACGAGCTTATAACTTTTTCCTATGTAATGGTTATCTTTGGAGACATGCTAAGGGTAAGGTTAAGAATCCACAACGAGTCCTAGGAAAACGAGGTCTTCAATCACAAGTAATGAAGGAAATGCATGAGACATTATGGGCCGGTCATAAAGGATTTTTTGGAACATATGAAAAAATTAGAAGTACCTATTATTGGCCTAGGATGTATGTTGACATTAGTAGCTATGTTTCTACATGTTCTACTTGTCAACTTCATTCATCAGTCAAACATAGAGATCCGTTGCATCCTACTTATCCACCTTGTATTCACTACAAGTGGGTAGTAGATCTTGTAACTATGCCTAAAGGTATTGACAAAATGCGTTACATTGTACTTGCAAGAGAAGATTTAACTAATCATGTAGAGGGGCGTGCATTACGATCTAAGACCACTTACAATGTTTGCAAATTCTTGCTTGAAGATTTCATAAGTCGCTTTGGGTACATAGAGAAAGTAGTTGCCGATCGTGGAGAGTTAAATGCGAGAGAAGCTAAAGAGTTCTTTGAGCGTCACGGTATTCGTTTGTCTCTCACTGCTGCATATAACCCAGAGGCCAATGGTAAAATAGAGAGAGGGCATCCACCTATTGTGAAAGCCATATCTAAAGCATGTAATGGTGACATCAAACAATGGCCTAGATTCTTACCTTTTGCACTTTGGGCAGATAGAATGACGTGCACACGTACTACTGGATATATGCCCGCTGAACTCATGTACTGTCAAAAACCATTGTTTCCAATTCAGTCTCATATTTCTGCATGGTCAAATTTGCCTTGGTCTGAAAACATGTCTACTGATGATTTTTTGAGTTTGCGCATTAAACAGTTAGAACAAGGTAAATTAAGACTTGATGATGCCGTTGAAAAATTAAGAGAATCTAGAATCAAGAACAAGCATTATTTTGATAAAAATCATCGATTGCGTCCTAAGCCAATTGAAGTAGGAGATTGGGTGCTCATTTATGATAGTACATTTGACTCTCAATATGATGCACGCAAAAAGCTCACTCAACGGTGGTTTGGGCCATACATTGTATCAAAAGTCAACAACAATGGTACGTATGCTCTTTGTGAATTAAATGGTGTTGCACTAAAAACTTTGATTGCAGGTAAAAGGATAAAGTTATTCAAGAAGCGTGATAATGACGAGTATATTTTGGATGAGGACATTGAAGAAGATGACAACAATAAGGCCGATTCATAAACAAGAGTATCCATGTTATAAAAATTAAAAAAAAAGGAATTAAAAAAAAAACGTATAAAAATATCATTAATTTTTCAAGTTCATGTTGCTTTGTTTTTTTTCAAGTTCATTCTATTTTTTTTCCATGCTTGTTTCATGCATGTTTTTTTCAGTCTTTGCATTGCATTGCATATCCACATCACTTGAGTCAAAAAAGGCAAATGATGATTTCTCTACTTGTGTAAAATTTTATCTTAAGTAGTAACTTATCTACCAAAAAATTGTTTATAATCTTGGATTGTGGAAAGATAGGGCATGCAGATTTGGAGGTTTATTTTGGTGACAAGACTTTCATATATAAACATGCATATGTATCGTGTATCGAAAGCATAATTGTTGAAATCCTAGCTCCTGCTACTACATGTTTCTACATCCTTAGTCCATCTCACAGCACTTGTATCGGAGTTTAAACGACTGTTCTCCGTCATCAAAAATGGTTGTACCTTGTATCGGGGTTTAATTTTTCCCCGTCATCAAAAAAAAAAAAAAAAGTTGCTACATGTTACCAAGAAGTTTACACTTTCTTCCATCCCAAAAAAGTGATCGTAACCATAAAGTTGCCGAATCATCATCATCATCGAAAAAAAAAAAAGAGCAAGCCAAAGGCATAGTAGAATAAATCACGGGCTATATAGGCAGATTTATGCATTAGTGGAGTTTAGTTAGATTTCCTTGCATGTTATTAGAGAAAGAGCATATTCATATTTATGTAGGAAAGGAGTTGATCTAAAATAAGTTAAAGATGAAAGATGTCTCTTGAAAATCCTAAATCTTTGTTTATAATCGTATTTAAGGTAGATTGCTTTATGAAAAAGGTACAAAATTTTCTTCAAGATGAGAGGAACTGATGCTTAAAACGACTCAATACATCCACTTCCACTTAATATTGATGCTTGTTTTTTTTCTTTCTTGTTGCCAATGTTGCTTGTTCATTTGCATATATGTTGCCTATTTGTTCATGCATATTCATGTTGCCTGTTTCAATTCTTTCTTTCATGCAAATTTTGCTTCATGTCACGTTACCTACCGATTCATGCATATAATCAATTTTCCTTCCATGTTTCTTATGTTACCTATAAAAGAATTTGATGCCTGGAACATTTTGTTTTTCACAGATGCTAGAGTGGCGCTTCCGGAGGAATCGCAGGTTTAGTGGGGGCGAATGTCGTCGAGATTTTCTCTCCTCTCTCACTTGTGAAGGCCTACAAAAAACATATTTTGTGAAGGTAGCCGGAATTCCCCGAGAAGTCCAAGATGCATCAAGGATGTCAAAGGAAGCTCACATACAAAGTTTCAAAGAAATCAAGAAAGTCCATGGTAGCGGTCAAAGCTAGTCAAAGCTGGTCAAAGTTAGGAAATTAGGGCAAAAATTTCATTATCACCAAATTAGATGAAAATTCATATACTTGTAAAGATTGTCAAAGGCAGTCTATAGCCCCAATTTCAATAGAAAATGGATTTTGTAGCACATTGATATGCTATGTTCATTTTGTAAAAATGTAATTTTTCTAGTTTGACCCTACAAATTCTTGTATAGAAAATTATGTTAGCCATATGGTTTGGCATGTATAAAGATCATATATGGCTACATATTTGTACAAATTTTCAAGGCTATCAGAGCTTCCTAGACACCTTAATGCCACCTTGCAAGCTTCCAAATGTAGTCAAACTTGTACAAGGGAGATTCAGATGGGAGTTTTTTCTGCATATTCCTGAAGGAGATCTTTGGAAACATAGTCCTACAAAGTTTCATCTTCATCAAAGCCTATTTGGAGGGTCAAAGAGTACAAAGTCCAGTTTTCAAGGTCACCGCAGTTTTCTAGAATAAGAAAATTGAAGGCTTGAAGGGCTACCACATGTCAAAATATGATTGAACCATGTTGTACGGTCAAGATGAGCTCATATTCAAGGGTGGAGATGCACTTAAGCATAAAGGAAGGAGGATCCACGAATTTTTTCATCAAAGAAGACTTTTTTGACAGTTAAAGATCAATAATGCAAAGTTTCTCCAAAAATAGTAGCTTATCTTATCCGAATTGATGTCAGCACTGATCCGATGGTCCAGATCATCCCCATATCCAATGGTGGAGAATGAGGGCGCCTAAATTTCACTCCTTTACACTAGATTTGATAGAAAGAACAATTCCAAGCCATTGATTTGATTAATCAAATGGTTGTAATCGAAAGTAGTGATCCTAGAGTTGAGAGTTGATTTCTCTAGATCCAAGGGCCCAAATTCATTCAAAAAACTATATAAACCCCCCTCCAAACTCCTAGAGCATCATTGTTAGGCATCCATAGGGCTCATGCTAGCTTACGGTTTCCTTGAGACGATCACCCTCGGTTGAGCGAGTGAGGATCCAAGGTGAGCTAGTATGAGTATAGAACCTAGTTTCAAATTTAAGTTAGAACTCCAATCTAGGATAGGCTCTTGAAACCAGCATCTCTATCTTGACTCACCCTCGGTGGAGCGTGTGAGTGAGTTAGAGCTGATTTTAATGAGTCTTAGACTTCTTTAGTTAGATGTTACGAGCCTAGACAGACATAGGGTCACTGGAGTGGAACTCACCTTCTTACGTGTGACATTCGGTTGAATTGTCATGGTTTGAGGGTCGGAACCACCTTTGATCAGTAGACTGCTTAGCATGACGTACCACTACGATCTTTTACATGTAACTTAATTCAAATTCTTTTAATTCATGTCACTTGTCACTTGTCTCTTGTCACCTCTCTCAATCTCTTAAGTATTTTTACATGTCTTCTATTTCTTCTATGTGTGAGAAGGCTCCGCAGTATTGCGTTGAACCAGTGAGGATGTTTCTTTGAGCTTGTGAGTAAAATCCATCATCATAATTCACTTGCATGCATATAATCCATACAAATCCATACATATTTATTAGTTTCTGAAAGTGTATAAGAAGCTCCAATATTGGACCATTCTTCCTTTCGAAACTGATTTATGTGTAAGGATTCCATCTATTCTCGTCATGCATACATATCATCCAAAGAAGGCTATACATATGGATTAGAATTAGGAAGTGTTTAAGAAGCTCCTCCAATGGACCATTCTTCCTTCCAAATTTGATTCGTGTGTATGGTTCTCTTTCATTCTTATCATTCATGTCATCAATCTAACTTGCACACCTACATTCCCATTCCCATAATTATTTCAACATCTCTCTCCTCCATACTCAACATTAATTTCACCTTCACATCTTTAAACCTTCCAACATTCATTAGCTTCATACACCCTGTGTGTGCCTCGACCGGACCCGATCCACCCGGATTGCGATCACCTCCACAACGCGATTAGTACAAAAAATGATACATGCCGGTTACTCGATCTGGTAAAACGTATCCAAAGGACAGACAGTCTGGGGTACCTAACCTGCTAAAGACGCCTCCAGGAGGTACAAGCGCGAGAACCAAACTAGTTGACAAGAAATTAAAGAATGTTAGCAATGATTCCGGTCATATTCCGGTGGAACGTACTGCATCTCTGGTAGATTCCGGTACTATTTCGGCACAGTCTGTCGAAAATATAGTAACTCCAGAATCCACCAGAACGCAGCCTGAAGTTAACTTAACAACATTGAGTAAAGATTCAAATTTTTTGAAGAATAGGAATGCCTTAGCCAAAGAAACGAGTGAAGAAGAAGGAGTACTTTGTTTTGGTGAAAAATCGACACCCTCCGGTGACATTTTGATACAAGTCACTAAGAATTTACGGTTTTCCGGTGACGAGTTACCATTCCTTGGTGAATCTTCAGCCCAGTCACCGCTATTGGGAGTAAACTTCCCTACATTTGACATCAAGAAGGAAGGAAACTTGTTTGAAACCGACATTCGAAGCATACTGAACAAGATTATCGAACCGAAAAGTGCACAGACTGATACAGACTCCGACGGTTCAGATATTCAGCCTTGGGATACAGGAGATAGTCACCATACAACCATCAGCACGATGAACGAACAACAACAACAACAACTATGTCTACCCAGGCCGACTCCAACGGGAGTAACGTACACCAAATTTGGTGGATTTCCAGGAGATGACCCGGATGCTCATGTACGCACATTTGAGATAAGCTACGCAGTACTCAACCATCCACCTGATCCGGAGTATAAGGCTATTGTTTTCCAATCAACGTTGGTCAACGAAGCAGCTAGATGGCTTACAGAATATGATATTAACCATTTCAGCACCTATGAAGCAGTAAGGGATGCCTTTTTGTAGAGATTCAGGCTAAAGAAGAATCCAGCCGAAATTTTTGACTATCTGCAAAACAATAGACAGAAGATAAATCAAACTGTACAGGAGTACGCCACTCTATTCAGGACTCATTTGAGGCAGTTACCACCAGCACATGCCAACCTACCGGACGACGTTATTACTCAGTGGTTTATCAATGGATTGACCCCGCAACTTAAACAGATTATGAGCATACGCTGTGTAGGAGCTATGACGCTAGATGCAGTGATCGCAATGGCTTTGCAGTTGGAAAACAAGGTTGGAGGATTTACAGAAGATCTGGAGTGGCTAAAAGCAACTAGAAATATCACCGAAGACCCGACCAGACAGATGTACTGCACTACATGCAAGAATTCAGGCCATACTAGTGCCACTTGTGCACTTAATCAATTGTTTTGTGCTATCTGCAACACACCACCGAAAACTGCGCATATAACGCCAAAGTGCAGGGAACAGCGACTGTCAATGCAATTATACAAGAACCAGGGCAGCCAGCCAATCACTATGTTCCTCTGCAAATGAGAAACAACCAGCAACAAGGATATCGAAATTACCAAGGATAGAGAAATAATAACTATAATGCAAACCGCTGGCAGACCAAACCGCCACCAGAAAATCCCAATTTGCTACCACCGCGCTTTCATTTCTGTGGTGAATTTGGCCACATTAGAAGATTTTGTAAGGATGCAGCTGAGTATGATCAGAGGAAGAAAGAACGACAAAACCCGATGACTAATATGGTGCAAATCACACCAGTAGAAACACACGCTGCAGTAGTTCAGACCAGATCTGAAAGGCCGTTACAACCAGCAGCCGAAATATTTGAACCAGGCATCATAGAACATCAAAGGATGTATGATAAGGCTAGTCAATGGACCACCGTAGAACCCCCAGTGTTTCCAAATCCTATTCCGGTAACCCAGATACCATTAACCGATGAAGGGACACAGAAACAAGATTCTAACTCCGTAGCAAGCACATCATCTTCAGCTGATACATCATCTTCAGCCGGTGCATCATCTTCCGAGGCAGCAGAAAATACAACTCAATCACAAAAAGCCTAGGAGATTTTATCTAAAGCATCCATTACTCTTCCCCTTGGGCAATTGCTGGCACTAGTACCAGGAGTCAAACAACAATTCCAACAACAGTTCAGTCCTGTGCCTTCCTGCATTCCAGCGACAGCAATAGTGCAACCAGAACCTGATTCTACGGTCGATCATTCAGTTCCTTTGATTACGGTATGGTATAAAAATCATAAAATCACACAGGTAGTAATTGATGGAGGAGTCAACATTGCTACTGCTGCACTATGTAAAAAGTCAGGGTGGACCGAAATCGAACCAGTTTAGTTTTTTGTCAAAATGGCCGATCAATCAAGAGTCCATCCCATAGGACTTGTACGAAATGTACCAATTACTTTACAAGGTACAACGTTTAAAATGACCTTTGTCATACTAGATTTACCGGAATCCACTCTTGATTATAACCTCCTTTTCGGCCGACCCTGGCTGAAGCATGCTAAGGTGATACAGGATTGGTCTGCACAGGAGCTCACTTTCAAGGATAAAAATCGTAAATACGTTGTAAAATTAGATGCTATACAACCTTGCGAGTTGCATGCTAGACCGTACTTTGCGGAACCAGTTCATATGCTAGATGGTTTGTCAGATGATGAAGAAGAAGAGTTTCTGAAAAATAACATTGACTTGATCTCCTTAGGAACTGTTGATCTATAATCTGTTGTAGAAAACTCGAATCCTTCAGTTTGCACAGTGATGACTGTAACAGAAAAAGATAAGGTTACCATAGATGATGCTGATCTACAACAACTCTTTAACCCAGCTGAGAATACAGAGAAGCCTCGACAATTTTATGTTCCAGAAGATCAACTGACCACTTACAATTTAGGTGATGAAGAAAATCCACGACCTGTTAGGATAAAGCAGAACTTACTGGAATTATTTCAAGCAAATCTAATCCAGCTACTTCGAGAATTTTCTGATGTATGGGATTACAAAGATATGAAGGGTTTAGATCCACGCATCTATCAACACAGGGTCATGCTAAAGCCGGAAGCAAAGCCACTTAAGCAACCCAGCTACCGGATGAATCCAAACTAGGCATCACAGGTAAAGGCAGAACTGGATAGGCTACTCAAAGTCGGATTTATTGTACCAGTAGAGCATGCTGAATGGATCTCACCAATTGTTATTGTGCCTAAAAAGAATAAGCAGTTACGAATATGTGTAGATTACCGGAAACTGAATGCAGCTACAGTGCCTGATCCATTTCCGCTACCTTTTTTGGACACAATGCTTGATAGAGTAGCAGGACATGAAATGTATTCATTCCTAGATGGATACAGTGGTTATAATCAAGTTAGAATGGTTGAACAAGATATACCGAAGACTGCCTTCATTACCAACTGGGGTGTTTTCGCATGTACTGTTATGTGGTTTGGATTAAGAAATGCCCCAAGTACGTTCCAAAGGTGTATGCAAGAAATATTTTCTCCTTACCTTACCTCTTTTATGCAAGTATATCTTGACGATTTTTCAATTTTCGGTAAGATGATAGCACACCTGTTCCATTTACGGTGCTGCTTTGAAAAGTGCAGAGAATACAGACTCTGTTTGAACCCAAACAAATCTGTGTTTGCAGTTTCATGTGGAAAGTTACTCGGTCATATTGTATCTGCACAGGGCATACAGGTGGATCCAGATAAAATTTCAGCTGTGTTAGAAGCTCCAGTGCCCACTACACCGAAGGAAGTAATGCGCTTCATGGGCCAAGTAAGATGGCATGGACGACACCTACGATGGCTTGCTCACTTGGCAATACCACTCAACAAATTAATCACCAAGACTCCTCGAAAGTTTGAGTGGACGCAGGAATGTCAGATAGCATTTGATCGCTTAAAGCGTTTATTAACACAAGTTCCCATATTACAGCCTCCTGACTGGGATCACCCATTTCATGTATTCGTTGATGCTTCAGATATAGCAATAGGAAGCATTCTAATGCAACAAACCGATAAGTGGTTCAGACCAGTGTACTATGCAAGTCGAAGATGGGCCCCTGCTGAAAAGAATTACTCTGTAACAGAAAGAGAATGTCTAGGTCTAGTATATTCTATCAAGAAATTCAGACATTATTTGCTGGGCCGTAAATTTACTTTTCATGTAGATCATGCTGCACTTGTTTATCTGGTTCGGCAACAGCATCTAGGAGGACGATTAGCACGATGGGTTCTGCTTTTACAAGAGTTTTACTACGAAGTTATTCATCGAGCAGGCAGTTCACACGCCTTAGCAGATTTTTTGTCTCGCTTAGATTCCGGTGAAGCTCCGGTCGGTGTAGATGACACAACACCAGCAATTTATGTCTTGGAACCAACGAATGATGAAATTACAGACCCACCTATGCCATCTACATACTATGATCAAATATTGACCTTTCTCACTGATGGATGCCTTCCATCTCAGACTTCTACAGCAATACGCAGGAAAATTACAGTTTTTAGCCGCCGATTTCGGTTGATTGCTGGAGAATTATACTATGTGGATAATACTGGAATTTTACTTAGATGCACCACATGAAGTTAACTCAGTCCTTAATTTAGCTCACTCAATTCCTTCCAGTGGCCATTTTGTTGCAGACTTAACACACCGGAAAATTCTGCAAAGTGGTCTCTGGTGGCCTACTATGTACAGGGATATATTGCAGTTTGTAAAAAAATGTGATTATTGTCAGAGGTCTAGACAGCCATTACCACATCATTATTTTCCACTACAACCTGTCCTGCCATTAGAACCTTTTCAGAAGTGGGGTCTAGATTTCATTGGACCCATTACACCACCAGCAATCTTCAGTAACAATCGTTATATTTTGACATGTACTGATTATGCTACCAGATGGGCAGAAGCGTGGGCTTTACGGTCTGCTACAGCTGTTGCAGTAGCAAAGTGTCTGCTAACCGATGTCTTTCCACGTTTTGGTTTACCCTTGGAACTTGTTACAGATCAAGGCACTCATTTTGTCAACAATTTAATGAAAGTACTCACACATTCGTTTCAGGTCACACATAAATTTAGTTCACCATATTACCCTCGTGCAAATGGCCTGGCTGAGAGTACAAACAAATCTTTGTTGAATATGCTTCGGAAACTCATTTTAGAAGCACCGGAAAGATGGGATCAACTGTTGCCTGCAGTATTATGGGCATATCGGACTACATACAAGGTAACAACAGGATTAACCCCTTTCAAACTGGCTTATGGATTAGAAGCAATAGCACCGATGGAGATAGTTATACCAAGCTTACGAGTAGCAATCGCTTAGAAACTACTACCGGAAGACTCACTGTCATTTCGGTTGGATACACTCAGAGAATTAGACGAGCATCGATGGCACATTTTTTTTACTATGCAGGAAGTACAGCTAAGACAAGCTCAAACACATGATCGATATCTAAAGACTCCAATTTTTTCGGTGGGACAACTTGTACTCTTTTATAATGCAAAGTCGAATCGGTCTGCTGGCAAATTCAAGTTACGATGGTTTGGTCCCTACCGGATTTCTGAACAAGTGGGTCCAGCAACTTTTCGATTGACTACGTTGATCGGAATCCCTCTTCCGAAAGTCATTAACGGTTCGAAGTTGCACCCGTATCAACACACATCTAACCCGCACTGAAACGTTTTGAGGTTGGCCGCGTCTTTTGGCGTTCACTTTTCTTTTCTTTTCTTTTTGCGTGCTTAAATAAATAAATCTGTAAATATCCGCGTTTTGATACCTAATTATGTCCACGGCCGCCCTGCCCTTGCCAGCTACTCACGCATGCACACCAAAGTTAAGAATTATCATTTCAATACCGCACGATGATTAATCATCCTTCATTGCTCTCCACTGCGACGCATCTACTTAACCTTTTTTGTTTCGCCAAAAATCGCTATTGTGTTTGTGTGATTTGTGCTCTGTGTGCTTACCCTATGCTTTGCGTGCTTGTGTTTACTGTCGTTCTGTGCGCCAGGGAAGCTTTAGCTAACTACGCCGCCTTCCGTGATGGACTCCCTGTAGACGTAGGAGAGTTCCTGCGCATTCGTGGGCTTAACAACTTCGCTGAACTACCTTGGCATTCAGTGGAGTCCCACCCATTCTTTGCCCAGATCATCTCCGCCATCGCTCAAGCACCCGCCAATGAGCGAAGTTGGGCTTTCACATCTTTACCCTCCCGAACAATAATCACCTTCCAAACCTTCGTTGAGTCGTTTTGACTCCCATCGCAAGGTCACAAAAATGGCCCGAGTCTACCAGTTGCCAGAATGATAGAGTTGTTCCCCAGATATTCATCCAATGAATACGTCATCCTATGTCGACCGGAACCAGAAAGATCTGCCCTCCAATTCTTAGTAGCAATCCTAAACCTACAGAAGCGCACTTACGGCATATCCCGGCCATTTTACTCTGCCATAGACTTAGCTGCCCGTGAGCCAATCAACTTCGCATCATACTTCTTCCACCGTATCCACAAAGAGTGCGTAGCAATAATCAAACAAGTAAACAAGGGAAGCACGCCTAGATCTAGATTGCCACACATCCTATCATTCCTCTTTCCGGCAATCCTTGCAGCCCAACCACCACCCCGGGGGCCTGTTCTGAGACATGAAGAATCGGTACAATTGCTAGAGGACGATGATGAAGAAGATGAAGAGGAACTCAACCAGCTCTTCTGCCGAAAAAGAATCAGAATCAGCTCATCTGAGAGTGAAGCACAGAATTCAGCCGGAGATGATAAAGAAGAAGAAAAGCAAGAAGAAGACACCTTTCACGACACCGCCACATCAATGCAGCATGATTCCTCTGCGCAATCATCACCATCTGAGCAACAAGAACAGGAGAAGCAGACTGAAACAGAAACAAGCTCTACCGAAGAAGCATCCCAACAACAAACTGAGCAGGAACAACAAGAGGATGAACAACAAATTGCAAAACAAGTTTTCGAAGAGCTGCTTAAGGCAGTTGAGTCCACAGCCGCAGAAACTGAACAACAAACCACAAATGAGGTAACAAAATCTAACTCTGCCATTCCCACCCCACCACCGGAACCTCCACTCAACCCCATCCTTCCTATCCCATCCAATGCACCAATCGAACCTACAGCTTCTTCAGCCGCATCCCCCAACTACTCTCCACCGAACTCACAGCAACTGCTTACTGCATCATCTTCCCAACCTTGTCCCCCTCTTCCACCACCCTCCATTCCAGTATTTTCCCAGTTGGAATCTATGGGTCAGCTGCTAATAGATTTATCAAGACAACTACCGCAACAATTGAAGCAAATCACAGACAATGTTCGAGAAGATTTTCAACATGAATTGGAAGTAATGGAGGCAGATATCACTCCCCTCCAGGAGGAACTACAGGCGGTAAAGACTGAAAATCAAGCGCTTCATGAACAATTACAGCAACTACAGACCAGAATTCAAGAACAAGAACGAATGACAACTCAGCGAGATGAAGCCCTGGCAGCAGCAAAAGAAAAGGAGGAATTATTGCTTGTTGCCGATCCTGAAATAACTAAACTGAATCAGCTACTCAAGGATAAAGAAGATGCAACAATAGCGTTAGGCAATCTACTAGAAGAAACCAGAACGCATTTAGACGAAGAAGTAAAGAAAAGCCAAGAACAGCAGAGGGAGGCTAAATTGACAGAAGAAGAACTCCATAGACCAAACGAGGCTCTAATAGATGTCAACAGAATGCTGAAATACTATTTGGCAAAAGAAGCTCAAGCACAAAAAGAAATCGCACAGCTTCGACGAGAAAGAGATGCCTACTCCACAACGATACAGTATCAAAACCAAGAAATTGAAAGAAGAGAAAATCAATTAAGCAATCAGCAAGAACGGGTAATCAATATGCAGAAGCAAGTTGCAGAAATGAAGGTTTCAAGAGATGCAGCCCTGTCCAATGAGTTCTACCTACAGGAAGCCTTTCTACAGACCCAAGCAGAAATTTTGCTAAATGAAGCCATAGCTCTAAGCTCTGTACGTATAGATGCGCAGTTACTAGAACCGGACACCCTTAAACAGCTATTAGAAACTCTAAAGAAGAAAATCGCCCGTACCTTTAGACTAGCTAGAAATATGTACTTAGAAGGAATAATAGATGAGCAATAGTTTTGTAAAACCTGCGGGTTTGAGTCCACCGTGCGTGCCACAGTGTTAGTCGGCCGCCGGATTGGCAAATGTAAAACTGAATCTTGTGTTCACACGCGCGAAAAGTGGTTACACAACAGTCGTAATTTCTTATATAAAGCAATGTAAAGAGATGCTCAGAGACGACGAGTCGTGGAATCACGAGACTGTTTGTCTGGGTGATTGTCTGAAGCGTTACTGTAACTTTGTTTGTAAAACTTCTGAGTTTTTTTGAGTAATCCGTTATCTCCTTGTTTGTATCTGTTGTCTGTGTCTGTTATCTCTTGATCTTTGTTGTGGTTATGAGTGTTATTCATCATACAGTACTCATCGAACTGTTGTCTGAAGTGAATCGTCTGCAAATTCTTGTTGCAATCGTGTGTTAAGAGCGTGTATTGGGTTAGTACTAGTTCTTGGAATGTCCTGCCAAGTTGTTGGGTGAGGTCTGTAGAATTGTGATAGTGCACTAACACTACAAAGTATAGTGCTGTCTTCAGTGTTGAAATCTGTCATCATACGGTAAGGGTTAAGTTGCAGTAAGGAATCTTGAGTTGCATAATGGGTCTTTAGTGCGGTGTAATTGAACGATTTAGTTCTCTGTGTTTCGGACAATGAGCGGATTGCGGTACCTATCTGGTAAAGATTGAACCCTTACCCTTGTCTCTGATATCTTCAATAAGTTTATCACTGTAGTATTTTAGTGTATTCATTACATGATGGCCGAGCTAAGACGTGAACAGTGATTGTCTGAGTATAACAAAATCTTACTAGAGTTTCAGTATCTCTCTGTATCTGAAGTGGTTATATTTGGTAACTAAGTAAAGGGCCTCTGTTTAACAGACCCCTACCACTCCCAAGAAGCCACTTAGGTGCTTAGATGCGTTTCTGATAGTTAGACTCGCATTTTAAGAAGCGTTTAACAATATCACAACACATCACCACGCTACATGGGACGCATATCAATACTAGAAAGGGATTGCGTTCTCACCATGAAGAGATAGAGATTTGTTTTCATACTAATGTGTTCTCCTTTTGTAGTAGATCTTTTCTAACAATCACATTGGATCGCAATGCAAGCATGAAAATCATATGCAACAAGTCTATGTTAGTATATGATCAATGTCTACCTCTCATGATTGTATGCACATTTTGTAAGGCCCCCATTATGAGGAGAAGCCAAACGTGCATTACCCAATTGATGGGAATCCCAACTTGCATGTTGGATGAAGGCCATATTGGACCATGTAAGGTATTGTAAGGAAAGGGAGTTACTAGGGTCCCCAATTGTGGGGTCTGGGGCAGTGGGGAGCAGCCCGACTAGGTGGTCCAAGGGGGCCAGCGGGCCCCCTGGTGGGGGTCCCGAGGCAATGCCCCCAGTGCGAACCATGGAATATTCCCTATCGGAGTCAGAAATCATGTATATTTGTTAGGTCCGTTCAACCGGCCTAAGCCGTGTATGGCAATTATGCGGGCAGTGGCCACCCACGCTCTACCGCCCATGCATAGCCGTCCACGGAAGGCCACCCATGATCCTATATATACATGACTTCTGCACTACCTGAGACATCAGAGTTGAGCAAGCATACCTCTACCTTGTATCTCCCTATCTAGAGTTGTCTAGATCACCATTTAAGCTCTACCTTGAGAGCGCATGGGTGGACAACGCCATCATCTTTGTACTTGCTGCTAGTAGAAAAATTGTTGAGATTCTCTTATATCTGTTATCTTCTCTGCTATTGCTCCTGTGTTATATTGCGTAACTATTGTATTACATGGTATCAGAGCCATAAGGTTCGAATAGCTTGAGAAGTATCACTATTTTAGCCTACTAGAAGACTAGAATATCAGTAGATTATTCAAGTGATTACATGATGGCTTCATCATCGAACACTGGTCTTGGTGCTTCAACTAATGTTAATGCTGCACCTATTCGAATTCGTCCACCTGCATTCACTGAAGGGAAGCTGGATGGAACCAACTATACACTCTTGAAGTTCAAAATTTCTACAATTTTGGACTCCTACGAATTACTTGACACTGTCATGGGACCGAAGGGATTGGATCCAGAGCCTATACTAGTTGAAGATCCAGCAAATTCGAGATTGTTGATTCAGCCAGATCCAGATCTTCTATTAGCTTGGAAGAGGCGGAAGGTTGATGCATTATGTGCAATTGTCAGTAGTGTAAGTGATTCTGTGCTTACTTTAGTTCATCATACTACTAAAGCACATGAGGCTTGGGGCATATTGGCTCGACAATATGAGATCAAGAACCACACTAGGATCCAGAATTTAGAAAATCAATTGGCAAATGAAAAGCATTCTGATTGTGAAAAGGTTGAAGATTTTATCAAATGGATAAAGCATCTTCAAGACCAATTGGCTGCAGTTGGTGTTGTTATAACACCAGAAGAGCTGGCTCGAAGATGTGTACGTGTTCTTCCAACAAAGTATGATGGATTAGTAACAGCCCTTAACACTCAGGTAAGACCAACTCCCCTCACATTTGAAGAGTTGTGTGCTATGCTTTTAGAAGAAGAGATGCGGTTGAGGAATCGGCAAAGTAGAAGTGATGCTGCATTTTCAGCAAATGCAAAAGGTAAAAGCTCTTCTAATGTTTCAAAGAGGAAGGCAAAGAAGAAAAAGTTCACAGGAAGTTGCTTCTATTGTGAAAAGAAAGGCCATGCCATCAAGGATTGTAGAAAGAAGCAAGCTGATGAATGGAATGGGACTGTAAAATCATCGTGGAAGAACAAAGAGTCTACAAACAACACAGAGCTGGAACTTTGGGTAGCTACTGAAGAGGTATGTTCATCTGCTCAAGCTCGTGTTAATGAACCATGGATTTTAGATAGTGGAGCTTCTCGCCATATGACCAATAAAAAGGATTGGTATAGTTCCCTAGTGCCTCTACAGGAATCCATCAATGTAGTGGTGGGAAATGACTCCAAGTGTCCAGCCGAAGGAACTGGAACCATCTCTTTTATCACTTATCCAGGTGTTGAGAAAAAGTTATCTGATGTTCTCTATGTACCTACACTCAAAAGAAATTTGTTTTTAGTTTCTGCAATAACAGATCGTGGACTCGAAGTTCACTTCAATAAGAGTGGTGCAGAAATCATGGATTCATGAGGTAATGTTGTAGGTAAAGGCATACGATGGGATAACCTTGTATGAGTTAAGTGCTTTAACTGCTACAAAAGATAAAGATGTAAGCAGGTTATGGCACCAACGATTTGGGAATCTCGGATTTGCAGTTTTGAAGGAGATGCAAAGAACAGGGATGGTTCCTCATTTGCCTGCATTTTCAGAGTTGCAGGAACCTTGTGAAGCTTGTATGATGGGCAAGCAACAACGAAAGGTGTTTCCAAGAGAGACCAGCTGTTAGTCGATGATTATAGTAGAAAGATGTGGGTTTATTTCATTCAAGAGAAGGTTGATGCTTTTGAAAAATTTAAAGTGTGGCATAAGTATGTCGAAAATGAATCAAGAAGGAAACTGAAGAAATTTAGAACAGATAGAGGAGGTGAATTCTTGTCAATAGAATTCAACAATTACTGTAAGGAGCATGGTGTGAAAAGGCAACTTACCACAGCTCATACACCTCAACAAAATGGCGTTGTTGAGCACAAGAATAGGACAGTAGTTGAAATGGCTCGTTATATGTTAAAGGCTCAAGACATGCCTGATTCATTTTGGGCAGATGCAGTCAATACAGAAGTCTACATCCTCAATCAAAGCTACACAAAATCTCTGAAGGGGATGCCTCCTCAAGAAGCATATTCTGGTAAAAAGCCTTCAATTTTGCATTTCAAAATTTTTTGTTGTTTTTGTTATGCACATATTCCTGACTCAACAAGATCAAAGTTGGATTCAAAAAGCAAAAAGTGTGTCTTCCTAGGATATAGTGAAGAGTCTAAAGCATACAGGTTGTCGGATCCTGAGGCAAGGAAGATTTTCATCAGCCGAGATGTGGTGTTTGATGAACGATCACACTTAGTAGAAGATAAAGGCAAATCTACTATCTCATCAAACGGAGAAATATATCACCTTGTGCCTATCAAAAGACAGGTTAAAGTTGAGGAGGAGGAAACATCTGATGGAGAAATTTCTTCAATAAAAAGCCAACCAGTTGTAGCTGCACAACATAAGCCACTACCGAAGTGGGCACAACAGCTCTTTGATGATCACAATCCACATGTAGATGTACTAGAATCATCATCAGATGGATTACGAAGATCAAAGAGAATAGAGGAGCAAAGAAGATCCTCAGAACACATTGTTAACATGGCTCTAATGGCAGATATCATGGGCTCGATAAAGGAACCTACCACCATTGAAGAAGCCCTTGATGATCCAGGTTGGAGAGCGGCAATGCAGTCGGAGTATGATAGTATACTCAAAAATGATACATGGGATCTAGTCGACTTGCCGCCAAAGAAGAAGGTAATAGGTACTAAATGGATTTGGAAAGCTCAGTATAAAGAAGGTGGAACGTTAGAAAAGTATAAGGCAAGATTAGTTGCACAGGGTTTTTCACAGATCGAAGGCTTTGATGTTCAAGAAACTTTTGCACCAACAGCATGCATGACAACTATTTTGATGGTACTTGCAGTAGCTGCACAAAAGGCCTGGCCTATTTTCCAGATGGATGTAAAATCTGCATTTTTGAATGGTCACCTCAAGGAGGAGGTATATGTATCTCAACCACTAGGTTTTGAGGTGCCCAATTCAGAAGATAAAGTTTGCAAGTTGAAGAAAGCTTTGTATGGACTTAAGCAAGCTCCACGGGCTTGGTACCAACGGATAGATAATTTTTTCAAAAATATGTGTTTTGAAAGAAGTACTTCTGATGCTAACTTGTATGTAACGAAAAGGGATAGCAAATTAGTTGTTGTCATTGTATATGTAGATGATTTGATCATTACAAGAGATCATCAGGAACTCATCAATCAAACTCGGATCAGCTTGGGAACTGAGTTTGAAATGACAGACTTAGGTCTACTCCATTTTTGTCTGGGAATTGAAGTATGGAAAAGGAAGGATGGCATTTTCATCTCACAACAAAAGTATGCCAAAGAAATTCTCAAGGCATTTGGAATGATGGACTGCAAACCAACTAGCATACCTATGGAGGTAAATCATAAGCTATCTATGGATGATAACATGCCTAATGTAGATGCTAAGAAGTATAGGAAGCTCGTTGGACGTCTTATTTTTCTGTGCAACGCTAGACCAGACATTTGCTATGTTGTTGGCGTGTTAAAAAGGTTTTCCAACAAACCTAAGGAGAGTCATTGGAATGTTGGAATGCGAATTCTAAGGTACATTGCAAGAACCTTGGATTTTGGTATTTTGTATACCACAGGCGATACACTTCAAGGATATTGTGATTCAGATTGGGCTGGAGATTGTGATTCTAGAAAATCAGTTTCTGGATATTGTTTCTCACTTGGTTTAGGAATATTTTCTTGGGTAAGTAGGAAGCAACCAACTCTCGCACTCTCCTCCACTGACGCAGAGTACAAAGCAGCTTGTTTTGCTCCTTGTGAGGCAGTCTGGTTAAGGAGAATTCTTGCAAATCTACGCTTTCCATCAAATATGGCGACTGTACTCAAGTGTGATAATCAAAGTTGTATGGATATTGCAAAGAACCCAATATTTCATGCTCGCACCAAGCACGTAGAAGTACAATACCATTACATTTGTGAGCTAATTGAAGATGAAATTATGGAGCTAGAATATTGCCCAAGAGAGGCGAATTGTGCAGACATATTTACTCAAGCACTTGGAAGAGAGCAGCTCAACAAGCATCTTCAACAGATGGGCATAGGACCGAGACCTACTTGATTTATCATCGCTAAACATTGAGGGGGGGTGTTAGTATATGATCAATGTCTACCCCTCATGATTTTATGCACATTTTGTAAGGCCCCCATTATGAGGAGAAGCCAAGCGTGCATTACCCAATTGATGGGAATCCCAACTTGCATGTTGGATGAAGGTCATATTGGACCATATAAGGTATTGTAAGGAAAGGGAGTTACTAGGGTCCCCAATTGTTGGGTCCGGGGTAGGGGAGAAGCCCCAGTTGGGGGGTCCAAGGGGGCCAACAGGCACCCTGGCTGGGGGGTCCTAGGGGGCCAGCGGGCCCCCTGGTGGGGGTCCAGGGGCAGTGCCGCCGATGCAACGATAAAGGGAATATTCCCTATCGGAGTCAGAAATCATTTATATTTGTTAGGTCGGTTCAACCGGCCTAAGCTGTGTATGGTAGTTACGCGGGCAGTGGCCACCCACGCTCTACCGCCCATGTATAGCCATCCACGGAAGGCTAACCATGATCCTATATATACATGACTTTTGCACTACCGGAGACATCAGAGTTGAGCCAGCATATGTCTACCTTGTATCTCCTTATCTAGAGTTGTCTAGATCACCATTTAAGCTCTACCTTGAGAGCACACGGGTGGACGATGCCATTATCTTTGTACTTGTTGCTAGTTGAAGAATTGTTGAGATTCTCTTATATATGTTATCTTCTTTGCTATTGCTCCTGTGTTATATTGCGTAACTATTGTCTTACAGCCTAAGCCTACACATGGTGGACTACTGCAACCTACCAAATGAGGACTATCCCTTGCTGCCACCAGAGTTTTCATAGAGTTCAAGGTCCTATGCCCATTGAAGACCCACCTAAAGAGAGGATTGAGTGCATTCATGCTAAATCTTTTTGGTTCCAAGGATTGGAAGGACCTCTTGTCAATGCTAAGCATATCTATGAGGCAAGGATAACTTTCAAGGGGAATATAAGGGGAAGATACCAATTCTTCTCCAAAGAGTTTGAGGCATTATATAACATCACACAACTACAATTATTGTGGGAGAAGGTTGGCTTCAAATAATACTTTGAAGCTCCACTACCAAAGCTAGAGTTTTATAGATTTTATTATTTGGTCACCACACTCCAACCCACAGGCAAGAAAGAACTCTTGGGCACATTTGTACTACCCTCTCTAATGGCGGACCCACCCTTTAAGAAATTCAAGCTCACACGTAAGCTTATCCAAGCATGCCCCAAGATCAATGATACACATGTTCCCTCATAAAAAGAGACTTTAATCCCCGAATCTATGAAGAAAGGAGATGTGCTCAAGTGGGCAGACATTCCAGCATCGACACCAAAGCTTTCCTCACCATTAAAGATATGCATGCAACAATTTGTATTCTTGGCCCAATATTGATTCACTCAACCACACAAGCACATATGGTTCAGTTTGTATTTGACTAATAACCTATCATGGACCATTGATCTAACTCACTTGGTACAAGAGCAACTATACCTAGCAACTCAAAGGTGGGTGAGGAAGCATGTCATTCATGGATGTTGTGCCATCATGTGAATTGCATATATGTGTCTCGCTTACAATATTCCAATTGAGCATGCTCTTACTAGCACTTAGTTCAATAGATAAAAGAGCAATCTCACTCAAGTAAATAGATGAGAGGCTCCATCCCATGTCTACAAGTTGAAGCATCACCATTCCCACAACCATCGCTACAGCATTCACCTCTAGGGCCACATCTTGTGATCCCTGTGATTTGCATCCACCTCTCATGCACACAAATGCCACAGGCTCAGGTGGCTGGTAGCGCACCACCAGCCACAAGTATAACTTCTAAGGTGCTCTCAATTGGAATGTTCTCAAAACCATGTGAAATCAAGTAGGCATGTATCTTTTCATACGAAGCACGTGTTGCTTGCTTCAAACCATATAATGTCTTTTTAAACATGCACACTTTTTTCATGCCCTTTTTGCACAAACCCAGGGGATTGAAATACATACACCTCTTCATGTAATTCACCATTCACAAACTCCATTTTAATATCCAAATGATATACATTCCAACCATGATGAGTTGTTAATGCACAAATTCTACATACTATGGTCATTTGGCATGTGGGAGCAAAGGCCTCATCAAAATCAATGCCGCTCTCTTGAGCATAACCTTTTGTAACAAGCCTAGGCTTATATGTGTCAATTGTTGCATCAGGTTTATGCTTGAGCTTGTATACCCATTTTGTGTCAATAGCATTTTTGTGTGGAGGCCAATCACATAAAGAGCAAGTACCATTCTTCATAATAGCATCATATTCTGATTGCATAGCAACTATCCAATTTTATTAATTTTATGCTTCATCAAAGAAACAAGCTCATTCTCATCACAAAGACTAGAGGCATCCATTGCATAGCAATTTGATGCAAAAAAGCACTAAGGTAGCCTAAATGAATATCATATGATAGAGGTGCATCTAAATTTCTATTTTGCAAAGTCTTCACCAGTCATTTAGGCATAGTTTTTGCCTCCTCTATATCCTCTCATCAACAACTGCATCATGTAAATCTTTATCAAAAATGGAAATTTTTGCATCATCATGTGAAACATGTAAAGGCTAAGAAATTGCCTCATTTGGACCAGCACTTGATTGTCCACCTATAAAAAGAGGTAGAAAAGTGTGATACACATCTTTGGAGCTAATTGATGTCTCCTTAGTACATAAAAGGTATGGCTAAATTGCATCTTCCACAAAAACAACATCACGGCTAACCAAAATGCATTTAGTCTATGGATGACACAAACAATAGCCTTTGCTTTCAAAATTGTATCCAAATAAAAATACATTTTACTACTTTATCATCATATGGAGTGATTGAATATAGTGCTTTGGTGGGACACTTGTTAAGTGCATATGTTGCTCACATAATAGCCTCAAGCCAAAAGCTATGTGGTAAAGCTTGACTTTTGACCATAAACCTCACCATCCCCATGAGAGACCTATTCTTAATTTTAGCAACTCCACTCTGTTGAGGTGTATATGCACTATAAAGATATAATTTCTACAAAAGGATATGGTCAAGAGAAGGACATTGAGTAGTTTTATTAGACATTTGTGTTGATATATTATTTAGCTAGTGATGTGTGTGAACATACTAGGACTGCCAAGGCACTTTTTTCCCTCTTCAAGAGGTTTTTCCCCCCAGCTTGTATGTATGCCTATAACCCCAACGAGTCACTAGTCTTTGTACATTCACTTGGTAATACATTCAGTATTCTATGTTATGCTCCAAGCTTCTTCTTCTTCATCATCTTCCTTGTTGTTTATGTGCTTCCGCAGACCTCAAACTCCAACAATTGGTATAAAAGAAGGTCGATGCTTCATCTAGGGCATCATCGACACCCCTCCAATCACAATCTCATAATCACACGAAAATTTGTGAACATACTTAAAGTGATTAAGAGTTAAAAATATCTTCATTTTGTCGTGTCAAATTTTTTATATGACCTCGTTTTGGCCTCCGAATGCACTATTGTAGTGCTTATGCAAGCAATGTCATACTTTTGCACCAAAGATATATATAGGTTTTGATTTGTCAGTACAAGAATATTAAAGTCTCCTACATGTTTAGCAAAGCTCAATAGGGTAGTTTTGCTCACTCTTTTGAGATACAATCCTTTTAAGTCAGCAAGGTATTTTAGTCAATGGCCATGATTGAAAGTAATGATGTATTTTGTTTGTTGGTTTTTGAGGACAAGTTGGATGGCACTAATTACCCATTATGGGCATATACGATGCATCATGTATTAGTGGAAAAAGGACTATGGAATATTGTGCAGGGTGTTGAAAAGCGATCTACTTCACCTGCAAATACAAATAGTGAAGGTGATGTAGATGGCATTGAAGATGACGATGTTCAAATTCCTATTTGTGTTACGGTTCTTAATGCACCTACTATATAGCAACTTTGATGGGATGGTAGAGATGCTGAGGCACATGCATTGATATCTTTTTCTATCAAACATGCCATTATCCCTCATATTTGAAAGAACTTGGAAAAGCTTGTAGGAGGTAGAAAAGGGAGTTACAAAGCGATGAAGTTCGGTCCAACCAACCGGCACAAGACCAGCCCTTGAGCTTATGGAGACTCAAATAGATCTTATAGGAATGTGATAAGTGTAGTAAAATTTAGTATGTACTTTGGATCATCAACGAGAAAGAGTTGATACAAAACAGATAGGTTTGCACATTGACTAGGGTCGAGTGCATATAATGCACAAGAGTACAAGAAATAATCAAATTATGCTTTTGGAACGAATCAGATACTTAATAGTGGTACCTCCTATTTTTCAAGAATGCATAGAGATAGACCCCCGAGACAGAAAAACTAAGTTGTCTCCCAATCCACTAAACCAAATGCTTTGCACAATTTATACACATAAACTAGACACTAATACCTTTCCAATGAGTCATCTTTCATCCAATTTGAAGCTTTGTAGAGAGAGTTGCAGCCTTTGCAATCTTACTATTGTTTAAGAAGATGATGCAAAAAAGTGAAGGAGCAAGACAATGATGGCTATAAGTCTATGTATATTGCTTCCATGTAATGTACAAGTGAAATTCTTTATATAGACCCTTGAGGTGCCCCACAACTTCTACAAGTGGATTTTGAATTCAGATGAAGGCAGTAAAAGTTGTTGGAGGGAATATTTTGGGAAAAATGAAGTGTTCCTCCTTCCCAAAAGATGGTTTGGTAAAAGCTACTCAGAAATTCTAGCTTGTTCATAGTGATATATGTGGTCCTATGTAGACACCTTCTTTTGGGAACCACCTTTACTTTGTGACTTTCATTGATGATTTTTCCAAGCATGCATGTGTGTATCTGTTGGAAGAAAATTCCAAAGTGTTTATATGCTTCAAATAGTTTTTTATTTTGGCTGAAAATCTGTTAGCATGTAAAATGGGCACCCTCCATTCTAATCGAGAGGGGGAGTACATGTCTTTTAATTTTAATGCATTTTAGCTCAACGTGGGATAAAACATCAGTGTCTTAATAGGGGATAATGTTTTTTCTTGTATACCCATTTAGTTCCAATGGCCTTCTTATCACAAGAAAAATCACATAAAGTCCAATCTATATTCTTTGCAAGAGCATCAAATTAAAATTTCATACCAAACATCCAATTTTCTAGCTTTTATGCTTCTTCATAAGAAAAAAATTACATTCTCGCTGCAAAGATTAGAAACATTCCCTACAATTAAATTTGATGCAAAAGAGGAACATGAGAGCTTGAATGAGCGTAATAAGTATAGGTGCATCTAATACTATCTGTGAGACTCCACAACAACCATTTTGGTATAATTTTCTCTCAATGTTTTACCTCTCATCAACAAGTGCATCATGTAGATTTGCATAAAATATATAGTAACCAAATCCCTCATTCAAAACCCATGTCATAGTGATAAATAGAGGTAACAAGGTTCCATAAACATCATTTGGCCTCAGTTATGTTTACTACTATATGAAAGTAAAGGTTGAATTGCAAATTCAAAAAAAATAATTAAAAAACTACAATGATTTTTTTTCAAAAAATTATCCATGGAAAACCTATTTTTTCATCCTAATTGCACCATTTTTTAGTTATATATACTAATGTAAATTGGTATTTTCTTTAATTTTCATATAAAGATGCATTAAATCATGAAGAATTGTGCCCCTCTCTAAAATGGAGGATGTCCATTTTTCAAATTGATAGATTCTCAAGCATAACAAGGGAATAGTTAAATACAGAGTAAAACTTTAAAAATTTTGTTTGATTAGAAAATACACCTATGTATTCATAAAGAAATGATCTACGAAGTTCGTGAATTATAGCTAATTATCAAATGAAAACTTCTGCATAGGACGACAAACATCATTTTTATCAAGCTATAATCCATTATCAATTCTTATTGTACCATCGTTTGGAAAGATAGAATGATTCATGTTACCCAAAGTGAAGCTCTCATGGACATCTTGAGAAGGTACCTCAACTATAGGCAAGCAAGAGACCATATCAATTTTTTCATTTCTAATAAGTGGGAAAATTTAGATGTCCAAAATGTGCATGCCCAAGTTTTGTACCCTAGTTCATTTTCAAATTTTGGGACTCATGTGCTCAATCATCCATATATTTATTATAATTTGTAATCTTATATGGACCACGACATAGCATAACAGGATCAATGATTTTTCACCATCAAACAGATCATGTATTGTACATTTATCATCAAGAAACTTCACAACCAAGCCAATCTTTGCCAAAGCTAAAAGCTCTTTAAGCATCTAAAATTATGATGGTACTGCCATTTGATGAGGTAAGGAAAGATTGATTGACTCCCATAATAGAGTACGAGGAGTTTTTATGCATGCGACAACATTCCTAAAAGGGGAAGGTTGTAGCTCAAGTGCAATGAAGAAACTATGTTGAAAGTTAATATGTTTGGTTGTAGCACTATCAAAATAGAAAAACATATAAATCCAAGCCACATATAAAATGATCATGAGATGATGGATAATAACTATAATGTTTGGTGAAAATTGACTCTTCATTCTACAGAAGATTAGTAGGATCAATGTTGGAAGCAGGAACACCTACAACATTCATTTTAACCTCTTTCTCCTTTGTTCCTCAATTAGAAAACTTAGGGAAATTCTTAATGTCATGAATATCAAACAAGTAGTACTTATAAACATGTTTTCTTTCTTAATCTCCAATCATTTTCAAAGGTAAGTAGTTTATGAAGGTTATCTCATACCGTACAACTTGTCCGCTACAATCAACAATGGAGTACATCATTGACATTAGACATGTGTAGTGAGTATAATATGATGTAGAAAAATGATTGTATAACAAAAAGGAAAGGGAGGTACTTGTGCAACCCTTCTGTAACTATAGAAAAATTTAGGGCACCTATATTAGTGAAGGCTCGCTTATGTTATTGATTGACCATTGAATGCTCACGAAATATTGTAAAAACCTAAGATAGGGACCAGAGGGTGTCAACAATGCACCCCAAGAAATGAAAACCTACATTGATACCAATTATTCAAGTTCAAGAAAAACATAAATATGTGGAACTTTTCATTTTCCTAAAACTTATTCTTTCCAATATGAGTTTTGACAAGCTTGTTGCTTTTATCTTGAGGGAGTTACTTTGTGTAAGTTTTTCAATTTGAACCTTGATAATGATAAAGTTTCTCCACCTTTCTTATTAAGTTTGGATGTAGTTTATATTGTATACTATTTTGTTTTGATCACTTGCTCTCAAACAAGCATATGTGCTACTCTTTCACAATAGATATTCTCTTTTAGTAAAGAAGATGTTTTTTATCTTTATGCATAGTCTCCTAGAAGACCCAATTCCACACTCCATGTGCTTATTTTCATCAACTAAAAAGTCTCTATGTTTTCCATATTAAAACCAAAGGGGTGTGACTTTCTTTGTATTTCCATGTTTCTTCCTTTTCTCTATGAAAAGTTTTTTTTAATTTATTCTTCAAGTGTCCCCCTAACACAAGGGATAAAGTTAATATCTTGGGATTGCTTTCTACCAATGCTAGAAATTGTGAAAAGCCACAAATCGCTTGTTTGGAGAGCTTTATAGTATCAGGAAGTTCTTTTGACAAAAACTTGTAGGATCTTGTTTTTGGTGTTCTTTGTAGACCCAATAGAAGCCCATCTATACTAGAGAGGAGGAAAGGTTCTCCTAAACTTTGCCTAAAATAGGTGAAGAGTTTATTATGTCTGCCTCTGTAACTCCTACACCATCATTATTGGCTTGTTGAGAATAAAGAAGATGCAAACACCATCTCATCGTGACTGCTTTTTGAGTGGAGACAACTTCAAGGATGTTGGCCTCCAAACATGGTAGAAAAGTCTTCAATGTATGCTTATGAACCAAAATGAAAGGGAATCCACAAGAGAATCTACTCGAGTGAAGGTTCTAATGAAATTTGGAGTGGACTTTCTACCCTAGTTCTATTTTTGGAAGAGAAGAAGCATCTCACATTTGTAGCTTTCATATCATACTACAAGGAAAAATAAGTTTATCTTTTTCATATTCTATGTACAGCTCATGAATTCTAGCAGAGGGGAGGTCATCTTTCCTCCTTGCCATGGAAATTTAACCAAATCTCTCTCTCTCTTCCTCCATGTTCTTGATCGCATGAGTGTCACTTGGCACTCATGTGTGCATCTCACATTTGTAGCTTTCATATCATACTACAAGGAAAAATAAGTTTATCTTTTTCATATTCTATGTACAGCTCATGAATTCTAGCAGAGGGGAGGTCATCTTTCCTCCTTGCCATGGAAATTTAACCAAATCTCTCTCTCTCTTCCTCCATGTTCTTGATCGCATGAGTGTCACTTGGCACTCATGTGTGCATCTCACATTTGTAGCTTTCATATCATACTACAAGGAAAAATAAGTTTATCTTTTTCATATTCTATGTAAAGCTCATGAATTCTAGTAGAGGGAGGTCATCTTTCCTCTTTGACATGCAAATTTAACCAAATATCTCTCTCTCTCTTCCTCCATGTTCTTGATCGCATGAGTGTCACTTGGCACTCATGTGTGCATCTCACATTTGTAGCTTTCATATCATACTACAAGGAAAAATAATTTTATCTTTTTCATATTCTATGTACAGCTCATAAATTCTAGCAAAGGGGAGGTCATCTTTCCTCCTTGCCATGCAAATTTAACCAAATCTCTCTCTCTTCCTCCATGTTCTTGATCGCATGAGTGTCACTTGGCACTCATGTGTGAGCCCTCTAAGTGAGATGAGGTTCACACCTCCTCTCCATGTGACATTACCCAAGACTTTTATATGGTCTGTTGATTTTTTTTTCACTTCTCTTATGTGAAGGAGGTCATTTTGCTAAACCCTTGAACAAGAGATTGTTGCGGATCACAGCTCCTCTCCATGTGACATTACCCAAGACTTTTATATGGTCTATTGATTTTTTTTTCACTTCTCTTATGTGAAGGAGGTCATTTTGCTACACTCTTGATCATTTTTTGAGATCATCATAACAAGAGATTGTTGCGGATGGTTCAAGGAAGTTAATTTTTTAAGTTCTTACATATTTAGGGCTTCCACAACTTGAAATGTTTTTCTATCTTTTTCATGAATTTCGGCTACACTTCCCTTTGTTTTGGAGGAGCATCCATAAAAGTCCATGTGAAAAACTCATTATAAACATGTGCTACCTCAGAATTGATCACACCTTATCACATTTTCCACTTAAACATGCAAAGGAACCTTTTGATGTCCTAGCTAATATAGAAGATAGTCTGATATGCGAAGCATATCTGCTTCATTTCTCGCTTCCTCTTTTTACGAGTTGCGAGGAAATAATACTCAGCAAAATGATACTTCTCTTTCACTCAAAGTGAAAATGATACTTTTAAAGAGAATACCTTCCTTATATGCAGTGGGAAAAGTTGCAAGGAATGGGATGCCCACCAAAATCTATGTGCTCCTCTCTAGACGAATAAAATAGTTTGAGTCTGGAGATCATTTGTTTAGCTTAATACTTAGAATTTTAATTTCTTCAATGAAAAAAATAAACACGGGATTATTGCTCTCTTAAATCAAACTCAAGGAATCGAAACACATATGAATTGATTTGTTTGCACAACTTCAAGCAATGAGTATACTCCGTGTACACACTGAGTATACTCCGTGTACACTACAGAGATATGGATATTCTTCAGGACAAAGAGATATTACAAAGCTAGAGATTTCTCGTGAAATGAAACATACTTACACAGGAAATCAGCCAGGTATGACAGGCATTTATGCAACTGAAAATAGTCATAAGACATAACTACACAGGAAATCACCCACGTTTGACAGGAATTCATCATCAGCTTACATTCGCTCACAAGCGCGTTTTCCTTGATTGCAAATTTAGAGAGATTCGTATTGGATATATTCAATAAGAAATAAGTTTGATATAATCAATAAGAATTAACACCGATTTAGGCACTACGAAGCCTCTGAATTGCAGAACATTAAGCTATGGTCTTGACAAGCAGCCTCATCGGAAGGAAGAATATTTAACGGATGGTTAAAGATTGGGCATATTTTCTCGAAAATTTTCAATTTTTGTTAGTTACTATTATCGATCAGGCCAGCTTGGCCGCGACAATGGCTATCAGAGGAATAGTAAACTTAACGGATGATTAAAGTTTGAGCATACCATCTGGGCACAAAGGGGTTTCTGTTATTAATCATTATCAATCAGGCCAGATAATTTTGGCCGTGACAATGGCTATCAGAGGAATAGCCATGGGATACAGTTGGAAGAAGCTTAATTCTCGAGCGTATGAGATCATCTCGTAAAGCAAACGAATTTCTGCGAGCGATTCCTCTTTGAGGATAGATTCGCAGGGTACAAACGAAGCAGTCATCACATTTCCACATCGCTGTCATGAGATATCCTAACCTTCTTACTTCCATTTTCAGGTGGGCCGCGGTTGTTGTGGCCTTCTCCGTCTTCTTCAAACCCGCTTTCTAGGTTATCATCTTCATCTTCCTCAATATGTGCCACAAAGCTTCCCTTAGGATATGGCGTTCCTCTACGGCGGCCCGCTGAGCTAACATTGACAAGCGTCGACCACTCGGATGTTGTGTCATCTTCCGTTACTTGTTCACGCATCAGCAAGCCTATTTCTTCTGCTTGTAAGAAAGTCATGCCTGCACTGCAACTTGTGTTCCCCGACGGAGTTTTGTTTGGTGAATCAAACTGCAAAGTCCTCGTAGTTTTAAACCCAAGTGCATAACCCTGTGCACATGATAATGGAAAGAAAATATTTGACATCGCTATGAAAATAATCTTCATAATAAAATAACAGATTTGCAAACGGCGCAAACTCCAGAAAATTTATGTACCTCTGATATTAATGGGGCTGTTTGCACAATATGACGATTGTTCCCAGGATAAACAGACTCTGTTATGATTATGTGTCGATCGTCAGAACCCCTGGAAATAGGAAGGTACTCAAATTTAGGGATTTCACACGATGGAGATATGTGGACATCGACAAAGAGCTTGGAAGCAGAATCCTCTTCCTTCGTCTCAACCGGGTGAATTTCTCGACCTCCATCTTCTTGAATGCAGGATTTGGCAGAAAGTTCCTGATCCTGGCATGAATTCAGTGCAGAGTTTCGGGATTTTCCATTCAGTGCAGAATCATAGGATATGGGCGCAGGAAAGATACATGTCGATACGCTGTGACGAGGAGTTTTCACAGGTGTGGGAGCTACAAGTTTTAGAGCTGGAGACTCCATGGAGTTTGGTTGAAGATGGCAGAGAGCTCTTAGAGAAACTGCTGGCTTGTGATTTGTAGGAGCATCAGACTCTACGCTTTGAAGGAGCAGTTGTACTTGAGATCGGAGCAGATTCTCTCCAATCGGAGTCTCACTTGGATCAGTATATGGAGATTGGATTGGAAATTTTGAATTATCCAGAACACATTTCAAATCCCAAGGATAGTTTTGATCTGCTGCACAGTTATGTACAACCTGGAACAAGCCGATGACAGGGGAATCATTATCACCAAGATCTGCCAGCGCTCTTCGTCTTCCACGCCCTGCCATAGCCGATCTTCTGATTGAATTGGAATCACTCTGATATTTTTCACTTGAGACCGAAGCAGGTTTGCAGGCAGGTGAGGCTCCTGAAAGAAAGCGTCCGTCGTTTAAAATCATAAAGTAAGAAACGGTTTCTGCGGATGTCTAATTCACGCTCAAATGTGACCTTCCAAATCAGAAATGGTATATCAGACATGCGCACAGATCTCACAAACTCTCGCATCTTAGCATAAATGGATTACAAGCTGAGAAACAAAATGCATAATCAGGGAATAGTTTCCATTTCATAACAGAAACGCTTGATACCATCAGGATTCAGGTATCCAGACAACAAAGATAAACACAGCTAGTAAAAACTGCAATCATATAAGAGCAACGTGCACCGTTAAAGAATTGTTTTCATTTGATGCTAAATTCGTTTGCTGCGATCATTATGCATAGATCCACGCAGATAAATCAAAACAGGCTATGGAACTGCAATCATAAAAGAGCGACTTACGCTGTTGCGAAAAATACATTATGTAATAATTTTTCACTTTGATATCAGAGATGCCTATACACACAGAAAAGATCATTACAGATGCTAACGGCAATCATATGACAGCGGCCTGAACGGTCTCAAAATCTGCGTCACGCGATTAGAGGAGATGTACCAGACGCACACATTTTCGGATATGACAGTGCAACAGCATAAGCCATGGGAAGAGAAATAGGGATGGTTGAGAGGGACTTGACCTGTTAGAGGGGCCTTGATGGAGATTGGTGTTTCCGAGGTGGAGTGAGGCATGGATTTGCGATTAACGATCGTCGATGTCGGGTAATGCTTTGCGACTTCGAGTAGCTAATGGTAAATAGCGTGTTGTAGGCGAGGGCTTAAAGACGTGAGTTCGCATTTCAGTGTGACCGTTTGTTGTAGCCGTTGGTGCTCTCTCTATTTCCCTCTAAATGATACGATCTGAATGGTAATTTTCATGCATACACCACCATGTTTCTATGCCAAAGTCTAAAGACTTCTCAACATGACCCCTTTGAGGGTGTGTTCTTCCAGAAGTGTGATTACCTACCAAGCCTATCAAATAGAGTTTGACTTGTTTTATTTTTTCATTTAAGGTTTATAGGAGAGAAAAATTCATCATGTTAACTACATCACAGATATCTATAAGAAATTTGGTAATGAGTTGTGAGGGTTTTCCTAATTCAATAGCTATTCAAGAACTTTTTCCTTTGACTGGCTTTGCATTGTAGCACAGTTGGCACATAGCCATAGCCATGATGGCATGTGGCTCTACAAATGACTCCATAGAGACTTTCTTATGTACATTAGAGTGCATGTTTTGATCTGCATGTTTGAAAATCTTCTTTTCTTGTGAATATGTTCTAAGGCTTTTGCTTGAGCCTATTCTCAAATGCATTGTTCTTCTCATTTTCTACTTGTAACCACTTGTATTCATCTCAAGGTTCTTAGAGGGAGGGATTGTTAATATATTTTAATTCTATAAACATTGATATAATTGGGAGACTTATCACCTTCTAGTGTGGCTAATTGTATGACAACATTAGGCAATATGTACTGAATCACATAGTCTCCATGTCCTCATTTTTGCAGCTTCCTAGTGTGTTTTTCCAATGTCTATACATGTATGAGGTCACCTTATTGTAACTTCTTATCCTTTATATGGGTGTAAAAATAAGATTTCTACCTCTTCTTATGAATATAGATGCTTGTTATAGCCCTAAGGCACATCACTTGAATATTGCCAATAAGAGCAGGTCATATATATAGAATAAGTGTCAAATTGAAAAATTTTACTATGTTCTTGCTCCATGAAGTGCATGCATATATATAATACCAATATGCATGCTTAATTGTGGGTATGACTTGGTAGGTGGAACAAGCACTCATATAATCATGCATTGTCTATTCCATGTGTGGCCAATAGATGCCATATATTTGGATATTTTGCAAAGTCCATGATTTTGGAAGATTTCTGCCAAAGGCATCCATGTGAGCTTTGGTGATTAATGTTAAATATTCTTCCTATTGCACATAATAAGAAAGTATTACATTAGCATCTCAGTGATATAAGCAATAAATATTTCATGTGCACGTTGTTAGTGTTCATTACTTCCTCTTTAGTGAATCACACATAAGGATCGACTGGTCCAAATGATAAAATAGGAACTTCTTGCTCAACCCATTTAGGTAACAATTTAACATTGAACAAGTAGACATTAGGTAATTCATCATTTTTTGCTTCATTAGCGTTAGCACTTTTGATTCTTGACAAATCATTTGAATGCACATGAGTATTGCCCTTCTTATTTACCACTTCAAAATCATATTTTTACAAAGACAAAAGCAACATACTAACCTGTCCATGGCACAAGGCTTTCTGACAAGGTATAACAATGCTTGATGGTCTACAAAAATCTTAAATTTTGCGGCCATACATAGTGCCAAAAATTCTTCACTACATTGACCATAACTAGTCTTTCTCTTTCTCTTGTGGTGTAGCTATTTTTAGCAAGGACGAGTTTTCTACTTGCATATGATATTGGGAAGTCCATGTCCCCCTCATCAGCAAGTTGCACTAAGATGCAACCACTTTTGAAATCAGATGCATCATCATGGATATGGAATGGCTTGTTCTAATCAGGCGCCTTCAATTTTATTCACTCAAAATTGTTTAGAAGCCCATACATTGTCTTAACAATGGTTGCATACATGTGAAACATTATCCTGAGTAAAGATGATGGTGGCAAAAGAATAATGAACAACTAGATTAGCCAAATATTTCTAAGACACACACATTAAACAATCATTGTGAAAGCTTCCCTATACTTAGTCTCACAACTAGAAGTGGCCAGAGTAGGTTTCTTCTTGCTCAACTAAGATATGCATGAGCTACCAAGCATGAAGCAAGAACCACTGGTGGAACACAAGTGTCACAATAACCAACCCAATCTGAGTTAGAAAAAATGTTTAAATCTCGTAGTAATGATCCCCTCTTGGGATAAAACAATCCAACTAGGCACATACCACTCAAGTAGAGAAAGATGCACTTATCTACCTACAAATGCTTGACACTTGGGCAATACATATACCTACTCATCTATGAGACAATAGAGTAAATATCAGATCGATTTATGCATAAATCAATCAAGTATTCAACAACTGACTGATAAAGAACAACATCAAATGCATCTCAAGCATCATGAAGACTCAACCGTAAGCTTGTTTCCATGGGAATGACGATGGGTTTTCAATAATTAAGGGCAAAATGCTACAATAATTTTTCAATGTATTTTGTTTGACACAAATCTATTCCCCCATCAACTTGCATAAAGTGAATTTTCAAATAATGATGTGAATGCCCTAAATCAAACATATAAAGCAAATTGTCTTTAGAAATTTGCTTCTGATTAGTACCACTCAGAAGCATATCATCAGAACATACAACAATGAACAGAAGTACATTATCTATACGCTTAATATATAAGGGATCTCAATTGGATTGTTCTCAAATCCATGTGCTAGCCATTAGGCATTCATCTTTTCATACCAAGCACATGGTTCTTTCTTCAAGGCATTTAATGCAAACTTTGTTTTCTTGCCCTTTTTTCCCACAACCAGGGAGTTGAAATACATAAACTTCTTCATGTAAATCATCATTCATAAATGCAATTTTATATCCAACTGATATTTATTCAAACCATGATGTGCTTCAAGTGCATAGATGCTATGAAAAATGGTGATTTGCCATATGGGAGCAAATGCCTCATAAAAATCAATGTGTTTCTCTTAAGCATAACCTTTGGCAACAAGCCTAGCCTTATACCTATCAATTGATCCATTAGGCTTACATTTCATCTTCTATACCCATTTAGTGTGAATGGTCTTTTTGCTTGGATGCAAATCACGTAAAGAGTAAGTACCATTCTTCATAATTGCATCATGTTCCGATTACATAACAACAATCCAATTATATAAACTCTATGTTTCACCAAAAGAAACATGATCATTCTCATAACAAAGACTAGATACAACCATTTCATGACAATTTGATGCAAATTAGGAAGAACTATAAGATCTAGAATTAGTATGATATGACAAAGGTGCATCTAATTTGCTATCTCTAAAATTCTACACTAATCATTTAGGCATAGTTTTCGCATGTTCTATGTTATTCCTCTCATTGATAAGTGCATCATGTAAATCTACATCAGAAATGAAATCTCATCACCTTCAATCACCATGTGCATCACCATCAATCACCATGTGCATCACCATCAATCATCATCTTTGACACCATGTGCATCACCTTCAATCACCGTATTTCTAGGTGTAGGATGTTTTTCAACACACTGCGCAATATTCCATAGGCCCTTTACTACCAATACATGACACATCATGTATCCCCACAATGTGTATTTAGTACCATCCAACTTAACAACCAACATATGAAATACATATTTTATTTCAGCCATGGCCAATGACTAAATACCCTCACGTGGAAAATTGATTGTATGTCAAAAGTTGAATAGAAATACCCAAACGAGCTCTACTAAGTTGTATCAAACTTTGAGGTGCTTGTGTTGGTGAATCAAAAAATTTATATATGTGTAGCACAAAAGGAAAAAAATTATTGCAAATGCTATGATAATACATTTGGAACCCAAAGAAATCTCAAATAAAAAATCTGACACCACAAAATAAAGTTGTTTTCAAACTCTTATCACCTTGATTATGCTTACCAATTTTCATGCAACTTTGAGATTGTGAGTGGAGGGGTGTCAAGATGCCCTAGAGAAATCTTCCTTTGATACCAATTGTTGGAGTGTAACGGCATGTTAGTCGGCCGTCGGATTGTAAGTTGTAAAAACTGAATCTTGTTCGCACGAGTGAAAGGTTGTTACGCAGACACCTTGTAATCTTTATATAAAGCAATGAAAAAGAGATGAGTAGTGACGTTCGTGGGAATCACCTGACTATCTGTCTGGGTGATTTGTCTGTGACGTTATTGTGTGTCGAGTTGGTTAATTTGGAGTATCCTACTCTTGTTCTATCTGGCTGTCTCTTGATACCTGTTTCTGTTCGTGAGTTACATAGACGTTCAGTTGATCGTTAGCCTGTTGTCTGAGCGAGTTGTTCTGTGGGATCTCGATTGTGATTGTTCTATTGATTAAGCGTATCGTGGGGTCACTCTTTCTTGTAAGGTGTTGTAACGTGTTGGATGAAGTTTGTGTAGTTGCAGTAGTGTTCTGAGAACTCCGAGTCGTATTGTATGGTCTTCAGTGTTGAGGTCTGTCCTCATACGGTAAAGGTTAGCTACAGTAAGGGTCTTTTTAAGTTGCGTACTGGACCCCCAGTACTGTGTGTCTGAGACTGTTGAGTTTTTCTATGTTTTTGGTTTTGTTTGATTGTTTATACCTATTCGGTGAAGGTTGAATTATTGATATTTTCTTTAGCATTACAGTAGTTGTATTCGGAACAGCTATTAAGTTAATCAAGTAACTCTGTATCACGATACTGCATAGTCTGGTGCAGTGTGTTCGATCAACTGTAGGAGAGTTTGGGTGAATACTGTAAGATTGTAAGTGCAACGGAGACTTGATAGGGTTCTAAGCATTAGTGTATTGCTATCTGTGAGGTGGTTAGTTTGGGAGCTAAGTATAGGGCCTCTGTTTAACAGACCCCTTCCACTCCCAAGAACCCAATAACGTTTAAATGCACTTCTGGCAGTTAGAACAGCGTTTAACACTGGCGCCGTCTGTGGGAAGGTGGCAACAGATCAGATTGTTGCAAATCGATTGTAGCAACGCGACTATAGATTGTGAATCGACAGTATTATTATGCACGTAGTACAAAAGATGACACATGCCGGTTACTCGATCTGGTGAGTCATATCCGAAGTACCAACAACCTTGGGTACTTAATTCGCTAAGGACGCCTCCAGGAGGTAGAAGCGCAGATAGGTTTAACCCAGTTGCCAAGGAAGTGAAGAACCTTAGTAGTGATTCTGGTCATATTCCGGTGGAGCGCACTACCCCTCCGGCAGATTCCGGTGCGATTCCGATAGAGTCTGTCGAAATTATAGTGGCTCCAGAATCTACCAGGATGCAGCATGAAGTTAATTTAACACCATTGGGTAAAGATTCAAATTTGTTCACGAATAGAAACGCCTTAGCCAAAGAAATCAGTAAAGAAGAAAAAGCACCTTGTTTTGGTGAAAATTCGACACCTTCCGGTGTCATTTCGGTACCAGTTGCTAAGAGTCCACAGTGTTCCGGTGATGGTTTACCATTTCTTGGTGAATCTTCAGTCCAGTCACCACTATTTGGAGTCAGCTTTCCTACATTTGACATCAAGAAAAAAGGTAGCGTGTTCGAAGCTGAGATCCGAAATATACTGAACAATATTATCGAGCCGGAGAGTGCACAGGCTGAAGATACAGATTCCGACGGTTCAGATATTCAGCCTCGGGATACAGAAGATAGTCCCAGTACCACCGCAAGCACGATGAGTGGTCAACAACAACAACAACAGCAGCAACAATTATTTCCACCATGGTCGACTCCAACAGGAGTAACGTACACTAAATTCGGTGGATTTCCAGGTGATGATCCAGATGCTCATGTATGCACATTTGAGATAAGTTACGCAGTGCTCAATCATCCACCTGATCTGGCGTATAAAGCTATTGTCTTCCAGTCTACATTGGTGAATGAAGCAGCCAGGTGGCTTACAGAATATGATATTAACCATTTCGACACATATGAAGCGGTAAGGGATGCATTTTTGCAGAGATTCAGACTAAAGAAGAATCCAGCCGAAATTTTTTATTATCTACAAAACAATAGACAAAAGATGAATCAGACAGTGCAGGAATACGCCACCCTATTCAGAATGCATTTGAGGTAATTGCCCCCAGCACATGCCAACCTACCGGATGACGTTATCACTCAATGGTTTATCAATGGTTTGACTCCGCAACTTAAACAGATTATGATCATACGCTGTGTGGGAGCTATGACGCTAGACGCGGTGATCGCAATGGCTTTGCAGCTGGAAAACAAGGTTGGAGGATTTACAGAAGACCTAGAATGGTTAAAAACAAGTAAAAATGTTGCAAAAGATGCGACCAAACAGGTGTACTGCACCACGTGCAAGAATTCAGGGCATACCAGTGCCATTTGTGCCCTCAACTAGTTGTTTTGTGCTATCTGTAACACGACAGGACATTCCACCGAAAACTGCGCATACAACGCTAAAGTACAGGGAACAGCAACAGTGAATGCAACTATACAAGAACCAGGGCAGCCTGCCAATCATTATGTACCTCCTCAATTGAGAAACAACCAGCAGCAGGGATACCGAAATTACAGAGGACAGAGAAATAATAATTACAATGCAAACCGTTGGCAGGCAGGACCAGCACAGGAAAATACTAATTTGCCACCACCTCGCTACCATTTTTGCGGAGAATTTGGCCACATTAGAAGATTTTGTAAAGACGCAGCTGAATACGATCAGAGGAAGAAAGAGCGCCAGAACCCTATGACCAATATGGTTCAGATCACACCCATAGAGACACAAGCTATAGTAGTTTAGACCAGATCTGGTAGGCCGTTACAACCAGCAGATGAAATATTTGAACCAGGCATCCTAGAACAACAAAGAACATATGACAAGGCTAGTCAGTGGACCACCACAGAACCTCCAGTGTTCCCAGATCCTATTCCAATGACACAAGTTCCACTGTCAAAGGAAACTGCGCAGGAGCAAGAGTCAATTCCAGTAACCGACGCATCGTCTTCAGAATCGGTGAAAGAAACAAGTCAAGTAAACCAAGCATGGGAAATCTTATCTAAAGCGTCCATTACTCTTCCTCTTGGACAGTTACTTGCACTAGTACCAGGAGTCCGCCAACAATTTCAACAACAGTTTAGTACTGAGTCTGCCTGCATTCCAGCAACAGCGACAGTACAACCGGAACCTGATTCTACGGTTGATCATTCGGTTCCTTTAATTACGGTATGGTATAAAAATCACAAAATTTCACAGGTACTAATTGATGGAGGGTCTGGTGTAAATATTGCTATTGCCGCTCTGTGTAAAAAGTTAGGATGGACGAAAATCGAGCCTGTCCAATTTTTTGTAAGGATGGCTAATCAATCCAGAGTCCACCCAGTAGGACTAGTACACGATGTGCCCATAACTCTGCAAGGCACAACATTTAAGATGACTTTTGTCGTCTTAGAGCTACCAGAGTCTAGCTTGGATTATAATTTACTTTTCGGCCGTCCTTGGTTAAAACAAGCCAAGGTGATACAAGATTGGTCTCCACAGGAACTCACTTTCAAGAACAATAATTGTAAATATGCTGTAAAATTGGATGCTATACAGCCTTGTGAATTACATGCTAGACCTTATTTTGCAAAACCAGTTCATATGTTAGATGGTTTGTCAGATGATGAAGAAGAAGAGTTTTTGAAGAATAATATTGATTTGATCTCCCTAGGGACTATTGATCTACAATCTGTTGTAGATAATTGGAATCCAGCAGTTTGTACAGTAATGCCTGTGACTGAGGAATATAAGAAAGAAGATATTGCTGCTATAGATAACGATGATCTATAACAACTTTTTAAGCTAGTTGACGATACAGAGAAGCCCCAACAATTCTATGTTCCAGAAGATCAGTTAATTGCATATAATTTAGGTGATTAAGTTAACCAGGGACCTGTAAAAATAAAAGAAGGATTGCTTGAAATGTTTTCGCATGGGATTACAAAGACATCAAGGGTTTGGACCCTCGCATTTATCAACATAGGGTCATGCTGAAACCAGAAGCTAAGCCAATCAAACAACCCAGCTACCGAATGAATCCAAACTATGTAGCAAAGGTAAAGGCAGAGCTTGATAGGTTACTAAAAGTCGGATTCATCGTACCAGTAGAGCATGCTGAGTGGATATCACCCATTGTTATCGTCCCTAAGAAGAATAAGTAGTTACGCATATGTGTGGATTACTGGAAACTAAATGCCGCTACGGTGCCTGATCCGTTTCCTCTACCTTTTCTTGACACCATGCTGGACAGAGTAGCAGGACACAAAATGTACTCATTCTTAGATGGGCACAGTGGGTATAATCAGGTCAGAATGGCTGAGGAAGATATACCAAAAACAGCGTTCATCACCAATTCGGGTGTATTTGCCTGTACTGTTATGTGGTTTGGATTAAGAAATGCCCCCAGTACTTTCCAGAGGTGTATGCAGGAAATATTCTCCCCTTATCTTACCTCGTTCATGCAAGTATATCTTGATGATTTCTCCTTGTTCGGTAAGATGGTAGCACATTTGTTCCATTTATGGTGTTGCTTTGAGAGAGTGCAGAGAATACAGACTCTGTTTGAACCCAAACAAATCTGTGTTTGCGGTTTCATGTGGAAAGCTACTTGGCCACATTGTATCTGCACAGGGTATACAAGTAGATCCAGATAAAATCACAGTTGTGTTAGAAGCACCTGTACCCACTACACCTAAGGAAGTAATGTGTTTCATGGGACAAGTAAGATGGCATGGACGACACTTACGATGGCTTGCTCATTTGGCGATACCACTGAATCGGTTAATAACCAAGACTCCTCGACAATTTGAGTGGACTCAGGAATGTCAAATTGCTTTTGATCGTCTAAAGGGATTACTAACACAGGTTCCAATCTTACAACCTCCTGACTGGGATCGCCCATTTCATGTATTTGTTGATGCTTCAGATATAGCAATTGGGAGCATACTAATGCAACAAACCGATAAATGGTTTAGGCCAGTATACTATGCAAGTCGAAGGCTTGCCCCTGCTGAAAAGAATTACTCTGTAACAGAAAGGGAATGTCTGGGTTTAGTATACTCTGTAAAGAAATTTAGGCATTATTTACTTGGCCATAAATTTACTTTTCATGTAGATCATGCTGCACTTGTCTACCTCGTAAGGCAGCAGCATTTAGGTGGTCAATTAGCGTGATGGGTTCTGCTTTTACAAGAGTTTGATTACAAAGTTATTCATTGGCCAGGCAGCTCACATGCCTTAGCAGATTTCCTTTCTCTCTTAGATTCCGGTGAAGCTCCGGTCGGTGTAGATGATACAACACCAGCGATTTATGTTTCTGAACCAATTAATGATGAAATTGCAAACCCACCTATGCCATCTACATATTAATGATCAGATATTGACCTTTCTTACTGATGGATCCCTTCCTTCTCAGACTTCTCCTGCAATGCGTAGGAAGATTGCAGTATACAGTCACAAATTTTGGTTAATTGCTGGAGAATTATACTATATGGATCACACTGGAGTTTTACTTCGTTGTATTCCTCCACATGAAGTTAACTCAGTCATTACTCTGGCTCACTCAATTCCTTCCGGTGGACACTTTGCAGCAGATTTAACGCACCGAAAAATTCTGCAAAGTGGACTTTGGTGGCCTACTATGTACAGGGATGTATCTCAGTTTGTCAAACAATGTGATACTTGTCAGCGGTCTGGACAACCTCTACAACGTCATTTGTTCCCTCTCCAACTGATCTTGCCATTGGAGCCTTTTCAGAAGTGGGGTCTAGATTTTGTTGGACCTATTACACCGCCAGCAATACTTAGTAGTAATCGTTATATTCTGACCTGTACAGACTATGCAACCAGATGGGCAGAAGCATGGGCTTTAAAATCTGCCACAGTTGTTACGGTGGCAAAGTGTCTAATGAAAGATGTCCTTCTGCATTTTGGCTTACCTCTGGAGCTTGTTACAGATCAAGGCACTCATTTTGTCAACAATTTAATGAAAGTACTCACACATTCTTTTCAGATCACGCATAAATTCAGTTCACCATATTATCCTCGTGCAAATGGTTTGGCTGAGAGTACAAACAAGACCCTGTTGAATATGCTTCGAAAACTGATTCTGGAAGCACCGAAAAGATGGGATCAATTGTTACCTGCAGTATTATGGGCATACAGAACTACCTATAAGGTAGCAACAGGACTAACACCCTTCAAACTAGCTTATGGACTGGAAGCCATAGCACCAATGGAGATTGTTGTGCCAAGTTTACGTGTAGCTCTCACTCAGAAATTGATACCAGAAGATTCTTTATCATTCCGGCTAGATACACTCAGAGAACTGGATGAGCATCGATGGACAAGTTTTCTGACTATCTAGGAAGTTCAGTTAAGACAAGCTCAAACACATGATCGATATCTAAAGACTCCAATTTTTACGATGGGGAAACTTGTACTCTTTTACAATGCAAAGTCGAATCGCTCTGCTGGCGAGTTCAAGTTACGATGGTTTGGTCCCTACCGGATTGCTGAACAGGTAGGCCCAGCCACTTTTCGGTTGACTAGTTTGACCGGACTACCTCTTCCAAAGGTGATAAATGGTTCAAAGCTGCGGCCGTATCAACAAGCATCGGATCCGCACTAAAACGTTCTGCAGATTTTGCATCTTCTTCTCTTTTGTTTTCTTTTGTTTTTGCGTGCTTAATAAAATAAGCCTGTAAATATCCGCGTTTTGATACTTAATTATGATAGCAGCCGCCCGACATTATTGTTCTGCTCATGCATGCACACCAAGTTTTGAAGTTATCATCTCAACGTCGCACGATGATTAGTAATTTTCATTGTTCTCCACTGCAACACATCTACTTAACTTTCTCCATTTCGCCGAAAATCGCTATTGTGTTTGCGTGATTTGTGTGATTGTGTAAACCCTGTGCTTTCTGTCTTGTGCTTGCGTTTACTGTGTGCGCCATGGAAGCTCTGGCAAACTTCGCCACTTTCCGTGACGGACTCCCTGCCGACGTAGGAGAGTTCCTCCGCACCCGTGGGTTATCCAATTCCGCTGAACTGCCTTGGCATTCAGTGGAATCCCACACGTTCTATGCCCTTATAATCATCGCCATCGCTAACACACCTGCCACCGAGCAGAGTTGGGCGATCACATCCCTACCCTCCCGAACCGTAATCACGTTCCAGGCCTTTGCTGATGCGTTTCAACTCCCTCGGCAAGGTCGGGAAAATGGTCCAAATCTACCAATTGCCACCATGAATCGATTATTCCCTAGGAGCTCATCCAACGAATACGCAATACTCTGCCGCCTTGAACCTGAGAGATCCACGCTACAATTCCTAATAGCCATTCTTAACCTGCAGAAGCGAACCTATGGAATCTCTCGTCCTTTTTACTCCGCTATAGATTTAGCTGCGCGAGAACCAGTCAATTTTGCATCATATTTCTTCCGGCGAATACACAAAGAATGCGTCGCAATTATCAAGCAGGTCAATAAAGGGGATATGCCAAGGTCGAGACTCCCTCACATCATATCCTTTCTATTTTTGACTATTCTAGAAGCACAGCCACCACCTCGAGGACCCATTCTACGCCATGAGGAATCTGCACAAATATTAGAGGACGATGAAGAAGAAGATGAAGAGATATTCCACCTTCTCCGTCGGAAGAGAATCAGGATAAGCTCATCCGATAGTGAAGTACAAGGGTCAGCCGCAAAGGACAAGGCAGACAACAAAGCAGAAGAAGCAAACGAAGAAGAAACCTTTCACGACACCGCAACCTCCATGCATCATGAGTCTTCAGCACAGTCCTCTTCAGAACAACAACAAGAGAAGGAGGCTCCCACCGAATCTGACACAAGCTCATCAGAAGAAGCATCTCAGTAACAATCGGATCAGGAAAAGCAAGGAGATGAAGAACATATAATTAAAGAAGTTTTCGAGGAACTGCTTAAAGCAGTATAGTCCACAGCTGCCGACACCGCTGACACACAAAAAACCACAAAAAAGGTAACAGAATCTCACTCTGTTCTTCCCACTCCCCCACCGGAACCTCCACTCAACCCAATTATCCCTACTCCACCCATTCTTCCTGAAGAACCCACTGCCTCTTCTTCCTCATCCCCAAACTACTCTCCACCGAACTCCGAGCAGCTACTCACCGCATCCTCATCTCAACCTCGTCCTCATCTTCCACTTCCTTCAACTCCTATGATATCTGAACTTGCAACCATGGGTCAGATGTTGATCTAGCTTTCACAACAACTACCGGCGCAAATGAAGCAAATCACAGAGAATATCCGAGATGAATTTCAACACAAAGTGGACTTGCTGGAGGCAGACATTAGTCCTCTACAAGAAGAATTAATAGTAGCAAAAGCCAAAAACCAAGCCTTACAAGAACAACTTAAGAAGTTACAAGCCTGAATGGCCGAACAGGTAGAAGTTACCGCTCAAAGAGATGCAGCACTGGCAGAGATCAGACAAAAAGACGAGTTACTAAATAATGCAAATGCCGAAATCATTCAGTTAAAGCAAGAGATACCGGACAAAGAAGATGCAAGAGTCGCTTTAGGGAATCTGCTAGAAGAAACAAGATAGACGCTAGATGAAGTGGTACAACGAGGCCAAGAACAACACGATCTGGCTATGAAAACAGCTGAAGAACTCCAGAAATGCAAAATATATTTTGTAGATGTAAACAACATTCTAAAATGAAAATTGACCGAGGAAGCTCAACGACAAAAGGTAATATCAGATCTTCGCAGAGAAAGAGATGCCTACTCCAGAACAATCCAGTTCCAGAATCAGCAGATTGACAGAAAAGACAACCAACTCGAAAATTAGAAAGAAAGATTGGCTAAGATGGATAAACAACTTGCAGAGATGAAAGTATCCAGAGATGCGGCCTTAGCAAACGAATTTTATTTACAAGAGGCCTTTCTGCAGACGCAGGCAAAAATTTTGCTAGTCAAAGCCATTTCCTTAAGTTTTGTAAGAACAGATGCACAATTAGTAGAACCTGATACTTTGAAACAGATGTTAGAAGCTTTAAAAAAGAAAATCGCCCGAACCTTTAGATTAGCACGATCCATGTACTTAGAAGGAATTATAGATGAACCGTAACTTTTGTAAAACCTGCGGGTTCGAGTCCACCGTGCATGCCAGTGTTAGTCGGCCGCCGGATTGTAAGTTGTAAAAACTGAATCTTGTTCGCACGAGCGAAAGGTTGTTACGCAAACACCTTGTAATCTTTATACAAAGCAATGAAAAAGAGATGAGTAGTGACGTTCGTGGGAATCACCAGACTGTCTGTTTGGGTGATTTGTCTGTGACGTTACTATGTGTCGAGTTAGTTAATTTGGAGTATCCTACTCTTGTTTTGTCTGGCTGTCTCTTGATACCTATTTCTGTTCGTGAGTTACATAGACGTTCAGTTGATCGTTAGCCTGTTGTCTGAGCGAGTTGTTCTGAGGGATCTCGGTTGTGATTGTTCTGATGATTAAGCGTATCGTGGGGTCACTCTTTCTTGTAAGGTGATGTAACGTGTTGGATGAAGTCTGTGTAGTTGCAGTAGTGTTCTGAGAACTCCGAGTCGTATTGTATGGTCTTCAGTGTTGAGGATTGTCCTCATACGGTAAAGGTTAGCTACAGTAAGGGTCTTTTTAAGTTGCGTACTGGACCCCCAGTACTGTGTGTCTGAGACTGTTGAGTTTTTCTGTGTTTTTGGTTTTGTTTGATTGTTTATACCTATTCGGTGAAGGTTGAATTACTGATATTGTCTTTAGCGTTACAGTAGTTGTATTTGGAACAGCTATTAACTTAATCAAGTAACTTTGTATCACGATACTGCATAGTCTGGTGCAGTGTGTTCGGTCAACTATAGGAGAGTTTGGGTGAATACTGTAAGATTGTAAGTGCAACGGAGACTTGATAGGGTTCTAAGCATTAGTGTATTGCTATGTGTGAGGTGGTTAGTTTGGGAACTAAGTATAGGGCCTCTATTTAACAGACCCCTTCCACTCCCAAGAACCCAATAACGTTTAAACGCACTTCTGGCAGTTAGAACAGTGTTTAACAGGCCACACAAGCACAAAGACAACACAAGGAAGAAGAAGAAACTTGGAGAACAACACAGTATTGAATGTATTATTAAGTGAATGTACAAAGATAAATGATTTCTTAGGGTTATAGGAGTATGTACAATCTGGGAGAAAAAAACTCTTAAAGAGGAAAAAAAATTCCCTAGTGGTCCTAAATGTGTTGATACACATCACTACAAAAATATATGAACACTTCATATGTCCATCAACTTGTTGATATATTCTACTAGGGGTGTACGTATTGTTGATATATTTAGCTAGTGATGCGTGTGAACACACTAGGACCGTCAGGGCACTTTTTTCCCTCTTTAGGAGGTTTTTTTCCCGGCTTGTATATAGGCCTATAGCCCTAACAGGTTACTTATCTTTGTACATTCTAGTGGTAATAAATTCAATATTGTGTGTTATGCTCCAAGCTTTTTCTTCTTCCTTGTGTTGCTTGCATGCTTCCACAGACCTCTAACTCCAACAATTGGTATCAGAGCAGGTCGTCGCTTCATCTAGGGCATCCTCAACACCCCTCCCTTCACAGTTTGAGAATCGTACAAAATTTGGTGAGCATACTCATGGTGATTAGAAGATCAAATCAGCTTTGTTGTGTGCTGTCGAAATCACAATTTGAGCTCGTTTTGGCCTTCGAACTCTGTATCATAGTGCTTTTGTAGGCTATTTTGTCTTTTTGTGCCAAAGATATATACAGGTTTTGGTTCACCAGTATAAGCATCTCGAAGTCTGCTACATGTTTAGCAGAACTTGTCAGGGTAGTTTTGTTCAACTTTTTCAGATAGAGTCATTTTTCTGTATCAAGGTATTTTAGTCAGTGGCCATGGCTGAAAGCTGTGATGTATTTCATATGTTGGCTATTGAGGATAAGTTGGATGGTACCAATTACCCATTTTGGGCTTATATGATGCAACATGTATTGGTTGCAAAAGGACTATGGAACATTGTGAAGGGTGTTGAAAAACGTCCTATTACACCTACAAATACAGGTATTGAAGCTGATGCAGATGGCATTGAAGATGCTAATATTCTTCAGATTCCTATTCGTGCTACGGTTTCTGCTGCACCTACTACAAAGCAAATTTGTTGGGATGGCAGAGATGCTCAAGCACATGTGTTGAGAGCCTTGTCTATCAAACGTGCCATTGTTCCTCACATCCGCTCTTGCAGAACAACTAAGGATGCTTAGGATACACTTACCACATTGTACCAGGCTAGGAATGAGGCTCGTGTTGCTTACCTCCAAAAACAGTTGGAGAGTGAGCATATGAATGGAGGTGATTCTATGGATATTTTTCTAACAAAGATCAAAGACTTGAAGGAACAATTGATTTTTGTTGATGAAGTTATACCAGATAGCTCACTTGTGCAAACCGTTCTGAATGGTCTTCCTGATTCATATCACAGTTTAGATTCTACTCTTCATTTGATGAAAGGCAATCCAAATGCCTTTTCATTTGAGGAGTTAGTCTCTATCATGTTGCAGGTAGATCAGTCTAGGCAGAACAGGTCCATTATGCATGTTGCATATCAAGCTTTTTTGGCTAGTCAGAATGGCAAAAGTAAATGGAGCTCATCTACTAGTAAGTAGAAATATGTAAATGATGCACATTCAAAGAAGGAAGACAAAGATGAGAAGAAATCAAAAAAAGCAGAAATTCTTTTGTATGTATTTAAAGGAAACGATCATGTCATAAAGAACTGTCCAAAATTGGCTGCAAAAGAGGCAAAAAAAAAGAGGTTGGAATGGTTGTTGCAGAGGCCTCTACACCAAAAACAAAGTCTGCTAATCTTGTGTAGAATGAAGAATGGGTGTTTACTATTGTTTACAGTTTTGACCCATCTTCTCTTGAATAATGTATGTCTGTAGTAGACTCAGATGTTTGGTACTTTGATAGTGGGACAACCAAACATATTACCTCACAGCACAGTTTCTTCACTTCACTCGAGTCTGTCCCTACAGGGAATACTATCACATATGCCAGCAAATCCTCTTATCCTATCATGGGAGTTGGTAAGATCATTCTAACTACTGTTGATGCTAGTTCTTTCACTTTGTCAGATTCTTTATTTGTGCTAGGGATCAAGAAAAATCTATATCAGTTTTTGCATTTGCCAAGATTGGCTTGGTTGTGAAATTTGTTGATGACAGATGTAGAGTTCATGATCTTTCAAATGGTGACATGATTATTGCTTTTGGCATTTTATGTAATGGGTTGTATAAGCTCATAGACTATGAAAAATCTGTGAATGATTCGGCATGTGGAGTACATGATTCTCAGTCTATGTCAGATGGAAAGCTTTGGCATGCATGCTTTGGTCATCTTAATTTTGCTATGGTGTCCTCTTTGCCCAAACTTGAGGCACCCAGGAAACATGTATGTGAAGGACGTATTTTGGGCAAAATGCAGCGTTCCTCCTTTCCAAAAGATGGTTCAGTAGGAGCTACTCAGAAATTGTAGTTTGTTCACAGTGATGTCTATGGTCCTATGGACACACCCTCTTTTGGAAACTATCTTTACTTCATGACCTTCATTGATGATTTTTTCATGCATGCATGGGTATATCCATTGAAAGCAAAGTCCAAAGTGTTCATGTGCTTCAAACAGGTTTTGGTTTTGCCTAAAAATCTGTCACCATGTAAAAGGGGCACCCTCCATTCTGATCGAGGGGGGGACATATATGTCTTGTTACTTTAATGCATTGCTGGTTGAACATGGGATAAAACACTAGTGTACAGTGCCATATACACCTCAATAGAGTGGAATTTTTTAACAGAAGAATAGGTCACTCATGGAGATGGCGAGGTGTATGGTCAAGAGTCAAGCTTTACCACATAGTTTCTAAGCTTGAGGCTCTCATGTGTGCAGCAAATGTACATAATAGGTGTCCCACTGTAGTCTATCACTCTGTATGAGGCTTCGCATGGTTGCAAGTCATCTGTTGCTCATCTACGTGTTTTTGGTTGTCTAGCATATGCATTAATGCCTTAACAACATCGCAGGAAATTGGATGATAAAGCAGTAAAATGTATTTTTGTTGGGTACGGTTCTGAAATCAAAGGCTATCCTCTATATCATCCACAGAATAAATGCATTTTGGTTAGTCGTGATGTTGTTTTTGTGGAAGATGCTATTCAACCTTTACTTTCATGTAGGAAGGAGACATCTGTTAGCTCTAAAGACACATATGATACTTTTTTGCCTCTTTCTACAAGTGGACAGTTTATTGTTGGTCCTAATGAGGCAACTTCTCAACCTTTACAGGTTTCATGTGATGATTTAGATCATTCTATTTCTGGTGCAGATTTACATGATGCACTTGTTTATGAGAGCTTTGATAATGAGGAGGCAAAAACTATGCCAAAATGGCTGATGCAGACTTTGCATGATAGCAAACTAAATGCGTCTCTATCATATCGTACTCGTTCAGGCTCTCATAGTGCCTCTTTTGCATCAGATTGCTATGCTATGGCTGCCTCTAGTCTTTGTGATGAACTGAACCTCTTTCCTTTGATGAAGCACAAAATTCTGAACATTGGATGGCTACAATGCAATCTGAATATGACACTATCATGAAAAATGGTACTTGGTGTTTATGTGATGCCTCCTAGCAACAAAGCCATTAGCACTAAGTGGGTATACAAGTTGAAGTGTAAACCTAATGGAACAGTTGGCAGGTATAAGGTTAGGCTTGTTGCAAAGGGTTATGCACAGGAAAGAGGCATTGATTTTGATGAAACCTTTGCTCCTACTTGCCAAATGACTACTGTTCTTGGCATCTATGCACTTGTAGCTCATCATGGTTGGAATGTACATTAGTTGTACATTAAAACAACATTTCTGAATGGTGACTCGCATGAAGGAGAGTATGTTTTTCAATCCCATGGCTTTGTGCAGAAAGGGCATGAAAACTAGGTGTGTAGGTTAAAGAATGCATTATATGGTCTAAATAAAGCACCACGTGCTTGGTATGAAAAGATACATGCCTATCTGATTGCACATGGTTTTGAGAACAGTCCAACAGAAAGCACCTTATATGTTAAGCATGCTAATGATGTGCTTCTCATCATTCTTGTGTATGTTGATGACATGTTGCTCACTAGTCTTCATGAGAAGCATATTGCTGATTTCAAGGCTGATTTGCATGCCTCATTTGATATGTCTGATTTGGGGCATTTGCATCATTATTTGGGCATTCAATTTATGCAAGTTGATGGTGGAATAGCTTTGTGTCAAACAAAATATATTGACACATTATTGCAATGTGCTAGCCTTGAAGATTGTGAACCTATTGCCACTCCTATGGAGATAGTTTTATGATTGGGTCTTCATGATGTTGGAGATGCATTTGATGTTGTTCTCTATCAGTAGGGTATTGGATGCTTGATTTACTTATGCATTACTCGGCCAGATATTCAGTTTGTTTTCTCACAGATTAGCAGGTTTATGCATTGCCCAAGTGTCAAGCATTGGCAGGTAGCTAAGTGCATCTTTTGCTACTTGAGTAGTACGCGGCTACTTGGGTTGTTTTATCCGAAGGGGGGATCACTACCGCCAGATTTGGATGCTTTTTTTTACTCTAACTAGGTTGGTTGCCAGTCGTGTGTCCACTAGTGGTTTTGGCTTCATGCTTGGTAGCTCATGCATATCTTAGCTAAGCAAGAAGCAACCTACTGTGGCCACTTCTAGTTGTGAGGCTGAGTATAGGATAGCTTTCATAGTTGTTGAGTGTGCGTGGCTGAGATGCCTTATGGCTACTTTGGGTGTTGGTCAGTCTTCTGCCACCACCATATTCACTGATAGTGAGAGTGCATTAGTAGTTGCGAAGAACCTTGTGTTCCATGCTCGCACTAAGAACATTGAGGTGCATTATCATTATGTCAAGGAGAGGTTCTCTATTGGAGAGATCAACTAGGTATATGTGCCTACGCAGGAGAACATTGCAAACCTTTTCATGAAGGCTCTGCCTAGGGAGAAGTTTGAAGATTTTTGCAAAGCTTTGGGCTTACTTCCTTTTGTGGATTGATTCCACATAGCTTGGCACTTCCTTATACATGAGTGCCAACTCCTTGTTCACCACATCATTCCCAATGGGGATTTGTTGATATATTTAGGTAGTGATGTGTATGAACGCACTAGGATCGTTAGGGCATTTTTTTCCCTCTTTATGAGGTTTTTTTCCCCCGGCTTGTATATACGCCTATAGCCCTAACAAGTTACTTATCTTTGTACATTCTAGTGGTAATACATTCAGTATTGTGTTTTGTGCTCCAAGCTTCTTCTTCTTCATTGTGCTATTCGTGTGCTTCCATAGACGTCTAACTCCAACAAGGATGACTTCCCACACTTTTCCTCTTGATTGGTAAAAGAGAATTCACATCCTCCTGTTCACTATAGTCAGTGGTCCTATCAAGAGGAATCTCAAAAATGTGTGACTTAGTATCTTTGTTTTTTTCATTTGAAATTGTTAGTTTGTTTCAAAAATTTGCCCCCCTTCATCCAAAAGCTTCTCTGTAATCTCCAAGGTAGTCTTGTGGTTGAGATTGGAATGAGTTTTCACATTGTCCAATGACATTGGGCTTATAGGCTCATTAAGAGGTAAGTCACTTCTCATCCATTAATTGCATGTTTGGAACTCTAAGAATGGATGTTTTCCTTGTGATTGGGTCTGCATGTTCTGCTTGGGCTCTACAATTCTTTCATAGAGTTCATTTTTCCATGAACGTGAATATCTAATACAATAATATCCTCTTGTGGAAGTGGATCATTAAGTTGGATGTATTCTTGGTTGACTAGAGCCTCCTGAGGTTCATGGATGGGTTTCCTCATTTGTCCTTCCTCATGACAATAATGGCATTCAATATCCCTCTTCCTTGATTTACTTCTACTTTTTTTTCATTGACCACTACCATGTTGTTGATTCTTTCCTTGGTAAGAATCACAAACATTACATGCATCCCCACTCTGAGTGCCAACCATAGATTTTCTATGAATCTCCTCACTCAATAGTGCTCCACATATGTCATCATAGACTACTTTACCACCAGGTGCACTATTGCCAATAGTCGTGCAAAACATATCCCATGATGATGGCAAGGTGCATAATTGCTTTGATTTCATTATCCATATCCATTTTTTGAGCCTGTAACTAGGAGAATATAGCATCAAACTCATTTAGATGAGAAGCAACACTATTTGTGTCCGTGCAAAGTTCGCATAACTTTCTCATCAAATACACTTTTTTTGATGCCGTTTCTTTTTCATACATGTTGCATAACTTATTCCAAAGCTCCTTTGCACTTTCACAGTATAATATTTTAAAGTAAACATTATCTGCCATGTGCAATCAAATGGTGGACCTGGCCATCTCATCTAACTCATCCCAATCATCTTCATCCATGTCAATAAGCTTCTTTGAGATTCCATTTACTGGCTTCCATTGCCTCATCTGAATCAGTGCATCTTTAATCTGATTCCTCAATAGATCAAAGTTTGTGCCATCAAATTTTCGAATCTCAAAATGGTCTTTGCCTTGCAAGTTATAGCTTCTCCTCGGAACATTGGCACTAGACCCTGATCCACCAGACGTGTCTGAGACCTCTGATGCCATGATGGTAGAGAACTGAATAGAATGATAATGGAGCTCGAAGAGCCCAAACACCACTAAGGCTCAAAGAAGGATGACCAAGTGTCAGATTTTGAGAGAGAATTCAGTAGTCTTCCCAGAAAAATGAATTAATGAACAGTAATGACCAACCAAAAAGAGTATGTGAGAATAAATGTGATCACACCAATAAGTGCATCAAGGAGTAAACTGACCCTTGTATAGATGAAGAAAGCAAAAATCTAGAAAAATTTTGCCAAAGTATCCTCTGCATAATGAGCATATGGCTAGTGTCAAAATGTCATAAAATTGCAAGTGTTGACATGTTAACCTCGATAGTAAATCACTGACTCCACTGAATATAAACAATTACTCGAAAGAAGCCAACTAGGCTTATTGAGCACCTATGAACAATTGTTATACATCTCCTATAGTGAGGCTGGGTAAGTCTTCCATGTGCATCACCGAAGAGACCCCGACATCTGGGTGTCTCCTAGTTAAGAAAACCTCATCATGACCCTCTTTATCAAACGTAAAAGGCTTTACGCAAAAATGTAATGGCTATATCAATGACCACATGGACGTACATAAGTGGTATCCACAGAAGCATACATAGTGTATATGTGCTCAATACATGCACTAAAATGGCACTGAAAGGCTGAATTCATTGCCCAAACACTAGCTAACAACACCTGCAAGTGTCTGTCAACCATGTTCTTTAGGCTCCAAAAACCTGCATAGACATTTCTTTTTAAATAAAGGAAGTTTGGCCTTAGCCTACTCTCCCATCATTAGTCCCCTTCACTTGTGCTTTTCTTTTCCTTTTAATTAAACTTGCATAGACTTGCAATGGCTGCTCCCACCATAATTAAACCTTTCAAGAAACCTATAGATAAACTAGTGTGGCTCAAAATTGATGGAGAGTGTTAATCTCCAAAAGAACAAGCTACTCTTGAAGTTAGAGCACCTCTATATCAAGAGCAACTCAAATCATTCACCAATTTAAAGGATCAATGATCAATTGTCAATATTTTGATCAAACTGTGAAGAGGATGACTACACAGAAAGTCTCGTGCACATAACTCTCTCATTGACTTATCAAATGTGTAAAGTTTTTTATAAAACTTTGCACAAGGTATCACCTATAGTTTGCACACCTCCTCCAAGTTGAATCACTTCAAAAGATTCAGTAGATCTTGAGAATGAACTTAACAAGTCACCTATGTCTAAAACTATTCTTCTGAGAAGTCGGTTCAGACACCTATAACTTCTAACACTTGGTTCTCTCAATCTAGGACCCGTTTATGCAAATGCTTTTAGCCACAAGTAGCTTACCTTCCAACTTAAAGATTGAGTGCTTGCTTGCTCAAAACTTTACACTCTGGAAGGAGAACTGACCAAAACATTAGCATCAAATTTTGCACTTGTTTCAAGAAATAGTGAACACTTCTTCACATATGAATGTTCCTACTCATAATTCTCACAACCTCTTTACAATTAGGCTCTCAAACTTTAACCATAGACTCATTAACTATGGACTTAGACATCTACAAAAGGATTCTTGAAATGATCAAGCATAGAAGGAGAATGCACAGAAAGATCGGGCACAAGATTTTCCATTTCTGAGAAATTCTACATCTAAGTAATGAGAGAGATTCTATTCACTTCTAAAAGGTCTAATGACATCTAATTCTCCTCAAAACTTATTCTAACACATTCTCTCCCATTTGCCCCGACATTTTCTTTGTATATATAGGCATATATTTACAAGCTCATGACCATAGAAAAGTATGTGATGAACTGACTCTAAAATAATGTACATATGTATACACATCTTTATCTCCTGGATATGCACTTCCTTCATGCTTCATGACTTGGTCTTTTCTTCATTGACTTCAATTCTTCATCAAAAACTTCAGTTGTTGATTGCCCTGCACCAACAAAAATGCAGCCCAAAAGGTGAACATTTGTTGTCCAAGAAGTATCAAAAACACTCTTCTTGATGTTCTTGGACCTCTGTGTAGAGAACTATGTATGAAAGTACTCCAAAACAGCTTCAAAAATCACCCAAAAATGCTTCAAAAATAGGCCTTGAAAGCAAAGAATGAAGCTTTAAGGACCCAAAACTTGTTGAAGATAATGTCAACCTTAGTTTTTCCCCTTCTTCAAGCACCACAAGAGTGTAGCTTAGTGTAAAGAGATTGCCACAATTAAGTGCGTTCCGAGGGGAACAATACTGGGTTGGGTGACCTCCAGGGAAGTATTGGGTACCTCTGTCTTCCTTGATCATTGAGGTCCTCTCTCGTCGTAGCCAACAGTGCCAATGGTGACTTCGGTGACTCAAATGACAAGGTATGCCAAGGTTTATGTCTTGGTCGCCGCCTTAGTCATAAGCCTTGGGTGGGTGGGCGGGTGATTGCTTCGCACGCACAAAAAGACCAAAGTTTTTGCATCAAAATGCTCTGATACCAGTGAAAGTATTTCAATGAGGATGCACCACAGTGTGCTCTACTTCTTGAGAGCTCCACGATGATATCCTTGGAATAGAAAACTAAGATCCTAGCACAACACAGGATACGCAGAGAGGTTGCAGAATATAGAGAAAAACACAGTACATAAGGAGCACGATGTGGAGGTGATCGCAATCCGAGTGGATCGAGTCCGATCACAACACATGCACAGTTTATGAAGCTAGTGAGTGTTGGAAGGTCTTTGTGATCAAAATGTGATGGTGAAGATGAAGTTGGGTATGGAGAGGAGAGATTTCATGATTTGATTATGAGAAGGGGGAACATATGGATGTATGCACGATGAGAACAAAAAGAAAACCACACACATGAATCAATTTTTGAAAGGAGGAATGGTCCAAGAATGGAGCTTTTATACACTTTTGAAATTTAATTCATATGCATGGGTTTTTGTGGATGAATGCATGATGAGAACAAAAAGAAAACCACACACATGAATCAATTTCTGAAAGGAAGAATGGTCCAAGAATGGAGCTTCTTATACACTTTCAAAAATGAAACATATGCATGGGTTTTTGTGGGTGATATGAATGCATGTGGGTCATGATGTATAAATGAATAGAAACTTTTTCTCTCAATCTCAATGGATCATCCTTACTGGTTCAACGCATGACTGCGGAGCCTTCTCACACATAGAAAGAGATAGGAGACATGTAAAAACATATAAGAGACTAAGAGAAAAGAGACAAGAGACATGAATTAGAAGATATTGTTATGACATACATATACATGAATGTTGGGAAACATCAAGCTAAGCATTCTACTGGTCAAAGGTTGTCCGCACGATCCTCTCACCATGACAGTTCAACCGAATATCACACATAAGAGGATAGGTTCCACTTCATTGAACCTATGTCTTTCTAGGATCCTAATGTGTTTCTAAAGAAGTCTAAGGCTCATAAAACCAACTCTAGTGCACTCATACACTGCATTCAGGGTGATCAAAGAAAGAGAAATTGGATTTATGAGCCTATCCTGAGTGGAAGTCTAAAAATTGATTCTAGGAACTATGCTCTTACTAGCCCACCTTGGATCCTCACATGATCAATTGAGGGTGATCGTCTCAAGGAAACCATGTGCTAGCAAGGGTCCAATGGATGCCTAATAATGATGCTCTATGATTTTGGAGGGGGGTTTTATAGTTTTTTGAATGAATTTGGGCCCCTGGATCTAGAGAAATCAACTCTCAACCCTAAGATCAGCTGCTTTTGATTACAACCACTCGATTTATCAAATGGATGGATAGGATTGGTTCTTTATATGATATCTAGGGCAGAGGGGGGGGGGGGGGGGGGGGGGGGGGATAGGTGCTTTCATTCTCCACCATTGGATCCGGGGCTATTCTAGACCGTCGAATTAGTGGTGACATCAATTTGGATAAGATAAGCTACTATTTTTGGACAAACTTTGCATTATTGATCTTTGATCATCAAAAAAGGCTTATCCGATGAAAAAACTCATGGATCCTCCTTGATTTAAGCTTTAGTGCATCTCCACCCTTGAATGTGGGCTCATCCTGAGCGTACAACATGGTTCGATCATTGTTTGCCATGTGGCAGCCCTTCAAGCCTTCAATTTGCTTATTCTAAGAAAGTATGGTGACCTTGAAAACTTGATTTTATGCTCTTTGACCCTCCAAATATCCTTTGATGAAGATGAAAGTTTTTAGGGCTATATTTTGAAAGATCTTCTTTAGGAATATGCAAAAAAAACTCCCATCTGAATCTCCTTTATACAAGTTGGACTACATTTGGAAGCTTTCAGGGTGGCATTAAGGTGCCTAGGAAGCTCTGATAGCCTTGAAAATTTGTACAGATATGTAGCCACATATGATCTTCATACATGCCAAACCATATGGCTAACAAAAATTCCTATACAAGATTTTGAAGGGTCTAAGTGGAAAAATTATATCTTTTATAAAATACACATGGCATATCAATGTGCTAGAAAATCCATTTATATGTGAAATTTAAGCTATAGATTGCCTTTGATAGGCTTTACAAGTATATGAATTTTCATGTGATTTGGATACATTGAAATTTTTGCCCTAATTTCCAAAATTTGACCCTTCCAAAGTTTGCATGTGAACTCCCTTTGACATCATTGATGCATCTTGGACTTCTCAGGGAATTTTGGCTACCTTCACCAAATGAGTTTCCTATAGGCCTTCATGAGTGAGAGAGGAGAGAAAATCTCGACGACATTCACCCCCACTAAACTTGTGATTCCTCCGAAAGCGCCACTCTAGTATCTCTGAAAAACAAAAAGTTCCATGCATCAAATTCTTTTATGGGGAACATAAAAAACATGGAAGAAAAAATTGATCATATGCATGAATGAGTAAGCAATGTGACATGAAGCAAAATTTGCATGAAAGAAAGAATTGAAACAAACGACATGAATATGCATGAACAAATAGGGAACATATATGCAAATGAACAGCCAACATTGACAACATGTAAAGAAAGAAAACAAACAAGCATCAATATGGAGTGGAAGTAAATGTATTGAGTAATTTTAGGCATCAGTTCCTCTTGTCTTGAAGAAAAATTTGTAACTTTTTCATAAAGCAATCTACTTTAAATATGATTATAAACAAAGATTTAGGATTTTCAAGAGACATCTTTCATCTTTAGCTTATTTTAGATCAACTTCTTTCCTACATAAATATGAATATGCTCTTTCTCTAATAACATGGAAGGAAATCTAACTAAAATCCACTAAAGGAAGAATGGTCCAAGAATGGAGCTTCTTATACACTTTCGAAATTTAATTCATATGCATGGGTTTTTGTGGATGTATGCATGATGAGAACAAAAAGAAAACCACACACATGAATCAATTTTTGAAAGGAAGAATGGTCCAAGAATGGAGCTTCTTATACACTTTCAAAACTGAAACATATGCATGGGTTTCTATGGGTGGTATGAATGCATGTGGGTCATGATGTATAATTGAATAGAAACTTTTTCTCTCAATCTCAATGGATCATCCTCACTAGTTCAATGCATGATTGCAGAGCCTTCTCACACATAGAAAGAGATAGAAGGAGACATGTAAAAACGTATAAGACACTAAGAGACAAGAGATAAGAGACATGAATTAGAAGATATTGTTATGACATACATATAAATGAATGTTGTGAAATGTCAAGCTAAGCATTTACTAGGTTCTACTTCATTGGCCCTATGTCTTTCTAGGATCATAATGTGTTTATAAAGAATTTTAAGACTCATAAAACCAACTCTAACTCACTCACACACTCCACTGAGGGTGAGCAAAGAAAGAGAAATTGGGTTTATGAACTTTTCCTAGAGTGGAAGTCTAAAAATTGATTCTAGGAACTATGCTCTTACTAGCCCACCTTGGATCCTCACACGCTCAACTGAGGGTGATCGTCTCAAGGAAACCATGTGCTAGCAAGCACCCTATGGATGTGAAAAATGATGCTCTATGAGTTAGGAGGGGGGGTTTTATAGTTTTTTGAATGAATTTGGGCCCTTAGATCTAGAGAAATCAACTCTCAACCCTAAAATCAGCTGCTTTTCATTACAACCATTGGATTTATCAAATGGATGGCTAGGATTGGTTCTTTATATGATATCTAGGGCAAAGAGGAGAAAATAGGTGCCTTCATTCTCCATCGTTGGATCTGGGGCTGATCTGGACCATCGGATCAGTGTTAACATCAATTTGGATAAGATAAGCTACTATTTTTTGATAAACTTTGCATTATTGATCTTTGGTCATCAAAAAAGGCTTATCCAATGAAAAAAATCGTGGATCCTCCTTGATTTAAGCTTTAGTGCATCTCGACCCTTGAATGTGGGCTCATCCTGACCGTACAACATGGTTCGATAATTGTTTTCCATGTGGCAATCCTTCAAGCCTTCAATTTTCTTATTCTAAGAAATTGTGGTGACCTTGAAAACTAGATTTTATGCTCTTTGACCCTCCAAATATCCTTTGATGAAGATCAAAATTTGTAGGGCTATGTTTTGAAAGGTCTCCTTTAGGAATATGGAGAAAAAACCCCCATCCAAATCTCCCTTATACAAGTTTGACTACATTTGGAAGCTTGCGAGCTAGCATTAGGTGTCTAGGAAGCTCTGATAGCCTTGAAAATTTGTACAAATATGTAGCCACATATGATCTTTACACATGCCAAACCATATGGCTAACAAAAATTCCTATACAAGATTTTATAAGGCCTAAGTAGAAAAATTACATCTTTTACAAAATGCACATGGCATATCAATGTGCTAGAAAATTCATTTACATGTGAAATTTATGCTATAGATTGCCTTTGATAGTCTTTACAAGTATATGAATTTTCATGTGATTGGGGGACATTGAAATTTTTGCCCTAATTTCCAAAATTTGACCAGCTTTGACTTCTACCCTAGATTTGCTTGATTTCTTCCAAAGTTTGCATGTGAACTCCCTTTGACATCCTTGAGGCATCTTGGACTTCTCAGGGAAGTTTGGCTACCTTCACCGAATGTGTTTCCTGTAGTCCTTCATGAGTGAGAGAGGAGAGAAAATCTTGATGACAACAAACACAGACTTCTTACATGTTACAAATGCGATCGAAATTATAGTCTATGGTTGACAAGGCCACTATATTCTTTATTAAAGAACATATACAAAGTGTCTGGTAGCCATTTGGCCTTTCACATGGACACTAACGGTAACACTACCTTCATCAAGACTAGGCACCATGGAGGTTATTCGTGAAGAAAAAATTTTTGGACTTAAAGTTATTCAAGAACAAGATACGAGAAAACCAACAAAGGATTTAGCAATAGAATATTCAAGATGTAATCGTGGAACTTCAAAGGCAAATCCAAGAGCTACAATCATTGTAAATCAATCTTTTTCAAGTACCCCCATGACAACTAACATGAAGAAAAGTCCAAAAGTGAGCATGCCTAAGAAATTCGATGGAACAAGATCAAAATTTCGAGGATTTGTGCAACAAGTGAAGCTATTCATAAGGATGCAACCAGACAGGTATCCAAATGATGCTTCTCAACTAGGACTCACAAGAACTCTATTATGTAGTCCTGTTCTTTCATGGTTTGCACCTATCCTTGAGAAGGATATGGATATTTTGCATGATTTCAAGGACTTTATTTGAGAGTTCATATCTCTGTTTGGAGATACCAATCGTTCATGTGCTATCAAAACAAAGCTAAGGAAGCTACATCAAGGAAATAGACCTACATCTACCTATGCATCACAATTCAGACAAATAATTTGTGATCTCACATGGCAAGTGGATTATTCTATCAACCAATTTTGATGGGGCTTACGTGATGATGTCAAGGACCTCATGTTAACCATGCCCAAGGTAAATACTTTGAATGAATTCATGAATCAAGCAATTGAGTGTGACAATAGGTTGTTTGAGAGAAATCAAGAGAAGATGATTTTTGTTCAAGACTGACAATAGAAGTTTACCTCAGTTCCTCAACAACATATGTTGGAAGAATCTCAACTAGAACCCATGAAGTTGGATAACATTAGGGTCATACGACTTACACCAAAGGAAAGAAAACATCAAAAAGACAATGGATTATGATTTTATTGTGGATATCATGATCATATGGTATTCAAATGTCCTAAGAAGAAGAAGCAAGTTGGAATTAGGACTTCTACAATCACCATCCCATATCAGAAGGATCAATATCAGAATCAAAAGAGGAGTATTGCCCATCATGAGAATCATGGCCTTGATTCTATACCTAGATATACTACAAACCCTTTCCAGTTTCATCATGGATATCCATCATCATCATGTTCCAAAACCACATATCAAGAACTTTACAAAGACTAAGAGCTATGAAGATTCAAGTTCTAGAAAATCTCACAGTCACATAACCGCTCGTCGCTTGAGGGGGAGGTGATATCATGGACAAAGGAAACCATCCTAAACCCCAGATTCGATGTGATTTCTATATCTCATGATTGGTTCATAATGTGTACTTCTATCATGTCTGAAATGTGCTAAAACCCTAAGATCAACTGTCTACTTGCTAGATTCTGACATTTGGAGGTCCTATTTTAGATTACTGACATCATCATGACATCATGAATTCATAATTAACTTTATAATTGCCCTCAAACTCCTATATAAGGAGGCCTTGGCCACATACATACTCAACAATTCCGTCTGCTATCAACTCTCACACATAGTGGTAATGGATTTCTATCTGCTTAGTACGCGCATCACAAATAGGATTCTTAGCGATGGCTATGCAGCTATGGTTGTCGCATCGCAACCTTGTATCCTCCTCTCCTTGAATTCCTATATGCCATAGGACCCTTCTCAACCATACTGTTTCATATGCAGCAAAACATGTTGCTTTGTATTCAACTTCGGTAGAAGATAGTGCTATGGTTGGTTGATTCTTACTAATCCAAGAAACAATTCTAAACCCTAAAGAGAAGCAATACCCAGAAACTAATTTTTTGGAATCAATATCCCCTACCCAATCTGAACCACAGTATCCACTCAGAGATGATCCTTCACCATAAAGAATACCATACTCAATGGTTCCTTTGACATACTTGAGTAACCATGTGCATGCCATCCAATGTATTAGCATGGCTTATTAGAGAACCTACTTACTAAACCAACAACATAAGATATATTTAGTCTACTATCACATAAGTAAATGAAACTTTTGACTAATTCTCATGTATCTTCCAATGTCTACTAGTGGTGAAGTATCTTCAATTGATATTTTTATGTTGATTTCCATCGGTGTAGAGATCCTCCATGTCAAATGCCTTCAACATGTGCTTTGCATACTTAAGTTGCGAAATAAAGATCTTCCCTATTTCTTGTCGGACTTCAAGACCTAAGCAGTAATGCATTAAGACCAAATCCGTCATCTCAAATTCTAAACTTAGAGCATCTTTGGTTTGTTTGATAAGTGCATTATCATTGTTAGAGATTGCAAGATCTTCTACATAGAGTACAAGCACAATTGTCTTCCCTTCTTTCTTTAGAACATACAAATTAGCATCAAAAGCACATCTAAAAGATATCTATCTATTTGTTGGTACCATGCCCTCAGGGCTTGTTTAGGCCCGCACAATGCCTTCGTTAGCTTACATACTTTGTCCTCTAAATGGGAAGCCTCAAACCCTGGTGGTTGAGACACATATACCTCCTCCTTGATTCTCCATTCAAGAACACTGATTTGACATCCATGTGATATTCCCATTGTTTATGTGCAACTACAGCTAGTACTAGCCGAATAGTAGTCATTCTTACTGTCGTAGCAAACAATTCACCGAAGTCAATGCCTTCAACTTGGAAATAGCCCTCTACAACAAGTCTAGCTTTGTACTTCTCTAAAGTACCATCTACCTTGTATTTTAGCTTCTAGATCCACTTGGTGTCAATGACCTTTTGCTTTGGAGATCACTCCCCTAGCTCCCAAGTTCCACTCTTCATAATATTATTGTATTCTATTTGCATAGCCACTCTGCAATTTGGATTTTAGAGTGCTCCTTCCACACTTGTCAGCTCCTTTGTTCGTTTGCCGATAATCTCAGCCATCAATACTGAGTTTACAATATGGACTTTTGCAAGTTGCTCTCTCCCAAGATCCTTGGTGAAGATGTCTACTTCATTTTCTTAAGTTGGACAATATATTGTCTCCATGACCTTGTCCGTAATCAACTCATGCACATAGTGATACTGAATTTTTCTATGTGCTTGATACATGCATAGAAAACAACATTCTTGGCGATGTCCATGTAACTATTTGGTAATCACACTTCAACTATGTAGCCTCCTGTCCTTGTATTCCTATGTGCCATAGGATCCTCCTCAACCATACTACTTCACATCCTACAACACATGCAGCTTCGTACTCAGCTTCAATAGAAAATAATGCTAGAGTTGTTTGCTTCTTACGCATCCAAGAGAAAATCCTTAATCCTAAAGAAAAGCAATATCCAAAAATTCATTTTCTAGTATCAATATCTCCTGCCCAATTTGAGTCATAGTATCTTACCAGAGATTATCCTTCTTCATAAAGAATACCATAATTAGTAGTTCCTTTCACATACCTTAGGATTCACATGCTTGCACTCCAATGAGTTTGGCAAGGCTTATTAGAGAACTTGCTTACTACTCCAACAGCATAAGAGACATCTGGTTTATTATTGCACAAGTAGATGAGACTTCAAACTAGTTTCTTGCATCTTCCAATATCCACTAGAGGTGAAGTATCTTCAATAGATAATTTTGTATTGACCTCCATAGGTATAGAGATTTCTTTGCAATCCTCCATGTCGAATGCCTTCAATATTTTTCTTGCATACTTTTGTTGAGAAATGAAAAACTTCCCTAGTTCCTGCCAAACTTCAAGGTATAAGCAATAATGCATTAAGCCCAAGTCTATCATTTCGAATTCTAAACTTAGGGAATCTTTCATTTGTTGAAGAAGAGCATCATGATTTCCTGAGAGAGCTCACTCACACAGTCTCACAAGCAAAGAGGAGAACATGCACAGATTGAGGCAGGGAAGATTGATCTTCTTCTTCTTCTTCTTCTTCTTCTTCTTCTTCTTCTTCTTCTATTACATAAAAGGAATGTACAAGAATGACCTAATACAATAATACAACTAGTACAATATATAAAGATCAGTACATAAGGAAAATCCTAATGTCCGTGAATGAGTGAGCTAGCAAGAAAAAAGTGTGCCATCACTCTCAGTAGGTAAATCGAGTAAATCTCAATGAAGTATCCTTAGCATACACTGGCATGACCACTATACATGTCATAGAAATGAAAAAATGATATGTTTCATCCTCGATCATCACATGTTGAGCTTGATATCTCAACATTGCCCCTCAAGCTTAATGTCATGTCCTCTAATCCAAGCATCTTCCAAAACTTCTTCAGCTTTTCTACTCCAAGTGCTTTAGTGAAAATATCAACAACATGTTTATTTGTCCTCATGTAAACAAGATCAATATCACCTGCTAATACCTTCTCTCTAATGAAGTGATAATTTACCTTGATATGTTTTATTCTAGCATGAAACACAGGATTTCATGGTAGCTAAATGGTGCTAAGATTATCACAATAGATGATGACCGGCTTTTGCACTTCGACACCTAAATTTGCAAGTAGAATCTCTTACCTGATGCTTCACATGTTGTCATTATAGCACCTCTTTACTTAGCCTCTGTACTTGACAAAGCAATAGTGGGTTGCTTCTTGTTACTCCATGTAATAGTTGTAGTGCCAAGTGAGAATAGAAAGCCACTAGTAGATCTTTTGTCTAGAATACCACTAGCCTAATCTACATCGGTGTATCCATGAACCTGCAAATATACACCAACTTCATAAAACAATGCATAATCCAAAGTAGCACTCACATAATATAGAGAGCACCTCAGAGCATCTAAATGCGGTTTCCTAGCAACCTGCATAAATTGACTTTCAAGTCCAACCGTGTAGCTTAGATTGAGACTTCTAATTGTGAGATACATAAAACTTTCCACAATTTTCCTGTATATAGTAGCATTTTCCAATGCTTCACCTGATATAGTATCCAACTTTAGATTTCGATCTAATGGCATAGAAATTGGCTTACAATCAGCCATAGCATACTTTTGTAGCACACTCAAGGCATATTGCCTTTGCGACATCCATATACCTATTGATATATATATAAACTCAATGCCCAAAAAATAGCACAATACACCAAGATCTTTCATGTCATTCTTGCATAAGTAGTTGCATTATCTCTTTAATGCTTTCTTCATTGTCACCTCCTACAATCAATTCATCAACGTAAATGTTGATGTATGAAACATCACAAGAAATGAATTAATGTGACACTAGGCAACCTCTATGGTCACCATTAACTCAATGCTTCTCCAAACTTTAAGAAATAATAGCCAAAATTGAGAACTTTACTTCTTTAGAAATTTCTAATCATAGAAATAACATACCTTCACTCTTTTGCTTATTTCTCTTAGCACAAATATTATGTTTCCAAGATCTTCTATTGATGATGAGAATAGGAGACAACAGCTTTCCAACAAGCTATTAGTTACTAAAAGCTTTGCACTACACACCAAGTTATGGCCTTCACAAGATGACTATGTTTGATTGCCAAAATAGGAAATGTTGCCTGGTTTAGTAAAAGTGCCTATCCATTTTTTAAAATTTTCAACTTAGCATCGACTTGCAGCAAGAATTTGATGACAGGCATCAAATTGGTGTGTTTTTTGCCACTTTTTTTAGCACTTGAAATACCCCCTTGAACACAGATATGAAGAAAAACACTTTTATGATGGAACTCAATGCTAGGCATCAACTTTACACTGAAACTCAATGCTAGGCATTGAGTTGCTCCACAAAGCTCATGTTTTTAAGAAGTCTCAACAATAGGTAAAAGCTCTGAGAATAAAACAAGGACTTATCAGCACAAACTCCATGCCAGGCATCAAGTTGTTTGGGAAAGTTGAACTTTTGAGATCATTACATAGTAGGCAAAGTATGAAGATGAAGGAGAGAGTCTCGTACACATAACTTTAATTAGTTCTTCTCGTAGCTATGAAAAAATCAAAAATTTATAGGTGCTTTCTTACTCGGAGAAGCCTGACTATTTCGCAATCATACAAAATGAACTCTAGATCTCAACCTCTCATTCTCACATTCTCTCAGGGTCTATTGATACAAACTAACTTATATAGATTTTCTCAATCTCGTGAATTTTTAAAATTCTAGAACTAAAGTTAAGTCTAACTTTACAAATATATTACATGTGTGAAATTGTCGCTTCACATAGGCATGTGATTTTCTTCTTAGACTTTGACCTTCAACTTTATGTCCAATTTGTGATTGATTCTTCAACAACTCCCCCTCAATCACTAATTGACATTCTCTGTTTCTTCATATCATCTTCTTTTCTTTTTACTCCTACTATTTTTTTTTTATTTACTATTCTTCCCACCACCCAAGCTCTTTGTCATTATATCTGCTATCTCATCCTTTGTAGAAATATACTTCACTTCAATTTCTTTCTCCATTACCTTTTCTCTCATGAAATGATAGTGTATCTCTATATGTTTTGTTCTTGCATGAAATACTCGATTTGCTACAAGATAAAGTGAACTCATCTTATCTCCATGTATTGTAGGTATACCTTGATTAATGCCCAAGCTTTTGAATAATGTTTGCATTCATATGACCTCCTTAGCTGCTTCTACAAGTCCTTTGTACTCAGCTTCAGTTGATGATAATGCTATTGTATGTTGTTTCTTTGAACACCAACTTACAAGCTTATCACCAATGTATATCATGTAGCCATGAGTTGATCTTCTATCATCTTGATTACCTGCCCAGTCGAAGTCACTATAGGCTCTCAACTTCAAATCTGAAGTAAAAGGATAATATAATCCTTGCTTTATGGTTCCTTTGATATATCTGAGAACTCTTTGACCTACAATCCAATGTGGATCCTTTGGACAATGCATGAATTGTGACAAAACTCCCACTGCATAACTAAGATCAAGTCTTGTTAGTGTAGCATAAATCAAACTACCCACAAGGGATCGATACTTCCTCATATCTTTGTATTCGAAACCATCATATTTACTGAGCTTGTAATTGACTTCAAGTGGAGTTGAAGCTTCTCTGCAATTTTCCATACCAAACTTATTCAATAGGTTTAGAAGATACTTTGTTGTGATACATATATGCCATGATCTGTATAAGTGACTTCCATTCCAAGAAAATATGATAACTTTCCTAGGTCACTGATCTTGAATTCTTTCTCAAGTAATGTCTTTACCTCCTTAATTCCTTCATCTGGAGTACCTATGATTATAATGTCATCTACATAAATACAAATGTAGATTGCACCTTCCTATGTTCTTTTGATGAGTAGACTTGGATCTACTTTTGAACTTTGATATCCAAGATCATTGAGATACTTCACCAATCTATAGTTTCATGCTCTTGGAGCTTGATTCAATCCCTAGAGTGCTCTTCTCAATCTGTAGAAAAAAATGGGATACCTGGAATCTATAAACCCTTGAGGTTGTTCCATGTATACCACATTTGTTATGTATCCATTCAAGAATGCATTCTTTATATCCAGTTGACTTAGAGTCCACCCTTTTGAAGCTGCAATAGCAATGATTGTCCTTATAGTTGACATCTTATCTATTGGATTGAATGTCTCATCATAATCTATGGCATAAGTTCAGGCATATCATTTCACCACTAGTCTAGCTTTGTATCTGGCTATACTTCCATTTGCAAGCTTCTTCACTTTATAAACCCATTTATTTCCAATTACCTTCTTACCATTTGGTTTAGAAACAAGTTCCCAATTCTTTTTCTCCTCTAGTGCATTGAATTCTTCCTTCATTGCTTCTTCCCATTACTTCTTACATTTTGCTTCATCATAGTTCTGAGGTTCTTCATCATCTTTGACCATATATGCATAGTTCTTCTAAGTTATGTAAGAAGTATCATAAGAATACCTTTCTAGTTGCCTTTTGTTGGTACAAATGTCAAGCCTTCACACTTGGCTAGGCATTGAAGAAGCTATGTGCAAACATTTGAAGGATCACATGAAACATTGCTTATAATTTTTTACCATTAACTATTGTAAAAGTCATTTGACTTGAAGAATCTTGTAAGTCCACATATCTCGTGGAGTTAGGAGAATGAGGAGTTACAAGCTTTTTAATAGAGGAATAACTCCTCAATCATAGGGAGTACTTTTAGATGGAGCCAAAAACTTGAATTCAAATTCAAAATTCAAAGAGGACTCTTATAAAAGAGCTATGTAATCTTGCGGCCATAAGCCCTTCTTTTTTTTATCTTATTGATGATCTTTTGTAGAGACTAAGTAGCTGACATCTTAGCTCACTTAGATCACTATCATTGGACATCATTTCTATGCCGATGATCATGTATATCATTGTTCTATAATACATTTATATCATTGAGTATATATGTCTACCTCTACCATGACTACTCAGAACAGTGTACTTTGATTGATGATATCTCAGTGAGTTCTTATCCATTTTCCATGTTCTATAGCTTGTTGGAACCATCTCAAGGTCTACTTTAAGTTGTCAAAGTTTTCAAAAGATGTACTTCAGCCAATTAGGAGAAATCTGCATCGAAGTGATCTCTGGTCATTCTCTGTGTAGCTCCTAAAAAATCAAGGGTAAGCATCCATTTGCTAAAGTGAATGCTCAGTGTATGGTTTATCATGTTAAGTGATTCCAATTGGAATCATTAGCTATCTAAGCTAACTAGATACCGTCAAAAGGGATTTTCCTAATTGCTACTGTACTTTGAGCACTGAGCAAAAGATCAAGCAGGTGTCAAGACCAAAATAGCAAGTTTTTTATCACTAACTAGTTGCAAACTTATCTGTTTTGATCTAATTGATTGAAGCATCATCTCCAAAGTACATAGGCACTTATTTAGTGTCATTAGCAAGCTAAAGGGGCCTACTATCAAACTCTGAGGTGAAAGAGGGCAGGTACAAAGCAGGGATTAGCAGTACCAACTCATCCTCTTGTGGTATCCATCCATCTCTTCCAACAGTGGTATCAGAGCAAGTTGAGGTAAAATGGGAGATGGTTTCCCTTATTTTATTAATAAATTGGACATAAACAACTATCAAGCATGGTCCTTGAGGATGAAGACATATCTACAAGGAAGGAGTCTCTATGGATACATATCAGGAGATGAGGAGATGCCCATTTTCAGAAGCAAAGGTCAACCCACAAGAGAGGAGCTTGAAAGACTCAACTCATGGTGTGCCAAAGATGCTTTCGCAAGGTCATATCTACTTAACTCTATCTTTGACTTCCTTCTTTTATACATTAGGAATTGTAAAACATCCCAAGAGACTTGGGATACATTGTCTTCATACTTTTATTCCAATACAAGAGCAAGAAAAAATCAACTATGGATTGAGTTTACCACTCAACAGATGCAACCCAAGCAAAGTGTTTTCGAGTATGTGAACAAGGTCAAATATGTGGCTAACCAATTGGCAAGCATAGGAGAGGAGATTGAAGAGGAGCAAATAGTGAGACAAGTAATCAATGGGATGAAGGCAGATGATAAGTGGGAAGCCTTCACAACTGCTATGGACCTTTACATGGATATGCAGATTCCAGATCTTACAACACTCATGGGACAAATCTTTACCCATGAATCCAAGCTCAACAAAAGTGTAGAACCATCAAGAGCTAACAACTCTTCTACCCTAAGAGGATATCAAAGAGGTAGCTACTCACAATCAAGAGGAAGATTCAACCATACTCAAGGCTGCAATCATGGCTACAACAGCCACAACAAAAACGATCAAGGAAGTTACAAATCAAGGAAAGACTTCAACAATTACACAGAGGATCAAGAGGATTCTCTTCTCATCATGAATATGACTTCAAAACAAAGTATGAATGATGAGCACCTCTTCTATATTAACTCAAGTTGTTCAAACCATGTAGCAGGAAATGTAGCTCTTCTTTCTGATCTTGAGGAGCCCAAGGGAAAGCACCAGGTACAAACAGGTGATGACACCAAGCATTCAGTGGTCAAGGTAGGAAATGTCAAAACCTCTTATGGGAATAGAAATCTGTTGAGCAGGGTTCTTTATGTACCTACAATCACCATGAATATGATGAGTGTTTGACAAATAGTGGAAAAGGGTTTGCAAGTTAGGTTCAACAAATATGGAGCTTATGTGGAGGACCCCCAACATGGATTCAAGAGAATTGCCAAGGGGAAAAAAGAGGTACACTATTTACATTTGAGCTTGAAGACACTAGAAACATTTCACTTTACAATTACAAGGATCAAACATTGTCAGAGCTTGAGATTTGGCATAAAAGATTAGGACATGTTGGTGAGAGAACCTTGAAGCAAATATGTAGAGATCAATGTGTGCTTGGGATACCTAATGTATCCAAGCAACACATGATCTATAAATGTCGTGCATGTCAGTTTGGTAAATCACACAGGTTACCCTTCTCAAAGAAAGGCTATATGCATGAGGATTACTTGGAACTTGTCCACATAGATGTGTGGGGACCAAGCAAGGACCCTTCAATTTCAGGCTCAAGGTACTATGTGTCATTCATTGATGATTTTAGTAAGTGGACTATCACTTTATGAAACATAAAGATGAAGTGTTCAGTTGCTTTAAGAAATATCTTGCACTTGTGGAAAATCAAACAATAAGAAGTCTAAAAAGATTAAGTTCAGATGGAGGAGGTGAGTACTTCTCTAATAAATTTGATGCATTTTGCAGGACAAAGGTATCAAAAGGGAGATTACTAGAAGGTATACCCCTGAGCAAAACGGGGTAGCAAAGAGGAGAAACAAGTTGATTGTAGAAACAACTAGATCAATGCTTAATGAAAAAAGGTTACCTAATTAATATTTGTGGGCAAAGAGTGTTTCTACTACCACTTATCTTATTAACAGGTTTCCATCCAAATCACTTGATGGGATGACCCCATATGAAGCGTGGCATGGTAGGAGGCCATCACTTGATCATTTTAGAATATTTGTATGTGTTGCTTATGCGCATGTTCCATCTCATATCATAGTTAAGCTAGACCCTAAGGCAGAGAAGTGCATCTTCATAGGGTATGATTTAAATCAGAAAGGATACAGGTTTTATAATCCATCCAACAAATGATTTATGGTCAGTAGAGATGTGTTTGATGAGAATGACTCTTGGTTTAAAAGTGAATGCAGTAAGGTTACGTTGCCATATGACTTGGAAGAGGAGTTCCCAAGCCTCACCAAGGAGGAGCCAAGCCAAATTGAAGACATCAAATCAAATGATGAGGACATCATCAACCTAGAAGAATTCAAGACATGGAAATCAAAGGGCAAGGCCAAGATGAAGAGGTTGGAAGACTTACCTGAATCATCCAACCAAGCCCTCAGGAGATCACAAAGGGAGAGCAAGAAACCAATCAGATATGGGTATGACACTTCATTAATTACTAATCACTCCAAGATTTATAATTTAAAGATTTATAATTTAAAGAGCCTTCTTCATATGAAGAAGCAAGTACCAAGGCAGAGTGGAAGGAAGCTATGGATGAAGAAATTATAGATCTTGCTAAAGATTTATAATTTAAAGAGCCTTCTTCATATGAAGAAGCAAGTACCAAGGCAGAGTGGAAGGAAGCTATGGATGAAGAAATAGAAGCATTCCAAGAGAATGATACTTGAGAATTAGTACCCAAGAAGGCATCAATGAAGGTAATTGGTTCTATATGGATTTACAAAATCAAAAGGAACTGAAATGGATCCATAAATAGGTATAAAGCTAGACTTGTGGCCAAGGGTTTTGCACAAACACAAGGAGTTCATTATGAAGAAACCTTCTCACCTGTGGCTAAAATGCCAACCATCAGAGTATTGGTAAGTGTGGTTGCATCTAGGAATTGGAATATGTATCAATTGGATGTGAAAAATGCCTTTCTCAATGGCTAGATTTCAGAGGAGGTTTACATGGCTCAACCTCCTGGCTATGAAGATCCAAGCAAGGTAAATTATGTGTGCAAATTGAACAAAGCTATTTATGGTTTGAAGCAAGAACCTAGGGCATGGAATCATAGGCTAACTACCTAATTGGTTAGAAAATCTACTCTACACATACATTTCACTTTTTCAATTGAATTTACACTATGTTTTGTACTATCGCCTATTTGAACTGTATGACTAGAAATGCCTTTTTCCAATTCTGACATCAATTCTATGTTTCCTGACAAATGATTAGAACATCCAGAGTCAATGTAAAATACCTTTAGATCTTCTTTATCTGATGTGCTGATTGAATTCATCATCAATTATGTATAAGTTTCATTTTGTGTGTCATTTACATAATTGTAGTAGGTGGCGTTGTAGGATTGATTATGTCCCCAACTTCTTCCTCCACCTCTACCATAGCCTCCTCTTTGATTTTTTCTACCTCTCTAAAAATAACTTTGATATCTTTCACCTTTGCCTCTGCTATTGTTATTCTAATATTTTGATTTGAGCCTTGCTTATTATGCCAACAGTCATGAGCCAAATGATTACTCAATCCACAGATCTAGCAAGCCTTCTTATTGTTATTCTAATTACCTCTTCCTCTTCCAAAACCTCTTGCTCTTCTGTTGCCAATGCTTCTACCTCTTGCTTAATAAACTTGAGAACTCGATTCCTCTTCATCCTTTGCTTTACCTTTATCTCCTTTCTTCTTGTTCTTCATGTACATTGTAGAACTTTGTCCTTTATCTCCATCTCCCTTCAAGTCTTGCTCAAATGTGAGCATCAACCAAGCAATTGATTCAAATCTCGAACATAATGATTCAAAGAAAGTTATGTTGACAAGACAAAAGGTTTCCACCTTTCATCTCCTCACAAACATGTAAGAAATTGAGCAATCAATCTATGATCTTCAATATCCTCATCTATGGATCCAAGACTATTTGCTAGATCCTTCATCTTATTCACATAATCACTAATACTTTGACTTGGCTTCTTCTTGAATGTAGTAAACTTTGACCATATACTTCCTTTCTTTGCTTTGGTAGTACTTTGGAAATGATATTCCAATGCATTCCATATATCTTTAGTTGATTCCAATCCTCTGATGTGTGGTAGCAAATGATCTGAAATTATATTATAGATCTAGGCCTTTGCACTTGCATCCTTCTTCTGCCAATGCTTTAAAGCATCTAGTTCCTCTTTCTTTGGTCAATTTTCATCTTCAAATACTAGCTTCTCTTCTTCACCTATTATGTACACCATGAGATCCTTACTCATAAGTAAGGCTTCCATTCTCATTACCCGTGCACGATAATTATCTTTGTCTAGTTTGTCAATGGAGATATGATCTGCCATAATTGTTTCCTTCTGCTTCAACCTCTGAGTTTAAAGGATAAAGAATAATAAATTTTGGAGTTCTTTGTGTATAAATATACTTTTGAAGTAATCTTTTGATGCCTTATCTCTTTGAATGCCTCAGCTTTCAAACTTTAATGAAAACTTCCCAAAACTTCTTACCTTTGATGCCTTCTGCTCTCTAGAACCTTTCTGCTCTAATATCACTTGATGTATGAAACACCACAAGAAATGAATTAATGTGACACTAGACAACCTCTATGGTCACCATTAACTCAATGCTTCTCCAAATTTTGAGAAATAATAGCCAAAACTGATAACTTTACTTCTTCAAAAATTTCTAGTCACTGAAATAACATACATTCACTATTTTGCTTATTTCTCTTAGCACAAATATTATTTTGCCAAGATCTTCTAGTTATGAATGTAGAAGAGAATAGCTTTCCAATAAGCTATTACTTGTTAAAAACTTTGCACTACACACCAAGTTATGGCCTTCACAAGGTGACTATGTATGACTGCCAAAATAGGAAATGTTGTCGGGTTTAGTAAAAGTGCTTGTCCATTTTTTTAAATTTTCAACTTAGGATCAACTTGCAATAAGAATTTGATGCTAGGCATTGAATTGGTGTGTTTTTGGCCACTTTTTTAGCACCTTAAATACCCCCTTGAACACAGATATGAAGAAAAACACTTTTATGATGGGACTCGATGCTGGGCATCAAATTTACATTGAAACTCGGTGCCAAGCATGAAGTTGGTCCACAAAGCTCATGTTTTTAAGAAGATTCAACAATAGGTAAAAACTCCGAGAATAAAACAAGGACTTATTAGCAAAAACTCAATGTCAGGCATCGCGTTGCTTGGGGAAATTGAACTTTTGAGATCATTAAAGACTAGGGAAAGTATGAAGATGAAGGAGAGGGTCTCATACACAAAACTTTAATTATTCCTTCTCATAGCTATGAAAAAATCAGAAATTTACAGGTGCTTTCTTACTCAGAGAAGCCCAATTGTTTCTCAGTCATACAAAATGAACTCTAGATCTCAACCTCTCATTCTCACATTCTCTCAGGGTCTGTTGATACAAACTAACTTATATAGATTTTCTCAATCTCGTGACTTTTGAAAATTCTAGAACTAAAGTTAAGTCTAACTTTACAAATATAGTACATGTGTGAAATTGTCCCTTCACATAGGCATGTGATTTTCTTCTTAGACTTTGACCTTCAACTTTATGTCCAATTTGTGATTGATTCTTCAACAATAAATAACCACAATCATGATGCCATCATCACGCTTCCTTGCATATAATGAATGATCTGCATCACATATAGAAAATATAATGGTGGTTAAGCAGTTAGCAATCCTTGCATGCCAAGCATGAGGGACTTGTTTAAGCCCATACAAAGCATTTTACAACGTGCAAACATATTTTGGGTGCTTTGAATTTTCATATCCTTGTGGGTGGTCCATATATACTTCTTCCTATAACTCACCATGTAAGAAAGCATTCGTCACATCCATCTGATGCAAAGTCCATCGTTTTGTTATAACTAATGCAACAGGTGCTCTAATAGTAGACATTTTAGCTATAGGGTTGAATGTTTCCTCATAATCAATGCCATATGTGTGTGCATATCATTTTGCTACCAATCACGCTTTATACTTGCTTATGCTACCATCAGCATTGTGCTTTACCTTGCAAACCCACTTATAGCCTATGGGTTTCTTTCCTTGCAGCAATGGAGCTAGCTTCCATGTTTTATTTCCATAAAGTGAAGCCATCTCCTCATCCATAGCTTTCTCCCAATCTGCATTTCCAATTGCATCTTCAAAACAAGAGGGTTCAACATCTTGTATTACCTTGGTCATGTAGGCACAATGATGAGCCATGTAATTGTCATATGTCAATCATTGCATTGAATTTTGCATCCTCCCAAATCTTCTTGGTCCTAGGTCACTTCTCCTTGTATCATTTCC